>VZRF01000754.1:38723-60231 GCA_013396875.1 Vireo altiloquus | reverse complement strand
TCTCTTCTCCAGGTGAACACCTCTTTTCAAGATCCTCTCCACCCTCCCAGGTAGGAACTCCTTCCCTATTTATCACCTAAAGTTACCCTCTTTTGCTCTGAACCCACTCCAGCTCCCAAGGAAACTTCCAGGATGCTTCCCAATGCATCCCCACTCCCGGATCTCCCCCGCGTGCACAACCTAATAACGAGCGCTCACAAAACATCCTAAACCCGGGAAATTTATGGAGCGTGACCCAAATTGAATTCTCCATTACAGCAGGATAATTGATTTTTTAGGAGAGAGATTAAATTTATTTTCCACCTCACTAACGAACAGCCAGATTTCCCTTAATTGCTTGGAATGCAGAGTTGGGATGATTCATTAAAGCCGGAACACGCCTGGGTACATTGCACTGTGACTAAAGCTTCCCTGCTTGGAGCAATTAAAGCGGGGAAATTCGGGATCTCGCAAGGAATTGAATAAAAATTCCAGCTCGGGATGTCTTATTAAGTTCCTCAAGGAGAAAGCTCGCAAATTCCCCCCCTCCCCGCCGTTCTCCAGGGAATGGTTTGGTGATGTTTTTCCCGCTGCCTGGCGTTGTTTTCCCGCCGTGCCAGCCCTGGAGAGAAGCGGTGTGTGCGCGCCAGATTCCGAGCCTCGCCTCACAGCTTCGCTTTATCAATCACAACATTGAGAGCCCAAAGTGACAGCAGCGAGGAGGCATCCCCAGATTCCGAGGGGAGGAATTCTGGGCGGAATCTCGGAACATTTGGTAATTATAGACACATGGCAAAAATAAAGGTAGCGACGGAGGAAAACAGGAGTGAGCGGGGAGGGAGGAGGCTCGGAGCTGTCGGGGATAAATGGGGATTGTTTGGCGCCTTTGGATCCAATCCCACCCAGGCTCCGAGGGCTCGCGGAAAAAGCGGAGATGGATGTGGAGCCGAGGCTGGGATCCTTGGAAAACCGGTGGGATCACCTTGCCATCACCTCGTGGCAGGGTTATATAATTCTCACTGCCAGGGGGCAGGGATGGGCAGGGATATTGGGAATATTCCTTGGGAGGATGGGGAGGCCCTGGCACAGAGAAGCTGTGGCTGCCCCTGGATCCCTGGAATGTCCAAGGCCGGGTCGGGTGGGGCTTGGAGCAGCCTGGGATAGTGGGAGGTGTCCTTGCCCATGGCAGGGGGTGCAGTAGGATGGGCTTTAAGATCCCAACCCATTCCAGGGTTAGAGCAACCTGGGATAGTGGAAGGTGTCATCAGGAAGGTGGGACTGGATGAGCTTGAAGGTCGCTTCCCACCCCAACCATTCCAGGATTATTCCTGGAATCTTGGTTCCCACAGGCCTTCTCAGTGCAGAAACCACCTTGGAATCCATGGAATTGCAGAGCTTTCAAGAAGGGAGGAAATTTCCAGCCTTCCTTCCTGTGGAATGGGCAGTGCCAGGGTGGCTCCTGCGGAATAATTTCAGGGAAGAATTTGGGATGAGCAGCTGCTCTGGACCGTGATTAGGGATTTGATGAGCAATTTTCCAGGAGGAGGGCTGGAAGCACACACGGCGTTGGGATTAATGAGCATTTCCCAATCCAGGATCATCATTTACTCCCTCCCTGGAGCCCACAGGTCAGAAAATTCCAACTGGATGCTGTGAGCAGCTCCCACAAACGCTTCCCGGGAAAAAGCAGCCTTTAATTAGCAGGAACTCTGAGGTGCCACTTTCCCAGACATCTCCTCAGTGATGTTAATTAGGGAAAGGCTCAGCACGTGCATGGTTTATCCTGGTTTTTCCCTCCTGTCCTGCTTTTCCTGGGGTTTTGCTTGGCTGGCAGTGGGTGTCTGTGGGTTGGGATGGGGTTCTGGCCCACCAATCCATGTTTTCTCCTGTTTGCATCCAAGATTTCTTGTCGTGGATGCATCCATCTCCCTGCTGCTGGTCCTGGCTGTGCTCTGTAGGAATCTTGGGATTAAGGTTTCCGTGGACAGGGATACAGCTCTAATTTTATAATCTTTTTTTACTAAATGAGTTTTGGAGCTCGGAGGGGAAGCTTTGAGGGGGAAAAGCAGCGAGGCTTTCCTGAGATATAAATATGGATTCCCCATCCCTGGAACTGTCCAAGGCCAGGTTGGAGCAACCTGGGATAATGGGAGCTGTCCCTGCCCATGGAATGGGGTGGAATGGGATCAACTTTAAGGTCCTTTCCAACCCAACCCATTCCAGAATTGCATGATTCATCCGAACTGGGGAGGTCTAAAACTGGGAAGAACCCATGGGATGGCCCAGGAACTGTGATGCCAATGGGCTGCCGGATCCATGCCAATGGATGCAGGGAGAGATCCCGGGATTTAAGCCATTGGGTGGAGTATTGTGGGATTTTAAGGAAACCGTTCAGGCCTGGGATGCACAGGCCTAATGAGAATGAAGTGTGGATGTTTTGTCTCCTGAAAAATGGGATATTCCTTCCCCACCCCGATCCTGGTGAGCTCCATCCCTCCCTGCCTCCCTTGGATGCCTTAAAAGCTCCTGTTCTGCAAGCTCCCGGGAGGATTCCAGCTCCAGGAGGAAATAAACCGCTCCCGGAGGAGCTGCAGTAGGATGACAGCAATTCCCGCGTGCCATCCTGATCCCGGGCTTTTCCTTCTTTTTTTTTCCCCAGGAGATCAAGGGACGCGTTGAAGAAGGAGCTGCCCTTTGTGTTTGTGTGCTCCTCATCCCTCGGAGCTCTTCCCAGGAAGGGGGGGATCATTAAGGAATAACGGATGGCTTCACCCCGCTCGTGGTGCCGGGGAGCCCAATTAGAGATAACGAGGGAGGGAATCTGCAGAGGCCACGAAGTCATTAATTATGCTAATTAGGGGCGGCTTTTGGCACCGCAGATGGAGCTGCGGAGCTCCCACCCCAGCTCGCAGTGGGCTTGCACCCAGTTCCCTGCCCATCCCGGAAGATTCCTCATCCTGGTGTTTGCTTTGGGATGGGTTTGGGGGATTCTGGAGGGTCCCAGGTGAGCTCCCGGAGGGGTTTTGGGGGGATGGAGCCACAGAGGGGGGGTGAGAGCACCTGGATGAGGGCTCTGCTCCACCCATGGGAGCAGGGAATGCAGGATCTGGGATACAGAGTGGGGGTCCCCGAGCAGAGTTCAAATCCTCCTCAGATGCCCCATCCCTGGAAGTGCTCCTATCCCTGCAAGTGTCCAAGGCCAGGCCGGACGGGGCTCGGAGCAGCCTGGGATAGTGGGAGGTGTCCCTGCCCATGGCAGGGGTGGAACAGGATGGGCTTTAATGTCTCTCCCAACCCATCCCAGATTCTGTGACTCAAGGACATTCCCAAAATCGCAGCAGACCTTCCGTGGTGCCAACAGCTCTGCTCCAGGGGGGTTTTGGGCAGCTGGAGCGTGAAGCTGCCCGACGGGTGGCCATGGTGCCAAGCTGTACCCTTCTCCAGCCATCCCATCCCATCCCGTCCCATTCCATTCCATTCCATCCCATCCCATCCCATCCCATCCCATCCCGTCCCATTCTGTTCCATCCCATTCCATGCCATGCCATGCCATCCCATGCCATTCCATGACATTCCATGCCGCGGGAACTCATCCGCGCCGAAGGAAACGACAGCGGAGCGGCGATGCTCTGTGGAGTGTGAATAATGAAAATCCCAGGCCACGAGGCATCCACGGATGATAAAAGGAGATTCCTGAGACACTTCCGAGCACGAACCATCTGCTCGGCTGCGCTGGCCTAACAGCTCCGACTAATTTTTAATGCCGGTTTTATGACGGATCCGCGCATCAGCCCATCCATGCATAAGGAAATCCGGGCTGGCTGCGCTTTGCCTGGCGAGGAATTTGTCTCCCGTTTTAATTCCTTTCTGTACATTAAAGGCGTAGTGGACCATGGAAGTGCCTTGTCCGCTTCATCCCCAAAGTGCTGGAGCCGCCTCCGCCTCCTCATCCGTGCGGAAAACAGGGAGAGGGAGGAAAACTGCCTGGCGCAGGACTCGCTCATTGGACACATCGGGCCACCGGCAGCAAGCCCGTTCCGTCAGGTTAATTAATTCTCATTAATTACGTCCCTTGAAATGTTCTCCGGATCGGTGGTGCCCGCTGGGGTTTGCAAGGAGAGCTCGGCCTTCGCTTCCCGGGAAATCAGAGCAGGAGCTGGTGCTGGGAAAGGCTCTTGGGCTGCAATCCCAGCCAGGCTCCAGCTCTTTAATGAATTTTTTAACGACTTTATCGCCTTCCAAACGCTTCTTTGGGTTTTTTTATTGCCACCCAAAAGTGGAACCATTTATCTGAGCGAGCCCCAGATGTTTGGGATGGCACTGGAATAGGGTTTGATTCAGTGGGATTCAGACCTCAGCAGGGATTTTGCCTGGCTGGGCTCTGCCCTTCTCCTGATTCCCAGGAGATTTCCAAGGTGAGCGTCTCCTTATTTTGGCAAAATTTAAATGACCCTTGAATGCCTTCATTTGAGAGGACTCTGCTCCTGTTTCTTCAACTTTTCCCATCTTTTTGGGGTAAAAAAGGGGAATAATGAAGGAAGCTCAGCCAGGGCTGGCATGGCCATGATGTCCTGTCATCCCTCTTCCCTTTATGGTGACATTCCTGTCCTCTCCATCCTGTTATCCCTCTCCCCCTTCAACCACAGAGCCTCTGGAACACCACAGCTCCAAGTGATTTCCTTTCTGGGCCAGTGACAATTCCAGGATTTAATTCATCCATGAAAACCTGTGGCAGGACTTCAGGAAAGAGGGAGGCTTTTCCTGGCTCCCCTTTCTCCTCTCTTTCGTGGGGCCTGGAATGGGCTGGTAATCTCAAAGTCCTTATCTGCTGACATCAGCCCTTTGTTTTGTCTGGAATTCTCTCCCAAAGCCATTGGGACTCCTTTCCCTGCCTCATCCCTCGGGATGAATGAGCTTCACTGTAGTCTGGGAATTCAACTTGGCTGGGTTTGGTTCTCCTTGTCCTGGTTTTACTCGTGGATTTGCCGGATGGAACCTTTTCTATAGCAAAAGCCTAAGGAGTGAGTACCCTGTCTCCTTGAGTGAGGATCCAGACGGGCTGGATTCCACAAACCTTTTGGGATTCATTGGGATTTGAACAAATAAACCACCAGTGCTGGATGGAGACAAGCTGAGGAGCGACCACGGATAAACCGGGATTTTAATGGGAATATCTACAAATCACGGCTCACGTGGAAACTTCAATTCCAGTCTCCCTGGAAAAGAAAAGCTAATTAAAAATTCCCTAACGAGCCCGGGCTCGGTGGCTGAGCAGAAGGGAAGCACCTCCGAGCAGCAAATCTATTGCCAAGGACGGAAAACCCTCCAAGTGCAACGTGTTACAAGGAAAATGTCACTTTATTGGATGTTCCCTCGTCTCGCTAACGAGCTCTCGGGTTAATTTTAGCTCTTCCGCTGCATCCCAGCTCCGTTGTTTCTGGGGATCGTGGATCTCGGCTCCTTCCTCGGTGGGAGTTTTCTCTTTAACTCCCAGTGGGAATGGGACTGTTCTCTCCCATTAGATCCTGGTAGTAGTTGGGTTGTTCTCCCATTCACTCCCAGTGGGAATGGGGCCATTTATCCATTAACTCCCAGTGGGAATGGGGCCGTTCTCCCATCAGCAGCACCAACAGCGAGTCCAGCACTTCAAACCAAGCGATGGAAGTGGTTTGGTCTCTCCCATTCCCAATTTTCCCGATATTAAATGCATCCCTGGCCCCTCCGCCAGCTGCTGCATTCCCTGTTCCTGCCCAGAAGCAGAGCCTGCTTTGGGGAATTCATCACAATTGGACTTGTTTGTTTAGGGAAATATTTATCCCAGTTGTCCTTTGGAGAGGGAGCCTTGCTGGGAGGCTTCACGAGGAGCCGGCAGGGGAACGGAGGAGCTGGGATTGCTGGGATGCCCAGCATGCTTTCCATGGGTATCCCGGAATTTGCAGGCTGCATCCAGCGCTGCCGGGGGGTCCTTTCTGCTCCCTCAGTTTGGCATCCCACTGGGATCACCACATCCCACTGGGATCAGAGCATCCCACTGGGATCACGACATCCTCCCAACTCTAAGACCTGCCGTGGGGCAGAGGAGCTGCCTGGGCCTTGTGGAGAGGTTTTCCAGAATGGAAGGAAATCCAGGTCCAGCACAGGTCAGGCTGTGCCAGGGGAGGCTCAGGGGGGACACCAGCAGGAATTTCTTCATGGAAAAGGATAGTCAGGCATTGGAATTGCCCGAGGAGGTTTGGAGTCCCCATCCCTGGAGGTGTCCAAGGAAGGCCTGGAGGTGGCACTCAGTGCTCTAGGCTGGGGACAAGGTGGGGATCAGGCACATCTTGGACCTGATGGCCTCGGAGGGCTTTTCCAGCCTCAGGGATTCTGGGATTCAGGGAAAAACGGAGCAAGAGTGGGAAGAGAATGCTGGGACAAAGGCAGGAAGGGTGAGGTGTGGTGCACAGGTGGCAGTGCCTGGCAGCACCCTTGCTGTCCCCTGTCTGGCGGTGCCGGGAGCTCATCCATGCCCGGCAGCCATGGAAAACCAGCGCCGTGGATGTTCTCTTCCACCCGCTTATAGCTGGGACAACCAGACTCGATCCCACACAGCACAGCACGGCCCGAGTGCTCCGGGATCCTGGCGTTGTTCCTGCCCTGACATCCCTGGAAGCCACAGGATGGCACTTCCAGCTCTGCCCGGCACGATGGACACTCCTCCTTCCCTAATTCCCTGCTCATTGTTGGCACTCCCGAAGTGTCCTCGATCCATTGGTTACACTTCCAGGGATAGAAGCTGGCAGTAAATCCCCTGCTNCTTTTTTTTCCTTTTTTTTTTTTTCTCCCCTGCTCCCAGAGCCTTGCTGGAGGGCGCCGGGATATTTTCCCATCTCCCGTGTTTGCCTGCTGCAGTAATCATTGGATTCAATCACTCGGGCGATGTTTTTATGGATTAATAACGGGCACTTTGGAGAGCTGGGAGCTGCAATCTGTACAACTGTAATGAGCACCGTGGGGACCCGGTGCCATGGTTTCCCAAATCCTCTCCGTGCTTCCCTCTAAATCATTCCCTGCTCCGGATGGCTCTCCTGTCTCCAGCACACCTGGCTCCCTGTTGGAAGTTGTGCCAATTAATTTTTTTCCCTGTTTTCCCTTTTTTTCCCTTCCCTTTCCTAAAAGCTCAGCTTTGTCAGTGCCGACAAAATGTTTGTCCTTGCTGCCTCGTTGGGATGGAGCTCCAGGGTGGGAAATCTCCACTCCTGGGTCTGGGAGTGATGAGATTGGAACGTTTTGCTCTGTAATTCACTGTGAGGGGGAGACTGGGGAGTGGGTTTGGCTCTGGATGACACAACTGCAGGGAGAGGAGAGCAGTAGGGGTGGGCACCTCTCCGTGGGATCATGGAATCAGGGAATCATTTGGGTTGGAAAAGCCTCCTAAGATCATCGAGTCCAACCATTCCCAGCACTGCCAAAGCCACCACTGACCATCTCCCCAAGTGCCACATCCACATGGATTTAAATCCCTCCAGGGATGGGGATTCCCTATGCCAGGGCTGGATTTCCTCTCACAAGAGGACAGAAGAGAGTCATGGAACTCTCAAAGGATCCTGAGGGACAATTCCATGAGAAACGGATCCCTTGCTCACAGGATTTGCAAAAGAATTCTTGGGAAGCAGGTGGGACGTAGGGAAAGCCCAGTGCCCACCCTGGGGACATAGCAGATGTGGCACTGCTGCTTGGGGTGCCGACCTGCTCCTGAAATCCCTGGGATGCTCCTTGGATCTTTGGGAAGCGATGCTTCCTCCTCTGGATCATCAGCTGGGGGTCACCTGGTGGGGCCCTTGTGTGGGGTCTCTGCTGAGGGCAAGGGGTTTGTCCCCCAGTGCTGGGGACACCATAGGGACAGGCGGATCCAGAGCCTCTGGAATCATCCGCAGGCTCCCACACGGCTGCTCATTCCCGGGGTTTGCAACTGAGGCTGGAACAAAGGGAAGGAGCAAAGGACAAGGCCTGGACAACGTCTCCTCCTCCAGAGGCACATCCAGGCCCTGCCTGTGCCTGCCCTGGCAGAGATGGAGCAATTCCTGAATTCCTGCCCTGGCAGGGATGGAATTCCTGAATTCCTGCCTGTTTTCCTGTGGATAGCCCAGGAACAGCCAGCTCAGGCAGTGACAAATGCACCTTGCCGAGCATTCCATGAGTGCCTGATTTATTCCCAAACCCCTCCATAGGAAATCTCCCAGCGTTTTGGAGCAGGCCCAGCTCCAGCTTCTCCCTCTCTCTGTTTATTTCCCGGGATTTTTAATTGCCTTTTAAAGGCCTGTTCTCAGCCTGCAGCTATTCCAGAGCCGTGGGATGCAGCTCTGGGTGACTAATAAGGAATTTCTGGAGCCTTGGCTCCAAGATTTCTCCGGCCAGACGAGCTCACGGTGTGGCCAACGTGTCAGGACAGAGGCCTCGGGCAGCACCAGCCCATCCCTGCTGGGGTCAGACTGGGAGAACTGGGAGGATAAGCACGGTGGCATGGGCAGGCCCTGGATGCTGGGATGCCTGGATTTCCATGGATGCGCTGCTGGGGAAGCTCACAGAGAAGGAATTTTCCCCCAGACAAGGTCTGATTGTTCACCTCTCCCAGCGATGAGCTGTGGGAGCCAGACAGTGATTCCTGTCTGGATTAATGGCCGGTGTGATCCAGGCCTGGAGGAGGAGAGCCAGATTCCTGCTGGGATCAGGCTGGAGAGGGGTGCTGGCTGCAGCAGGATCATGGAATCATGGAATGGTGGAGTATCCTGCATTGGAAGGGACCCACAAGGATCACAGGACAATCCCAGGAATCCCACGCTGTGCATCCCAGAGAGGTGCACAGGGGGGTTGGCACCCAGGATCCCCCCCAGGTGGCCAGGGACACCCTGGGGACACCAGTGCCAGTGGTCAGCCACATGCACTGCCCATCCCTGTCCATGTCCTGCCCATCCATGTCCTGCCCTGGCCATTCCTGATCCCACCCTGACCATTCTTATCCCTGGCCTGACCATTCCGGTCCCTGCCTTGAACATTTCCATCCCAGCCCTGACCATCCCTATCCCAGCTCTGCCCAATCCTGCTCCTTCCCTGACCATCCCTATCCCAGCTCTGCCCATTCCTGCTCCTTCCCTGACCATCCCTATCCCAGCTCTGCCCTTTCCTGCCCCATCCCCTGCCCATCCCTGCTCCTGCCCTGCCTGCCCCATCCCTGCCCTCACCTCCAGCTGATGTTTCCTTTTAATTCCTCTTCTTCCCGGTTCCCTGTGATCCCGCCGGTGACGAACAATCGCCGGCATTGATCCGGAGCTCCCGGCTTTGCCAGCTGGGGGCAGCTCCCGCTTCCCATCCCCTTCCAGGGCTCTTAAAGCCGCCCGGCCCCGATCCCGGGGCTTGGGATGCTCTGATGGGTCCCCGCTCTCTTAAATACCCGGGCACGGGGTCAGTGGATGCGGAGCGGGGCATTCCCGCTTCCCGGGGCCGTTCTCCGGGAACAATGGGCTGCTTTGCCCATGGAATTACCGCTCTGGTGAGGAGGAATCTACCAGGCATTGGACTTTCAAATGCAGCCAGACGATCCCGGCGATTATCCCGGGAAGAGCGAGTGCAAACAGGGCAATTTTGGACATTTAGGGGAGGGGGTTGCATGGATGGGCGCAGAGGCAGCCGGGCCGGGGCACGGACACCGCAGGTCGTGGCTCCTAAATATAGAAATACATTTTCATATAAGTATATTTATATAAATATATTTTTATATGAGTATATTTATATAAAAATACATTTTATATAAGTATGTTTCATATGTAAATAGATTTTATATAGGTCTATGTTTTATAAATAAATACGGTGTTATATACGTTTACAATTGTGGAGTTATGGAATGGGTTGGTTGTTTTCTTCCAGGGATGTGCCAAAGGTTTTTCCTTCCTCCCACATCGGCCCAGGTAGGAAAGGAGCTCGGAGCGGGCCTGGAGCAGGGAGTGCCAGGAGAGCTCCGGGATCAGGGCTGGAATGGGGCCGGTCCTGCTCCCCAGACTCGGCTCCCGCCTCCGGCCCAGCCTCCCGCGCTGATCCAAAGTCCCTTCACGACTTTTTTTCCCGGGGTTCAGTCCGAATTCCCACCGGGGAGCCGGGGCCTGGCAATCAGGGCCTCATTCCTGGCTCACCATCCCAACCCTGCGGCTTCGGACGCGGCTGGTGCCGGGCAAAGCGGGATCGGAAGATCAGGAATTCTGCAGCTCATCCCCAATTCCCCCTGCAGGCTCCAGTGCCCTCCCAGGAGCTCCTGGGGACACCGAGGGTGACGCGTGTTTGGCGCAGCCTGGGAAAGAGGGGAATGATTCTCCTCTGTCTCGCTATCCTGGGAAGCAGCGTTGAGATTTTGGGAATGCCGGTGGGTGGCTTTGGAAGAGCCACCTGTCACCCGGGGCACATCGGAGCCACCCCGAGCTGTCGGGGACAGTCAGGAACTGGGGACAAAATGGGGGGACTAAGGGAACTGAGGGATGATTCCTCCCCTGTCCCAGCAGGATGAGGCAACTGGGAGCTGAGGAATGCGGCAAAATGGGAGCGGGAAGGGAGAAATTAATAATTATCCCAAGCTCATCCCTATCACTGCTCATCAAAACATTCCCGAACTCCATCCCAGGCTCCTTTCTTCTTCCTGCCTCCAGTAAGTGCTTGAACATCCCTTTAAAAATTAAAGGAGGAGGGTTCTGGAAGAGATGAGGGATAATTGCCTGGCTTTGACTCCGGCATTGATGTGAAAATAGGATTGGAATTACTCACTCTGGTTGAAAGGTTAGTTGAAGGTTATTACAGGAAAATTGTTATTCATCCATTTTTCCCGTGCCGCTGGATAGCCCCAAAGATTAAATCCGGGGAGTGCATAATGACCCATCACGGCGGACAATGGTGGGAATAATCTCCAGAGGCTCCCGGGAGCGGCGCGGAGCCTTCCCTGAATAATTCATGGCTCAGCAGCCCTCCCTCCCTCCCCGGCAGATTACACGGGAGTTTTCTTTGGGAAGAGATCATTTAAAGGAGCTTTAAAAACCACCGCGCTTTTGAACGGAAGTGGAATTACCGGCAGCATTCCCGAGGTTTGTTTATGCCTTAATAAATCTCCTTTCCCGCTGACCTCCGTGCCATGGGAACAAAACGCCGCGGGATAAAGGGAGGCTTTGTTTGGGATGGAGCTGGAGGAGCTCCCGTGGGGCTTTTCCTGCTCCAGGCAGAGACAAATGGGAGCTCTTTGGTCACCTGGGAGGAGAAATTCCTGCTCGCCCAGCCCTCGGCCCCCCCGGATCGCTACCCTCAGCCCCGAAAATCCATCGGGAATTATTTCCTTCTTCCCAGAAAGGGATTGATGACGTTTCTCATCCCTGAGTTTCCCAAAGTCCCCTCTGATGCAGCAGCGGTTTCATTCCCAGCTTCCCTCAGCTCTGGAGAGCTCCGGGACAAGGAGGACGCTCAGGACATCCCTGGATCCTGCTGGAAAACCAGGAGCAGGCGTGGGATGTCACTTCCTGGCCTTCCCACTGCTCCTCTCCCTCCTCTAGGCTCCCAAATCTCGGTCTGGCTCTAGTTAATCCTTTAATTTCATCTCCTGGAAGTGCTGTTACGCTTTAAAAGCTGCTTGTTCGTTAAAAATCCCAGGATTTCTGGAGGTTTAGGGATGTGGGATACACATCCCTGGCATTGTTGGGAGCTGGGACAAAAATATCCTGGATAATCATTTATATTTACTAAACACGTCATCGTTATCAGACCAAGATTAAATCCTAATTAAAGCTTCTCTGGGTTTTTCCTGCCAGGAGGATGAGGCAGGTTGCCATTGCTGCAGTGGGATGAGCAGGGAATGCCCTGGATTGGGCATTTGGGGGATTTATCTTGATTTTGGGCAGGTTTACCCTGATTTTGAGCAGGCTTGATTTTGTGTAGGATTATCTTTATTTTGCACAGGTTTTGAGCAGGTTTGGGACTCTGAGCAATGCTGGGAGCAGCGAGAGGCTTCCCGCCGGAAGCTGGAGTTTTCTCCCGGCCTTTTCCTCCTCCTTCTCCATCATGTCCAGGGTTCCCCGCTCCACGTGGGAAGCTGGGGGTGGCAATCACTCAGTGAGGTGAGCGAGAGCAAATGTTTGCCTGGTGATTCATTCCCTCCAATCCAGGGACGTGCCCACATTCCCACATTCCCAGGGCACAGCGAGCCTCGGGAAATCCCTGCCACGGGATTTGGGGGCTGAGGAAAGGCCCCGGAGCAGCACTGGGACACAGCAGGGAAAGGGAAGGCTCGGACATCAACTGAGGGATAAAAGGGAAAAGAAATCACTGCGCTGCCAGTGATGGAATTTCCCTGGATTTGTTCTGGCTTTGCAAGAGAGATCTGCAGGAAGATGCATGGAAGAGATGTTGTTCCCTTCCCGGGGATGAGGGGATGGCACTGGGGAGGAAAACCCCTGGAGTTCTGGTGGATCCAGTGGGTTGTGAGCTGTGTCCTCTGAAGGATGAGGCACTCCTTCCTGGTGCCAGCGAAATCCTGGAGAAGCCACAGGGCTCTGTGCTGGAGTGTGGAGCTCAAGTGGCTCCTCCAGCCCTATCCCATCCCAGAATTAATGAGGAAGGATTTTCCTGGGGGGATGGAGCAGGTACAGAGCTGCTTCTCTCCCCCCTCCGAGGGAGAAGGGCTCGTTAGAAATAATCCTGGAGTTTAAGGATGTGAGCGAGGACTTTTATGGATTTAACAGGAAGCTCCAACATCATTTTCCACTAAAGCTTGTGTCAATAAATCATTTTTTAATTATAAGCTCCAATTATCAGCTAAGCTTGGCTTAATGATCTCCGGAGTGATTCCTCCTTCAGAGGCCCGGGAAGGAACTTCTCCTCCTTCCTTTGGAGCTGCTGCTATTTTTTCCCAGCTCCTGGAAAATCCCCCCCCGTGCCCGTGTGTTGAATTGGATGTGAGTGAAATCTGAGCCTTTCCTAAATCAGGGGCTGTCCAGAGGCGCATCCAAAGGCACATCCAAAGGCTGCGGCTTGGTTCCACTCCTGGCACAGGACACGAGCCAGGGGTTGATTTAGTGCTGCTCTGGGATCAGGTCACATTCCCGAGCGTGCCTCGGAGCAGCTCAGGAGCCCTCAGGTGTCCTGGGAGTTATTCTGGGATTCAGGACATGTGGCAGTGCTGGGGGAATCCCAGGGAGAAGGGGCTGGATGGCTCCTTGGGATCCAGCAGATCCCTCATTTTGCCTTTCTCTTGTCTGCACTCCAGGATCTGGAGCAGGATGGATGGGACTGGGGGATGCACAGTGACAGGGATATCTGGGATGAGGGGGATGCAGGGAGCTGGGGAAGTACTCAAGGATGGGATGCTTCCCTCAACAGGGAAAGGGGTTCCTGCACGCCATTCCCAGGGTAAACACTTCCCTGGGAGTGTCCCAGGCCAGGCTGGACGGGGCTTGGAGTGACCTGGGATAATGGAAGGTGTCCCTGCCCGTGGGACAGCATCAGGGGTGGCTCCAGGGTGATTCCAAGGATGCACATGGAGGTGTGGAGGGGAGGAGGGATCGCTGGGAATCCCTCCAGGGAGCTACCCACGGATCTGGAGGGTCTGAAATGGAGGTGGTTCTGAGTGTCCAGGAATGTCCCTCTGGCAGCAACAGATCCCAGCACTGGCTCCCAGCTCCATCAGCTCCTGGCTCCATCGGATCAGGGCTGGGAATGACAGCGGAGCTCAGGAGCAGGAGTTAACAAGCAAGGAAAAGAGGAGATAAATGGCTCTGGAATGCTCCGGCCCTTTCATCCCAGCCACACTCAATGTACCATGGATGGTTCCTGATGGGATTGAGCTGGGAATTGAGCTGTGCTCCGACCCGTGCCTTAGGAAATCTGTCATGTCTGCCAGGCATCCCGGGATTTTCCTGCAGGAACGGTGCCTCTCCTCAGGCTGGATCACTTCCAGCAGGAGACTGATCCCAGAGCATTGTCCTGGGGCTTCTTGGCCTCTGCTCCTGGGGTGTTCCAGTGCATCCAACAGGGATCCCGAGTTTGCATCCAACATGGATCCGGACTGTGAATCCGTCATGGATCCGGACTGTGAATCCGTCATGGATCCAGACTGTGAATCCGTCATGGATCCGGACTGTGTATCCAGCATGGATGTGGAGTGTGCGTCCCACGTGTGTGCTCTTTCCAATGGATGCATCCAACACACGTGTCCAGCATGTGCAGCCATGGGAATTTAGTGCGTGTTCCCAGTGTTGACATCCAACATGTGTCCAACTGCTCATCCGTGGGCATCCAATGCAGGCTCCCAGAGCATGCATCCGACATGTGCATCCAATGGATATATCCAATATGGACATCCAGTGGATATATCCAACATGTGCATCCAATGTATGTATCCAATATGTGCATCCAATGAATATATCTCATATGTACATCCAATGGATGCATCCAACATATACACCCAATGGATGTATCCAACATGTGCATCCAATGCATGGAATTAATGGATACATCCTGTGTGTGTATCTGGCACACGCATCCGATGTTCCGTGCATGGAACCAATGTGATATATCTCACCTGTGTGCCCAACACGTGCATCCCACCCATGTTCCAGCACGGAATCCAAGCCCTGCATCCCACCGGAATGCGCCCCACTGCAGGGCCCCGCAGCATTCCCCCCTCCTCATCCACAGGCAGGGAATCGCTGCCCTCCTGACATTTCCGACCTGCCTCCCACCTTTCTGTGCCTGGATTTCCTCCCTGGCTGCTCTGGAGAGGGATTTCCCATCCTTCGGCAGGGTCACGGCGAGGGTAGCGACATTAGAGCTGCTCCAGGACGAATGGGGCTGCTGGAGCAGAGCTTCCCTGACATTTATCCTCTGGATTTCCCTCCTATGGATTCATCCTCTCTGCTCCTGGGCCAAGAGACAGCACAGATAGATTTTCTAAACCCTTTCTTTTCCATAAAGAAGAATTGAATGGCGGCTTTGACAGAGCCCTGGGTGTAAGAGGACAAGGAAATATTTTCAAATGGTTTCTCTGGCAGCTGGGAATTCCAGCTTCTGTTGCTTATTGACCTCTAATTGTTTCCAGTAGGAGTGGGAGACAGGAGGATCAATAGGGATGGGAGGGAGTTAAAACCCTCCCGGTGCACTTAACTCTAGTTAGGAACCACTGGAATTCATCTTCCTGGGATTTCCAGTTGTAATTGGAACATTGGAATTGCTCTGTGTGGAATACAGCACACAGAGCATTAATTCCCTTCCCAGTCCCACTCTTCACCTGGTCCTGGGGATCGGAGCAGCCTCGTGGTTCTCAAGCCACCCTTTCCCCTGCATTAGAAATTCAGGACCCCCAAATTTGGGGGGAATTTTAAAGGAGCAGGAAGATTCTCACAGCTGGAACTCCACAGGAATAAAGGGATGGATAAATTGAGTGAGGAGGGAGGCTGACACACCAAGATATGGGAGAGGATGCAGGAATAATGAGAGTGGAGGTCTGGAAAACCCTGGAGAGGCCAGGAGAGAGGCCTGGGGATGGAGCTGGATTTTCCTGCAGGGAGGAGCCGAGGCCAGGAAGGACGGGAATACTCTGGGTGATTTTGGGGTAGGGACCAGGTGGCCACCACCCAGCTGGTCCCCTCCCAGCCACCAGCATTTCCTTGGGAATTGCGCTCCCCCTGGAGCTCCTCCGGCCGCAGGTGCCGGTGGTGTGCGCATTCCCGATGGAAGCTCCCGGCTCCCGGCGCTGCTGTCACCGGGAATCACGGCCCAGCCCTAATCTGTCATTAGCGCGTTCAGCACTAATTGCTGGCAGGGTGCCACGCGCCTGTTTTCCCGTTTTAACAAAACATTTATGCATGGAAGATTTAATGCCAGGTATCAAGCATATCATTGTAAATTTACCACTAATTAAACCTAATTAAAATAATTAAATGGCTGCGGAGTCACAATGTGAATGAAAATCACATTTCCTCTCGTGTGCTCGCCCCTCTCCTCACTGGCCTTCCTCTGGCTTCCCGACACAAATATTTTCCCATTTGGATGCGGGAAGAGGGGATTTCATCCCAACCGTAACGCTGAGATTTGGGGGGAAGTTTTTCAGTTCCAGGATCTCTGGAGATTTTCCTTTCTGGGGATGAAGGATGGACAGTTTGACAAATCTGCTCCTCAGTTTTGGATATTCATCACTGCTCAGATTTGTAATCAAAGCTGCTGCCAGAGCCTCTGCACTGCAAGTGCCAGGGCTGTGAATAATGGATGGGGTGGAATTGGGTGGGATGGGGTGGAATGGGGTGGGATGAGGNGGTGGGATTGGGGTTGGGATGGGGTTGGGATGCAGAGGGGAAGGGAAGGAGGGAGGAAGGGAAGGAGGGAATCTGAAAGGGAGAAGGAGGGAAGGAGAAGGGCTGGCCAGGAGTAGGAGGGAGGGAGGGAAGGAGGAGCCCGGCGGGCCCGTCCCCGTTCCCCGCGGCCGCTGTCCCCTGTGTGGTCCCATCCCGGGCTCACAATGCGCTCAAAGCCCCTTTGTGCTCCAGCTGTGGCCGCGCCGCATTTTAGGCTCGGCTCATTCAAGGCCAGCCTGGCAAAGCTCCGATTAACCTTTGCTTTCCCAGGCACGGCCTCATTCTCCCTCGCGGCGGGGTCCCAGCACCCTCGGCCCGCCGGGAAGGGGCGGGAAGGGGTTTGGGTCCGGGTAGATCGGCGCTGTGGCTGTGCCTTCTAATCCCAAATAAAGTCCCCGCAGCTCCTGGGCAGGGCACCAGAATGATCCTGGCACATCCCGCTCCAGCAGGATTGGGATCTCCCGGGATAGAGTGTGGAGGGAAGAGCCACGCTTTTAACCCTTCTCCCGCCTCCGGCTGCCAAGGAGAAGCAAGGGAGGTTTGGGAGAGAGGTGGGGCAGAGCTGCAGTTCGGGGACAGGCACAAACCTGCGTTCCATGGGCACACCAAGGGTGGGAGTTCTTCCGTGGGACTGCAGGAACACCCGAGGTGCTGCTGCCCCTTCCTTTCCTCCTGCTCCCTGGGTCCCGAGCCGAGGGGACATAGCTCCTGTTTTATCCCAGGGGTGAACTGGGATCCTGTCATGGTGTCATCATCATCCACCGACCATGACATCATCATCGTTTTCATCATCATCATCATCATCATCATTATCATCATCATCATCCTCTTCCTGTCATGACGTCATCATCATCCTCCCACCATGACATCACCATCACCGTCATTATCATCATCCTCCCACCATGACATCATCATCATCATCATCTTCCTCCCACTGTGACATCACTGTCATTGTCATTATCATCATCATCTTCCTGTCATGATGTCATCATCATCCTCCCACCATGACATCATTATCATTATCATCATGATCATCATCATCATGATCATCATGATCATGATCATCATCATCCTGCTGTGACATCATCTTCTCTCCATGACATCACCCCCCAACAACACCCTCCTGCCATGACATCATCCTCCATCGTGACATCATCATCCTGCCATGACATTATTACCCACCAAGAAATCATCCTCCCATGACATCATCCTCTTCCTATGACATCATCTCCCCACCATGACATCACCCTCCTGCCATGACATCATCCTTGGTTTCCCATACCCCGGTTTCTGGGAATGCCATCCTTCCTGAGCAATCCCACCACAGGAGGCCCTGTCCAGCTGTGCCCAGCTGTTCCCAGGTGCCCCCTGCCCCCTCTTTGTCCCCAGCTGCTCCCCCTGGATCGAGCATTGGCTTTTCCTTGGATTACCCTTTTTTTCCGGGAATTGAACCCTTTTGCGTTCCCGAATCCTTGGGCAAACAGAGCCGTTTGTCTCTGTGTTTGCTCATTTCATCCCAAATATTTGCCTGCCAAGCGAACGCCGTCTCCCGGGATGTGCTATTAATGGGATAATTAGGCAGTTGCTAATGAAAAGGATTCCTGGGAATTATGGCAGGATTTGTTTTGGCATTTGGAGGCTGGAGTGCTCCAATCTACCTGGGAGTTAATTAGTTAATTAGTGCTGCTGGAACACACCTGGAAAAAGAGGGCAACTAATGAACCCTCCAGGTTATTTTTCAGGAGCTTGTGGAATGCGTTTTTCCATGGGATATTTGGGAAGAAAACAAAATCCTCCTTCATTCACTCGCCACAGGTTGGGTGGGGGGAGATGGAATTGTCAGGAAAGGCTCAAATCCCAGAGATTTGGGGTGTCCAGGTCATTTTGGGGTTTCTCCAGTGTCACTTCAGGGCTTTGGCCAAGAACAGTGGGAACGGCCGTGGATTTTCTGGATCTTTCCCGGTTATGTAACCCCTCCCTGGCTCCTGCCGAGCTCCGGGTGCCGCTGCTGGTGACAAACCCGCGTGGGGCTGGCCTGCGATGATTAATTAGGAAATTACATTTATATAACCCCTAATCCCCGTTTGGGCCTCGCCGGGGCAGCGCAGGCCTCGGGAATTACATCCCAGATTAGCTCCGAGCCCGAGAAAACCCCGGCCTGGAATTACTGCCCAGGCACAGATTGGCAAATTGGACCAATCCGAGGGAAAACGGCCAAAATTCAGCTTTTTGGGGTTTTATTTCCCTTAATTCCCTCCTTGCACAGGGCCTCCGAGGGGTGAGAGCTCTGCGTGGCCGGAGCCGATTCCGGCTGAACGTGGCCTTCGGTTTTCCCAACAAAATTGCTTTTATCCTTCCCAACATGTGTTCCCAAGGATTACAGGGCTGTAATCCCACATGGCTCTATCGGGGGGGGGCTTTGGGAGAGTGCCGGGAACGGTGGCGCAGGAATTTCCCCCCCCTCAGCTGGGGTGGGATTGGGAATCCTGGTTATTGAATTAGAAAGAACCTTAAGGGATAAAGGATCAGGAAGGAGGGATTGGAATGCTTGGGGGGATTTGGGGGAGCCAGGCGATCACAACAAATAATTTTTGAAGTGTTTTTGTGGATTTGGGGGTTTTTTTTGGAGGGCTGGTTGGAAAACAGGCCGTGGCTCCAGATTGGTCCAGATCCCATTGTTATAAAGGACATATTTTCCCTGGAAATATAGGGGGAAATTCTGGAGGAGTCCTCAAGGCTTTGGGAATGCTGCTCCATTAAGGAACAAAGAGCCCTGTGTGGGTTCCCTGCTCCAAGGGAATTTTGGGATAAATCCATCCTGGAAGGCACAGGGAGCTGAGTGTATCCTTTGGAATGTCCATCAGGAGGGGCTGAAATTCCTGATAAGATTTGGGATAGGCTGGAAAGCAAGGAAAGGACTTGAATCCTAGAAATTCCCTCTGCTCCGGGGAGTTTGGGATGATCCAGTGGGGCTGGAGCTGCACCCTTCTCATCCTTCCTTGTGATGGGATCTGGCAGGAGCGGGATTAATTCCACATCCTAAGGACCCCATTGTCTGGGATAACTTCTGCTGCCTTGGGATAATTCCCACTGTCCCAGGATAGTCCCTGCTGTCCTGGGATAATTCCCACAGCCCTGGAATAATTCCTGCTGTCCCAAGATAATTTCTTCGGTCCCAGGATAATTCCTGCTGTCCTGGGACAATACCCGCTGTTCCAGGATAATTCCTGCTGTCCCACTCCCTAAGAGGATCATGTGGATTAAATGAAGTCATGAGGCACACTCTGCAAATTCCAGCCCAAATCTGGGCTGATTTCCCCCTGGGAATTAGGGTTAAACCATTGGGAATGGGAAACTTTTCCCTGGCTGCTCCAGAGGGTACATTCCCAAAGGTGCCATGCGGGGTTGGCTCCGGATTCCCGGCTGCTTCCTTGGTGTTTTCATTCCTGGTGTTCCAAAATAACAAACCCCAAATACCCCTTGGCTGCTCGGGATCCTGGAGGCCTTTGTGCTGTGTCCTGTATCCTGCTGTTGGGATAATTTTCCTGCAGCGTCATAGATCCAACCTGGAATGACATTGTACCGCTGGAAAATCTCTTCCATTTCCCTGGGATCTGCTGGGGTTGTTTTCCACTTTCTCTTTTTCTCCGTGGGATATTGGGAAGGGAAATGCTTCAGCATCCCTCCTCACCTCCAGAGCCTCTGGATTACTGGGAGCAGCCCCTGGATGTGGGAGTGGGATGGGAGTGATGGATCCAGCAGCAGGATTTGCTCCAGGTGTTTTCCCTCTGCTTTCCTTTGCATTCCAGGAATGGATCAAACCCAGGTAAAACCAGGAAGGTGATGCCAGCTCCCACTTTTCTGCCTCTGGAAAACAATCCTGGCCAGGGAGCACAGCTGGGAATCTGGGATGGGGAAGGAGGGATCCCGGCCACTTTGAAGGGGGAGTCCTGCACATTCCCTCTATGGAATTCCCCAAAGAGCATCGCAGAGGCCCAGTGCCTGGGGGGGAGGGGGAGGGGAAGCTCCATCCATGGAAATTTTGGGCCAGAGTTGAATTCCTTGTGCTGAGCTGACAGCCCCGGATCTCTTCCCAAACTCCCCGGGGCCGCTGTTTTTCCAGAGTTCATGGAGAGGCTGGATTCCTCCCCATTTCCTGGTTTTTGGGAAGGGTTTCCACATCAGCCAAGAAGCTGTGCTTTGATGCCACAACTCCAGAGGCTCCGGGAATGGAAAACAAATAGAAGCAGGCTGGGAATGTTTAAAGGGAAACACTCCAGGCATGGGAGCTGCAAGTACAGCCAGGCCCATCCTGTGGTTTGCTCAGAGCGATTTTGGGATACCAAACACCAATCCCCCCTGGATTCTCTGATCCACCAAACCACTCACAGGGAGATGGAGTCGGATTTTACGGCTGGTTTTACCCTGCCAGGACCCAAATCCTTTCAAATTTCCCTTAAAATGTGGGTGATTGGAACCTGCCCATGGATGCAGCTCCGCAGGGATGCCTCCCACTACCCCAGGCTGCTCCAGCTTGGCCTTGGACACTTCCAGGGATCCGGGGACAGCCACAGCTTCTCGGGGAATTCCAGCCCAGCCCCTCCCCGCCCTCTCAGGGAAGGAGTCCTCCCAAAATCCCAGCTATCCCTGTCCTCTGGGAAGATGGGAATAAACCCCTGGGAGCCTCCCCCAACACGGAACAATGCTGGGCCCACCATTCCCTTTAATCTCCAGGATTTTCCCCTCCATCCCTGGAAAAATGTCTTTTTGTGACCCTGTATTCCGCAGCAGTGACGGCATTTCCAAGCTGTGGTTTTCCTTCCTGCCAAACAGAGTAAGAAGATTATCCCGCTGCAAATCTGATGGAAAAGATTCCCTTGAAAGTCACTGATAGAGCTCAATAAATAACGAGCTCGGGGGCTGCTTCCCAGAGATATCAGACCATGAAAAACATTTAAATGTTGTTACTTAAAGTTAAAAAAAAAACCCAAACCAGCTCTGCCAGCAAAACCTCGGCTTGCTCCCGGTTTTGGGGCAGATCCCAAGTTATGGGTCCAGGTTTATCCAGCTCCTCCTGAGGGTGAGCAAACAATAAACATGATTTAGGGAAAGCATGGGGGTGTTTGGGAGAGGGAGAGGGAGAGACAAGGAGGAGAAGGAGGAAGGGAAGGGGAAGG
>VZRF01000754.1:0-38661 GCA_013396875.1 Vireo altiloquus | reverse complement strand
GAAGAGGAAGAGGAAGAGGAAGAGGAAGAGGAAGAGGAAGAGGAAGAGGAAGAGGAAGAGGAGTGACAAGGGCACAGAGGGCTCAGCAGAATTTGGGATCAGCCCTGGCTGGAGCAGGAATCTCCACTCGGACTCTGGCAGAGGCCACAGGGACACTGTGGGCCTGGGGCCACCCAGGTCGGGGCTGCCCTCCCGGATAATCGATATCCTCGCTCCTTCCGACGCGCAGGAAGCAGGGCTTTGGGGAGCCTTTTCCCTTTGCTTCTGCTGTTCCTCTCCCTGGCTGCCGCAGCTCCATTGGAAGCCCGAGGGATTTATGGCCTCTCCAGTTTTATTGTTGATCCAGATCTTTATCTGCCCCGGGCTCATAACTGACATTTAAATTACACTGCAAACAATGAATCAATATTTATGGATTCGCGCGCCAATACGAGTTGTCCCGGGATTCTGGCTCCTGGCAAACGGGACAATGAGGTCAAGGTCAAGGCTTTGTCTAATGAGGGATCGGCACAGACAGGAGCTGCCAGCCGGGTATTGACTTCCTAATAGGAATGCATTTATGGCCGGCATTTAGCCCATGGATTGAGCTCCCGCCTCGTTCTCCCATTCCTGCCATTTTCCTGCTGATAACTGGGGGTAATTTCAAGCCCTGAGCCTGGAGTGGTTCTCCCTGCCTGGTAAAAGCCAGGAGAAACACCTGACTCCTCTGGTTTTTCAGCCCCGGTTTTCCATGGGGAAAGACCTCGAGCTCCTTGGAGGGCATTTAGCACTTGGGAAATTCATCCTGGACTCTGAGAATCCAGAGGAGCCGGGATCAATCCTGCACTCCTCAAAAACCTCCAGGGTTAAAGCCAGGATCATCCCTGCACACCTTAAACCATCTCTGGGTTGGATTTGGGATCATTCATGCACCCTTAAACCCTTCCTGAATTTCAGCTTCCAATAGGAGCTTGCTCCCTTTTCCTACCTGGAATCAGGAGTCAAGCTGGCCAAAAAAACCCATGGATTTTTAAAAATTGTTATTTTTTAGGGATTTTTCAGCCCTGCTTCTGTCTAATTCTGGCAGCAGCCGCGTGGATGTGGCATTTGGGGACGTGCCCCAGTGGTGGCCTTGGCAGTGCTGGGGGAACGGTTGGAATCAAGGATCTCAGAGGGCTTTCCCAGCCTAAATCATTCCCCAATTCCATGATTTTAAGGATTCTTTATAGCGCCAGGTACCCGCTGCTCACTGCGTGTCACAATCCCCACCGCAGCCTGTCCCCTCTCATCCCTGCTGGATGGGGGAGGGGGAGGACAAACCTTCGGCAGGAGAGGAATTCCCAGGGGATTTCACTCCTGGCAGCGCCACGGGCAATGCTCCCCTGGGATTTTACCCCCCAGTCCCCACCGAGCTGCGCCCCGAGCGGGAAATGAGGGAAAAGGGGGATTTGGGGGGGTTTTTTGGGGGCTGTTTTTGAAGCCGAATTTATCTCCCCCCCTCCCGTTAAAACCCAGCTGAAAACTTGCAGGGCTAAACGAGCCCCGTCCTCCCGGGCGCGTTTATTTCCATGACAATAATCCCGAGCCTGCGAATTGTGTCAATTATTCCTTCCTCGGGGCGAGCCGAGGCTCCTTTGTTCCTCGCTGGTTTACAAAAGTGAAATATAGGTGAGGTTTGGGACCTTTTAATCCCCCGATGTAATTACTGCTCCCCGCAGACTCGGCCGCGTTTCGGCGGCGCTGCCGGGCCCAGATTAGACACACAAAGTCCCTGCTCTCCATCAAAGGCTTCCTTATCTGCCCGAGACAGCCAAACAACAAACGAGCCCCAAATCTCGCCGGCCCCGCTGTTTATTTGGCCAGGCCCGAAATAAATAAATCTGCCGCAGCCAAACAGGCGCTTTCCCTGAGAACGGGGGCTCGGCGGGCGCCTGGGTGGGAATTTCCAGGAGCGTGAAGAGGGCCCGGGACTACAGTGGGGCTTTTGAAGTGCTTTTTCCACGTTTTAGGAGCCCCAAATGAGGATGAAACCAAAATGACACGAAGAAATAATCCCCCATTCAGCCCTGAAAGGATTATTCTAATTACTTTGATTATTAAAGATCAGACAGATTTTTTTTTTTCCCCCTCCTCCTCCTCCTTCTTCTTCTTTTTTTTTTTTTTTTTTCTCTGCCAGCACAAGTAAACCAAGCCCGAAATCCAAATCCTCGCTGGGAATTGAGGAACGTCTTAAGTAAACAGCGGGAACAAACGGGCTGTGTGAGGATCCGCAGGGTCCGGCAGCCGGCCCGGGGGGGTCCCTTTGTGCCAGCCTCAATGGGGGCTAAACGCCCCCCGCGCCCCGGCCCGAGCGAGGGGCCGCGTCTCGCCCCTTTCAGATGCAAATGCGGGGGGCTCGCCTTTATCCGCGCTCCGAGCTGCCGGAGTCAAGCTGCGCCCGCCTGAATAAACCGGGAATTTATGCTTTAGTGGGATCGGGGTGGGTTTTTTGCCCGCTGCCTGCGCCGGGAGGGGCCGCGCAGATGGTGCCGCCGACCCCCTCTTTATCAGCCGCGATTCGTTTAAGGAGCCTGTTTGTTTCTGCTGATGAGGGCTGTTAATTTGCACAGCGGTCTCATTAGGCCTAAACCACCAATTAATTTCTTTTGTTCTCATTAAACGGCTGATTCCGAAACATTTCGGCAGCCACAATGGATGGCTCCGAGCCGCAGCCCCGGCATCCTCCCCGCCAGTCCTGGCAGCGTTCCTGGAGCCCCGGCAGCCGGCCCAGCAGCCCCGGCATCCACCCCAACAGCCTGGCAGCAGCACCAGCAGCCCAGGATCTCCCCGGGTACCTCAGCATCCTCCCCACATCTTCCCTGGGTACCTCAGCAACGACCCCAAATCTTCCCTGGGTACCACAGCATCCTCCCCAAACCTTCCCCAGGTACCAGAGCATCCTCCCCAGGTCTTCCCTGGGTACTCCACATCCTCTTCAGCAGGCCCAGATCTTCCCTGGGTAACTCAGCATCCTCCCCACATATTCCCTGGGTACCTCAGCATCCTCCCCAGATCTTCTCCAGGTAATAACCCTAACCCTCGCCCACATCTTCCTCAGCAGCCCCAGCATCTTCTCCAGGCACCCCAGCACCCTCCTGACAGCCCTGGCACCTTCCCCTGGCATCATTTCCAGCCCTGGCATCTTCCCCTGGAGCCTCAACACCTTCCCCTGGTACCCTGACATTGTCCCCAGGGTACACTCCCCAGGTACCCTGGCATCTTTCCCAGCTGCTGCAGCATCCTCCCAACAGCTCTGGTATCTTCTCTGGAAATCCTGGCAATCCTCCCCCCGGCCTCGGTGGTGCCACTCCCAAATCCTGGCTGGTCTCCCTGCTCTCCAGCCGGACCACCCCTGCCTGGAAATCCGGGCATCAAACGCATCCATCCTGCGCACGGCTGCCACACCGTGCTGGAAAAGGAGGATCCCTGGATTCTGGAGCACAAAGATGAGCTTGCCAGGCAGGCCCCGAGCTCTGCCCTTCATTTCCTCAACTCAAAAATAAGATTTGGGGGCATTTTTTCTCTCTGCTCTGTTCTCTTTCCCGCTCAGGGGCGTGCCCGGGCAGGGAGGAGTTGGAGCCTCGTGTTTTCCAGCCTGGCCACACAACTCGCAGCCGCTTTGAAGGGTCCTTGACTGTCCCTGACGGATTTAACGCCCTAAAGTGTTGCCTTTTGTCCAGGAATGCTGCTGGGGCGAGCGCTTAGCCCCGCTTGACATTCCTGCGGCTCTGCCGGGCTTTGGGAATTAAACACCCGAGGGGAGGCTCCGGACTGGACTCGTCCTGGACCAGAAAATTCCCAATCCAGACTCCACTGCTCAGGATAACCTTTTAGCCATGGCATCACAGCAGAACCCACTGCAATCCAAGCCCTTTCTGGAGTGCTGGGCTTTCTCCAGGTGCTGCTGGGATTGGTTTTCTCTGGATTCCAGCACATTCCAACTCCTTTAAAGGCTGTGCCCCCTCCTGTCCCCTCCCAGCAGCAGCCGCGGTGCAGGGGGAGCTGGACCCCGTTTTCCCACAGGGATTTGCCCCCTTCTTTCACCTCTGCTCTTCCCAGTGTCAGTAATTCCTGTCCTCTGCTGCCCGGGCCTTGTTCCTTCCCAGCAGATCCAGGGGCTGGGGAATGAAAGAGGAGGAAAGGTGACACTTCCCTGTCCCTTCCCGAGCCCGGAGTGTCCCTGCTGGCCTCCCCTTGGGGACAAACCCTGGATTTGGGTGTTGGTTTTACAGTCACGGCTGCGTTTTAGGATGTTCTGGAGTGGTGGACAAGGAGAACACGGAGCTGCTCCCAGGGCTGGAATTCCTCTGGAGCCAGGCTGGGAGAGCGGGGTGTGTTCACCTGGAGAAGAGAAGGATCCAGGGAGAGCTCAGAGCCCCTTCCAAGGCCTAAAGGGGCTCCAGGAGAGTTGGAGAGGGACTGGGGACAGGGATGGAGGGACAGGACACAGGGAATGGCTTCATAGTGGAAAAGTGGAGATTTATATGGGATATGGGGAAGGAATTGTTCCGTGTGAGGGGGGGGACTGGAATTCCCAGAGAAGCTGTAGCTGCCACTGGATCCCTGGAATGTTCAAAGCCTGGTCCTGATGCTGCTCCGCAGGTCCATGCCCTGGATCCCTCTCCAGCTCCATCTCCTCGGCTGACTCCCCATAATCCCCAAAAGCAGCTCAAAAATTCCTCCGAGCATTCCCCAGCTCTGCATGTGAATGGAGGGCACTGGGATTAACCACATCCCAGCCTGGAATTCCCGAGCCTCGGGCTGCCCACACCCCTGGCAGGCACAGGGACCTCTCCTGACTTTCTCCAGCCCTTCCTTAAATAAGCAGCTTTCCCCTCCCCTTTCCCAGCGTTTCACCTCGGGATCCTCCCCCTTGGAACACAGGCGGGTCTGGCATGCACTCCCCGGACCACCCTGGGAAGCAAATCCTGGTAATTTATGGAGAGGCTCAGCTGGGAACAGCCCGGGTGGGTTGTTTTTTTTCCTTCCTCCTTTTTCCTTTCTGTCCTGACTATAAATTTTTCATGGAATTTAGAAAATACCAGCAAATCCCCAGGGACACTTCTAGAACCTGCCCAAGACTCAGAATCCGAGGATGTCCCCAGAAATGCATCGGGGGCTGGGCCGGCAGCATTCCCATTCCTCATCGGGGGCACAGGGAATATCCGTGGGTGTCTGGGAGCCCCTCCGCCCCCAAGATCCCACAGCCAGCCCAGGTTTGGGGACACAGCAGCAGCTCCAGGCTGGGATGAGCCAGTCCCTGCCTGTCCCCACCCCCAAACACCCCCGAAATCCATGTTTCCCAGATCCCTGTGTGCCTGTATCCAGTGACACCCCCAACACACATTTCCCAGATCCCTGCCTGCTTCCAAACACTCCCTAAATCCAGGGATTTTAAGGGGAGATGCCCCACACAGGGAACAATTCCTTCCCAATATCCCATCTAACCCTGCCCTCTGGCACTGGGAAGCCATTCCCTGTGTCCTGTCCCTTCATCCCTTGTCCCCAGTCCCTCTCCAGCTCTCCTGGAGCCCCTTTAGGCCCTGGAAGGGGCTCAGAGTTTATCCTGGGAGGAGCTGGGCTGGGTGGGAGCCCCGCATGGGAGCCCTGGGCCTGCCCAGATGTTGCTCCCACAGACGTTTTGGGTTCTGTTTCCATGAAATTCCCTGTTTTCAGACTCCTTTTGCTCCTGTGGAAGAGCCAAGGGCAGTGTCCAGTGGCGATCCAGAGGGCACAGCCAGTGCCATGGAATCCTGGCTGTGCCATTGGATCCCAGCTGTGCCAGGAGATCCAGGCTGATCCAAGCCATTCCCTGCCCTGCAGGTCAGGCAGGGGCTCCCAAACCTGTGCCTGGAGCAGGAGCATCCCACAGGCACAGCTCCATCCTCATGGAGAACTTGGACTCATCCCTGCTGGGCCCTTTCCCCTTTCCATCCATTCCCAACAGCCAGCCATGGGAGAAGGGATATGCTGGGAGCTGACCAGCACTGTGGGAGGTTGTCCCAGCCCATCACCTTCTCTTGTCCAGAGGATTGAAGGGATCCAAGGGATTCAAAGGATCTGAGCTGTTTTTCCCAGAAAGAAGGGGCTGAGCATGGGAGAGGGACCTGACACTGGCCATGATCCCATGGGAAGGGTAGTGCCACCAGGAGCAGCTCCCTGTCCCCACCCCGAGGTACCTGAGACGGAGCCACCCCCATTCCGGAGCACTCCAGGGATGTGTCCCTCATGCTGGGATCCCAGGGAGGAGCATTCCCGGTCTCTCCCTGCCCTGCAGCATTCCCAGGGGATGCATCAGGCCACAAGTCCAGAGCTCCAAATCCTCCCCAGGGAGCATTAATGGATTACCACAATCCATGGCATGTTCTGGTTACACAACAAAAATTGGGATGATGTCCCTGCTCCCAGTGGCAGAGTGGGATGGAACGGCTCCAGCGCTGCCTCGAGAGTGGCCCAGCTGCCACAGGGCACTTCCAGCTGCCAGGGATCTGCTTGGATGCCTGGGGAAGAGCTCCTGGATTCCCAGGAAGAGGGAACCTTCCCCAAATCCCAGCCCTGTGCTGTCTGTGATCCTGGTCCCACTGGGAATGCTCTGCCTGGAGTCGTGCCGGAGGCAAAGCCGTGGGAAAGGCGCTGGGAGAGCCAGAGCCATCAGCAGCAGGTCGGGTTTGCCCTTCTGGGGTTTAAATGAATCCTTAATTAACCCCCCGCAGGTGCTGTGGGACCACCCCAGGAAATCCCAATTGTCCCTCAGCCTGTGTTCTCCTCCTTCAGCATTCCAGGTGTGCCCAGGGCCCATGGAGCAGCTCCTGGGGTGGCACGAGGTGGTCCCACAGTGTCCTTGTCCCCATCTCATCTCGGACTGTGTCCAGCCTTGATGGAGTTTTTGTGGGATTCCCAACAGCAGGAGGATCTGGAGCTGCTGGAGCAATTCCAAAGGAGGCCCCAGAGGTGCTCCGAGGGCTGGAGCCAGGCTGAGAGAGCTGGGAATGTTCACCTGGAGAAGAGAAGAATCCAGGGAATCCTCAGAGCCCCTTCCAGGGCCTAAAGGAGCTCCAGGAGAGCTGGAGAGGGACAGGGATGGAGGGGGTGGATGCTGGACTGGGATGCTCCTTTCCCTTCCAGCCCTGCCAGCTCCCAAGGGATGCTCTGCCCTTCCACCCTCCATCCGCTGCATTCCCAGCTTCCCCACACCCATGGATCCACTGATCCCTTCTGTCCTGGCCCTTTGCTGCCACTCTGGAATATTCCATGTCCATCCCTGCAGCTCCAAGGGGAAGCAGAGGGGGCACAGTGCCAGGGATGTGCCACTGCCTCTGCCCCCAGCCCCTCACATGAGGAGCCCTCGGGGCTCTCTCCCAATCTGGACGTGCACAGAAAGTTTGATGGAAGCATAAAAATCCCCAGAATCCCATTAAAGCCCAGCTGCCCCCACAGCACCTTAATGCCGTTTGTTATCTTTTCAGATTGACACAAAACTGCTCAGCCCTGGCACAAACCCAGCCCTGACCCCCCGGAGCACCCCACAAACCTGGGGACAGCCAGGCCTCACTGGGCCACCCCACAAACCTGGGGAGAGCCGGGTCTCATTGGGAGCACCCCACAAACCTGGGCACAGCCAGGGCTCACTGGGAGCACCCCACAAACCTGAGGAGAACCGGGTCTCATTGGGAGCACCCCACAAACCTGGGCACAGCCAGGCCTGAGCCCCACAGGAAGCACCCCACAAACCTGGGCACAGCCGGAGCTCATTGAGAGCACCCCACAATCCTGGGCACAGCCAGGGCTCACTGGGAGCACCCCACAAACCTGGGGACAGCCAGGGCTGAGCCCCACAGGTGACACAGCGCGCGCAGCCCCAGGGTTGGATTTTCCAGGCAGGGCCAAGCTCAGCCAGATTCCTCTGGGCTCTGGTGCTCGTCGGCTTTCCCGAGGACAACAAGGCCCCTGTGTGCTCCCAATTTTTGTTTGGGGCTGGAGCTGGCTCCGGATGGAAGTGTTGTGTGAGGGTGTTGTGGAAAAGCCTTGGCTCCATCTGGGAGCTGTCAGGAGAAGGCTGAGCTCAATCACACGTTGTTATGAATAGCAGCCTCTGAGCCTTTAAAACCTTCGCTTTTTTCCTTCTCTTTTTATTTTTTTCCCTCTTTTTTTCCCCTCCTTTTTTTAAATTCCTCCCCCCCTCACTCCCCAAGGTAAATTCCAGCCGGGATCAACACTCCCCAGGAATTCCCCCGGAGGAAGTTGGCTGTTCACCAACTCATCTTGTAATAAAAAAAAAAAAGTAATAATAAAAAAAGATTCATTATTCCTGTTGAGCCGAGATGAAACAATTCCCTGGAATTAACGAGGCTCATTTTGGCCAGCCAAGGTTTTGCTCCAATGAAAGTTTTTATTGTTACCCAGAAAAGCCAAAAAACCCCAAAACCCTTCCAGGGGAGATGGAGGGGATAATGGGGCTGCATTTGGGGCTCTCTCAGGGCTGTCCGAGAGGTGCCCCCAAACCCATCCTGATCATCCCAGCATTCCTGAATCCAGGATGGACGATGCCATGGGGCTTTTCCCAGGCAGAAATCAGGGATGATCCAGGCTCAGCAGGGTGAGGGGTGGCTCATCCCACGCTGGTGGGCGAAAGAGTTGGGGATTTAAGGCAAATCCAGCCCCCCCGAGCAGGTCTGGCCGTGGGACAGGAGCCTGGAATGTCAGGGGCTGGTGGGGACAGCCCTGGGGACAGGAGTGGGACTGACAGGGACAGGAATCTGGGGAAAAGGGGGATTTTCGGTAGGTGGATCATGGAATCCTGGAATGGTTTGGGTTGGAAGGGACATTAAACGATATCCAGGCCCATGGCAGGGATAGCTTGCACTGTCCCAGGCTGCTCCAACCTGGCCTTGGACACTCCCAGAGATCCAGGGGCAGCCACAGCTTCTCTGGGCACCCTGTGCCAGGGCCTCCCCACCCTCACAGGGAATAATTCCTTCCCAGTATCCCATCCATCCCTGCCCTCCGGCACTGGGAAGCCATTCCCTGTGTCCTGTCCCCCCATCTCTTGTCCCAGGCCGCAGTGCCACCAGCCATGGCACCCTGTGCCAACCCCAGGACGAATTTTTCCAGCACAGAGCTCCGCAGGGTTGGGATTTTCGCTGCTGGGCTGTTTTGCTTTCCGCCTTGGCTCAGCTTGTCGCTTTTTTCTTTTTTTCTTTTTTTTTCTTTCTTTTTTTTTTTTTTTTTCCCAAGGGGGATCAAGCCAAATGAGTTTTATCCATTCCTGCCGTTTTCCAGCGGGATCCAGGGAAGCACCAGCGCCGGGAAGAGGAGCACGGCAAACATCCGAAGGCGGCCGCGGGTTTGTGCGAGCCCTCGGAAGCGATGCCGCCCTCGGAGCGGCGAACAAAGCGCGGGCAGGGGCCGCCCGTCAGCACCGGAGCCTCCCCGCGCACAATGGCCCGGCACAATCACTCATTAGAACTCAATTACTGTAATTAACACGGGTGCGAGGCAGAGGCAGAGCCGCCGAAGGGAGCGGTGCCAGCAGAACTCGCGCTCGGCGGCAGCAGCCGGCGACAGCCGCAGCTGAGGGTGTCCCCAGCGCCGCCGCCATCTGCTCCCAGCCCGGGGTGGCACCCTGGCAACCGCGGTGGGAAGGGCGGGGATGGGCTGGGAAGGGGCTGGGAAGGGGCTGGGAAGGGGCTGGGAACACCTCGTGGTGGGTGCGTGATGCTCTGTGAAGTCCTCCAGAGGGTATCAGAGTCCCGGGAAAACCGGGGGAAGGGGCATCCCGTTATCCTGGATTCCGTGGTGGGCAGATGGCGTGGATACGCCTGGGGCACAGCTGGATGGGCTCTGCTTTGTTCCGGGGGTGGGCACGGCTCTGCCCAGCACGGGACACACAACAGGGAATGGGATGGGACACAGAGCGTGGGATGGAATAGGACACAGCATGGGATGGGACACACAGCATGGCATGGAATACACAGCATGGCATGGAATACACAGCATGGGATGGGATGGAACACACAGCATGGCATGGAATACACAGCATGGGATGGGATGGGACACGCAGCAGGGCATGGAATGCATGGCATGGAATACACAGCATGGCATGGAATACACAGCATAGGATGGGACACACAGCATGGCATGGAATACACAGCATGGGATGGGACACGCAGCAGGGCATGGAATACACAGCATGGGATGGGACACACAGCGGGGCATGGAATACACAGCAGGGCATGGCCCAGCACGGCTCTGCCGCCCCTGCCACTTTCCCAGTGCTCCCCTCCAGGAACAGAGACCCCGTGTGGGAAAAGCGGTTTTGATGCTCCAGGATCAAATCCCTGCCTGCTCCTTGGGAGCCCTTCTGTGCAGGAATTCCAAGCTCATGGAAGGAAATCACAGACAAAAATGGGCAATGCTGCCCAGAAGATGCCATGTGCCAGGCTGCCACCTTCACATCCTCAGGATCCTGGGGGAATCAATTCCCACTCTTTTTCCAGCCATTTCCAGCTCTGCCTTCCCAGCCTGGCAGTGTGAGCCAGGCCTGACCTGACAGCACCTTTGAAAAGCCCTCATTAATTTATAATTTAAAAATCCAGCGTGGCAGGTGGGAATAATTGAATTATAAAATCTGGGAGCTGGCTGACAGCACAAATGGGGATGGGAGAGCCCAACACCTCCTCCCCAGCACTTGGAAAAACCGGAGTCCAACCCCATGGACCGCCAAGGGCAGCAGTTTCCCGGGAAGGGTTGGAAGCACAGCCAGAGCCACTCAGGTGCCAAAGAGGTGGCATGGGGGAGCCTGGGGGTCCCTTCCCCTCCCCTGCCCGGGCTCTTCCAATCTTCCAACAAAGGATTCCTTGCAATTCCCATCTTTTAATGGTCCCCTGCGTCAGCCCTGGCCGCGTCCAGCCTCCAACCCGAGGGAAATGCACTCCCGAGCACTTCCCTGCCCATTATCGGGAAGCCGAGTGGGCAGAGTGCTGCTCCTGCCTTTTATCCCTCCCTCGCAGCAGGTCCTGTCACGTCCAATCCATCACGGGAGCCCCCGCAGGACCCTACGGCTGTCCTAGTTCGGGGCACGGCTTTGTCTCCATCAGGGTGCCGGGCCGGGAGCTCGGGAATGCCGGGGCTCGCATCCCGGGGAGCGGGAGCTGCCTGATCCTAGTGCCGAGGCACCCCCTGGGCAAGGCGCCCCTATCCCAGTGCCTTCCCTGCATTCCCAAATCCCGGTAGGAGCAGAACTGAAGCTGATGGGTGCTGTCTCGGGACTGGGAAAGGGAGGGGTGGGGTTTGGGATGAGCCCATCCTCCGGGATAGGAACTCCTCCCATCCATCCTGGGCTCCATCCCCGCTCCAGCATCCCCCTGGATCCCTGTCAGGGGGGTCCTGTGCCCCACAGCCCTCCCCTGCTCCTGCCTTTCACCCCCACCTCCGTGAAATTCCGTGGATCAGAGGCTTTAGAGACACTTTGCTTGCGGTTGAGCTTCAGTACATTGACTTTTTATTCTTTTTTTTTTTTTTCTCTTTTTGGCCCTTTTTTACAAAAACCAGTGGTAGTTATTAACAGCTGTACAGATTCTGCTACATACTTTGGTGTGAAGTCGAGAGCCTGGCTCCGGGAGCTCCGGCAGCTCCATAACATGCAATTCCTGCATTTCAGTCCCACCCTTCGGGGAGGAAAAGGAAGCAGCCGAGCTGCAGCCCCGGGGGACACGAGCTGGGGGTGACCCCACTGCTGGGGGTGGCCCTGGGGAGGGGGCAGAGCCCCCCAAGCCCTTCCCAGCACAGCCCCATCCCTGCGGAGGGGGATGCTCCGAAGGCTATGGAGCCGGGAATGCTGTGCCCAAGGGTCAGGGTGCAGAAAGGGGCAGGGCTGCCCCCACAGATCCCAAAACCGACCCCAAAATGCCCCTGGGACATCCCTGGACCCCTCCAAGGCTCTGCTGGCCCCAGGGGCAGAGTCGTTAATCTGAGCCAAACCACCCTAAAATGCCTTTCCCTAAAAGCACCTTTAGAGAACTTGGCTTTACCTCCGTTAGATCATCAATGCCCCAAACCCAACCCATCCTCTCATGGAGCCACCCTGGGCCTGGAACATTCCCTCATTTCAGCTTTGAACCCTCTCGTTTTGATGGGAAAACCAGGAGTGCCCAGGAGATCTCTCCTCCTTCCCAGCCCAGCTCCTCTGTCCGCCCCGGGAACAGCCGGAGGGATGGGACGGGATGGATCCCTCAGAGGGATGGGACAGGATGGAGGCTCCTGAGAGGACTGCAATTCCAGGTCCCACCTCTCCATCCTCCTCTCCAAACCATTCTCCCCTCAACCCTTAACATTTTTATTTTTTTTCCTTTTGGACCAGATCCAACTCGCCAAAAATAATCCATAAAAATGCGGTATAAAAATCCTCTGCCGTGTGCTACAACACAGGTGAGCACTGCTGCTACACAAATACTTTTATTTTCCCGTTAGGTCTTTGGGGTTTTTTTTTTTTGTCTTTTTTTCTTTTTTTTTTTGTCCTTTTTGGAACCCTTTAGTACAAAAGGCCTGTGGGGGGAGGGAGTTGCTCCATAAAACCAGAAGACACAAGACCATAAAGCCCACAAGGACCACAAGCAGCCCCCCACCACGCACAAACCCTACTTGTTAGTAAACTTTGTTTGCTTTTAAAAAAGAACTGTATTTTTTTTTTTGTCTTTTTTTTTTTTCCAAGGTTATCGATTCTAATTCTTTACTTTTCATTTGAATACAAAACACATAAGTTTGCTATTATCTTTCGTGGCTCCCTGAGCTGAATTTTCTAAGCTTTCTTTGAAATCACTCCTCATTTGCTTCTGTCCGAAGACCAAGAAGGGCTTGCGTGGGCTTCCCCTTTTCTTCAAACATCCAAGCACGGAAAAAAATAAGGATAAATCCATAAATCCGTCTATAAAAAACAAACCCCAAGGTGATTGTGTCGATGTCCCGTCAGTAGCTGAGGATCCGAGCGATTCCCCACCATCACTAACACACGACGCACGACAGGAGGAACAACTTTTCACCAGTGGACATCTCTGCTCAGCCCGGATGGCAAAGTCCCCACGGACACTTCCAGAGGGGGGTGGGAAAAGGGGGGAAAAAAAAAAAACCCAAAAAACCAAAAACCAACCAAAAAAACCCCCAGAATAAAATTGCCACCACCAAAACCATCAGTGGAATACAATTACAGCAGACAAAAATACACAACTAAGTGTACTGGGAGGGTCCCCCCTTCCCACGCTATTTCCTAGTCCAGTATTTACATTTTTCACAAGTCTTATGTGGGATGCACAAAAAAAAAGTCTCAATAAAAAAGGAGTCCTTGATAGTGCCACCAAAGCCAGACGGAGAGAACCGGAAAACAAAAAACAAAACCAAAAAAAAAAAAACAAAAAACAAAAAATAATCCGAAGAAACCCCAAAACCCTAAAACCAAATAAAAATCCGTTTAGGGCTTCTATGTGTGCCAGAGTTGCAGATCTCCAAATAAATCCGAGTGTGGCGGATGCCGGGCGGAGCGACGCCGGGAGGAGCTGGGCCGGGCCCGGGGCCTCCCCTCGGCATTCCCAGAGCATTCCCGAGTGCTGCCGGGGCCGGGAGCTGCCAGCCCGTCCGGAAATCCCAGGCTCAGTAGATGACCTCGTAGACTGTGGCCTTCTTGTCCCCAGAGCCCGTGACGATGTACTTGTCATCCGCGGAGATGTCACAGCTCAACACGGACGAGGATTCCTTGGACTGGGAAAAGCAGGAGTAGAAGGGGGGGAAAAATCCATCAGGTTGGGTTTCCAGGATCTCCCAGCAGCACCACCACATCCCGCACCCTGATATCAACCTGGCCATCCCAGGGGATCTCCCCTCTCTCCAGGACAATGCAGAGGGGGAATCTGGGAGAAGCCCCCATCCCATGCCCTTCCCGAGGTCTCCTACCTGGAAGATGCTGGCTCCGTAGGGCGTCCTCCAGGCGTTGAGCAGGTTGTCCTTCCCCGTGCTCACAAACCACTTCCCTGCACCGGGAAATTGGGATCAGCAGCCAAACTCTGCCAGTGCCACCTCCCCGCCCTGCAGATCCCGGGGCTGACCTTTCCCTGCCTCACAGGCCACTTGACCTCAGGGATTTGGGAGAACTGGGAAAACCTGGAGGTTCCCTGTGGAGTACTGCACAGCCTCGCTCTGCTGGGACAATCCAGGTGCTGCTTCCCATCTCCCACAGTGCCCCGGGGCCTTTTGCAGCACAGCTGGGATGGGTTCATGGGAATAAACCCCACCACAGCCGGGATGGGTTCATGGGAATAAACCCCACCACAGCCGGGATGGGTTCATGGGAATAAACCCCACCACAGCCGGGATGGGTTCATGGGAATAAACCCCACCACAGCCGGGATGGGTTCACGGGAATAAACCCCACCACAGCCAGGATGGGTTCATGGGAATAAACCCCAAGTGCAGCATCCATGGACTAGATCCTGCTGGAAACATCCATGCTCAGCCCCCCACCACTGCATTGAGCACTGTCCCTTCCTGCAGTTCATGGGCATCCCTGTTTCCCATCCCTGGAAGTGTCCAAGGCCAGGCTGGATGGGGCTTGGAGCAATCAGGGATAGTGGGAGGTGTCCCAAGGGGGTGGAATGGGATGAGCTTTGAGGTCTCTCCCAAGCTAAACCATTCCATGATTCCACGACGCCCATCCCTGGCTGAGCTCCGGGCGGGAGCCGCTTACCGCAGTAGGCGAATTTGAGGGAGAGGACGCAGCTCTCGTGCAGGTGCAGCTGGTACTTGTCGGGCTTGGTGTGGTGCAGCACCTCCACGTTGCTGCTCTCCATGCCCACCGCCAGCCACTCACCCGTCGGGCAGTATCCCAGGGAAAAGATCTGCAGCGGGAAGCGGGACACAGGGACATCAGCGGGAATTCACCGCCTCCTCTGCCTGCAGCGCCCCGCCAAAGGTTGGGATGAGAGGTTCTCAAGGTGCCTCCCAACCCAACCATTCTGGGATCCAAGCATTGCTGGCCAGCCCCAAAGGGATGGAGCAGGCTGGGAGAGGCACATGCATGGGTTTGGATAGCTCCATCCCCATGGATAAGGCTGCCTTTGCCAAATGGACACAAGGTCCCAGCTCTGCCCCTCCAGATCAGGGTTCTGGGAAGCTCTGCTGGAGGAGGTAGGATCCTGATCCCGGCTCTCATCCCACCCTCAGGGCATCCCGAGAACCCTGTCACATCCATAGGCATCCCGTGGGAAGAGCTGCTTCCCAAACAGCAGCCTAATCCTGCAAGGATGGGAAAAAGGAGCTGGAAGAAGATCCAGGGAGCCCCACTGCTCCAGCACTTCTGAGTCACACCGAAACCAGTGGGAACAGCCACACTCGGAACTCACAGGGCCCTTTTCCCAAGGGGAAAAAGCCCCTTCCCACAGTGGGCAGGAGCCAGCAGCCAAGCGAGACTCCTTGTTTTCCATGGAGATGAATCCCGTGCCAGCCTGCTCCCGGGGCGGTACCTGGGAGGTGAAGTCGTGCTGCTGCAGCTGCCGCCCTTCCCGCAGGTCCCAGGAGCGCACCGTGTTGTCCAGGCCCCCCGTCCACAACTTGGTACCGTCGTGGGAGATGTCTATGCAGCTGGCCCCGTCTGTGTGGCCTTGGAATTGCCTTGGGAGCAGAAAAAATGATGGAATTCTGCAAGGGCAGTGCTAGAAAAAGCACGGAGTTGAGTTCAAGGTGCTCGGACTATGTTTAGGTGGCTCATCCACACCAAGGATTCCTGGAAATCCATCCAGGAGCATCCTGTGCCAAGGAGCACCAGCATGGCCAGGGATTGGGCTGGTTTAGGGATGAGCACCAGGAGATGGTGCAGCATCACCAGAGGGAGTTCCAGGCACCAGCCCAGAGGAACTGTGGCTGCCCCATCCCTGGAATATTCAAGGCTGGGTTGGATGGGACTTGGAACCACTGGGGAGAGTGGAAGGTGTCCCTGCCCAAGGAGAAGAGGAAAGGGACCATGATGGGGGGAAGAGGAAAGAGATGGCAGTGGGGTGGAGAAAGAGGAAAAGAGACATTGATGGAAGGAAGAGGGATATCAACAAAAGGAAGAGGGACATTGGAGGGGAAGAGGAAAAGGAACACTGACATGAGAAGAGGAAAAGGAACATGACAGAGTAAAAATGACCTTTAAGGCCCTTCCCGCCCCACACCACGATCCACAAGCCGGACTCGGCCGGGGGCTCACCTGACGAGGGTCTGGTTGTGCAGGTCCCACACGGCGATGTTGCCGTCGCTGCAGCACGAGAAGCACACCTTGGCGTCGGGGCTGATGGCCAGCGCGTAGCACGCGGGCGCCGATGACGTCAGCTCGGCCTTGATGCGCGGCGTGGGCGACGCCAGGTCCCAGATGGTCAAAGTGCTGGCCTCGCCCCCCACGATCAGCGTGCGGCCGTCCGGCAGCAGCTTGCAGGAGCGGATGTAGTTATCCCGGTTCTGGGGACGGAAGGGATGGTGAGGGAGGAGTTGGGGAGCGGGGAGATGGTGATGGAAGGGGATGGGGGTAGAGGGAAGGGGTGTTAATGGGGGAGAGGAAAAAGGATGTTGAGAGGGAAGAGGAAAGGGAGTGGAAGGGGGAAAGAGAAAGGAGAGGGTAACAGGGCGGGGAAAGAGGAAAAGGGATATTGATGAGAAGAGGAAAAGGGACCATGATGGAAGGAATAGGAAAAGGAACCATGATGGGGAGAAGAGGGCAACAGGGTGAGAAAAGAGGAAAAGAGATGTCGACAGAGGCAAGAGGAAAAGGGACATTTAAGGGGGGAAAAGCGAGATAACAGGAAGAAGAAAAAGACAATAATGGAGGACAAAGAGCTGGTAATGGGGAAGAGCAACAGGATGTTAAGAGGGGAAGAGGAAAGAGAGGGCAGTGGGGGAAAGAGGAAATAGAGACGGCAACGCGGGGAAGAGGCGCTGACGTTAATGGGTGGAAGGTGATTAATGACTTGGAAGTGGTTGAAGGAGGGGACATGGCACCGGGGACAGCTGTGGCCAGGGCCAGCCCCTCACCAGGCAGTCCAGCTGGGAGATGGGGCTCTTGCTGCCGGGCTGGCTGATGTCCCAGATCTTGACGCAGCCCTTGCCGCCGGTGTAGACGTGGCGGGTGGGGTTGCTGATGGTGACGGCGCACACCACCTCGCCGTGGCTCAGCGTGTTGATCTGCCGCGCGTGCCGCGGGATGCCAGGCCCCGCCAGCGCGTCGTGCGGGAACGGCACCGGCTGCATCTGCCCATCCGCGCTCACGTGGAACGAGTAGGCCCTGCCAGGGTGGGAAAGGGCTCAGCTCCAGGGACGGAGCTCATGGGGACGGCCCGCTGTCACATCGCGTCCCCGGCGGCAGCCCTGGGTGAAGCCCTCCCTTGGCTCCCTCCCGGCCGCTCGGCCCCTCCAATCCCACAGAAATCCAAGCGGGGCTTACGGTTTCCCTCCAGGAATGGATGCCAGGCTGGAGGGCAGGCCCGGGGCTCGCATGGGGGGGTGTGGGTCAAACCCGACCTGCCAAGAGATGCACGGACAAGGGTGAGGCTGGAAACGGGCTGGGAACACCACATGGTTTCCCATCCATGATCCCCTTGGGGACTTCGGGGCGCTTTTCCCTTGCTGCTCAAAGCTAATCAGTGTTTCCCCCTGGCAGGAAGGGGAATCAGCCAAAGTTTTTGGGTCTGCAAGAGCTGGGACACACTCCCTCTCCCTGTGTTGTTCCCAAGCCCCCAGGGATGGGATCAGCCACGTTGAGCCAAGCACTCCAAGGGCAGAAACCCCAATCTCTGCTTTAATGGCAGCGTTTGACTCCTTGTTTTGCCTTAAAACAGGGGTTTAGTGAGAGGAGCAGGAAGGGGGCTGAGGAACGGGAAGGAGGAACCCCAATCCAGCGGCACACGCACGTCACCCCACAGGGAAGCATCTCCACTCCCACCCTTCAACAATGGCCATTTCAAACAAACCACAGTCAGTTTTGGGAAGGAGCCTCAACCTCCCAGCCTCCCGGAGCCCCCCAAGCCCTCCCCCCAGTGAGAAAGGAGCTAAAAGTGCTACGTACAGCTCCAAAGCTCACCATTGGTGACCGGCCGTAGGCAGCGGCGGCAGCGGCGGCCGCGCTCATCTGCGGGGGGAGGTTGTGCAGCCCTGCGTAGGCGCCGGGGCTCGTCAGGGACCCGTTCATCTCGTGGTGCCCCATCATGGCAAAGGGCGCCGCGTAGGAGCCCGCAATGGAGATGGGCGTCCGCAGGGCCGAGGCTGCAGAGACACGGACACGGTCAGGGCACAGAGCACGGGCAGGGAGCGGGACATGGGCAGGGCACAGAGCATGGGCAGGGCACAGAGCATGGGCAGGGCACGGAGCATGGGCAGGGCCGGGACAGGGGCAGGGCACAGAGCATGGGCAGGGCACAGAGCATGGGCAGGGCACGGAGCATGGGCAGGGCACAGAGCATGGACAGGGAGCGGGACACGAGAAAGGGCTGGGACATGGGCAGGACACAAAGCACAGGCAGGGCTGGGACATGTTCAGGGAGTGGGACATGGGCAGGGCACAGGGCACGGGCAGGGAGCAGGACAGACCGGCAGCCACGGAAATGCCCAACACCCCACACCACAGAGTCCAACCCCTGACCCAGCACCATGCTGTCATCAGCCCAGAGCACTGAGTTCCACATCCAGGCCTTCCTTGGACACCCCCAGGGATGGGGTCTCCGCTACTTCTCCCTGGGCAGCCCCTTCCAAGGCCTGACCACCCTTTCCATGAAGAAATTCCTGCTGATGTCCATCCTGGACTTCCCCTGGCCCAGCTTTAGGCTGTGTTCCCTTGCCCGATGACTGGACCACCCTCCTCCCACCATCATCTGGGTTAGCTCCCCAGAAACCTGATTCCCACCCTCTCCCCTGATCCCAGTGACAGGGATGAGCTGAAGCCATGCTGGGGACAATGGTGACACCATGGTGACACTGGTACCCACCCAGGGGATCCATGCCGCTGGGTTTGCCAGGCATGGGCCGCAGCCCCGGGGTGCTGCTGGTGCCCGGGGTGGGAGCGTCATTCCTGGGCGTCGGAGTGTTGGACTTGAGGCCGGGCGTGGAGGATTTGTCGTTCTGTGAAGAGAAGGGGTGGAAAACACGGGATGAGCTCCAGCTGCTGGGATCCAGGGCCCCTGCCTTGGTGACCCCACAGAAAGGACATACGTGGCCAAGGTCCTTGGTCTTGGAGGAGGGAGTGCTGCTGGAGGAGGCCACCGAGGCCGGGCTGTTGGGAGCGTCCCCCTTCTTCAGCCCGCGGGCTTTGTCCAGGCCGTTCTCCGGGGGGGAATGGGCCGGGCTCACACGGGGGGTGGCGGGGTCCTGTGGGACGGGAAAAGCATTGGAATTCCCACAGTGAGAAGGGTTCCCTCCGGCTCCTCCTTCAGGCCAGTGCAGGGAAGCCCCTAAGGAATCACTTCCCACATCCCGAACCCACACGTGCCACAAGCAGAGCCACTCAGGCCTCACCTCGTTGGAGACGTCGACCACCAGGTCATCGCTCTTGTCACCATCGCTGTCCTGGAACACAAAATGTGTCACATCCCACAGAGAGCTAAAAAAACTTGGATCAGCCCCCCAGGGAGCCAAACCACCCAAAGAGCAGCCTGGGTACACTCAGGCTGGAGATCAGGGACAATTTCTTCACAGAAAAAGTGGTCAGGCATTGGAAGGGGCTGCCCAGGGCAGGGGTGGAGTCAGTCAGGGGAGTGGCACTTGAGAACACAGATTATGGTGGCCTTGGTAGTGCTGGGGGATGGTTGGACTCCATGGTCTCAAAGGGCTTTTCCAGCCTGAGTGATTCCATGGTTCTGTGCCCCAGTTCACCCATACCACGTCTGGGAAATATCACCCAAATCCTGCTTTCTGCTCCCAAATCCTGCCCCAAGGTGTCCCTGTGGCCACTGCAGCCCATCCCTGTCACTCACATATCGGCTCATGCTGTCCTTCTCCTCCGCTTTCCGCTTCTTGGAGTCGATGCTGTAATCCGTGGAGCTCCGGTGCTTCTCGCTGGCCCGCAGGCTCTCCGAGGGGGACACGGAATTATTCTGTGGAGACAGGAAAAGCTTTGAAGGGGGAACAGAAGGAAACGGGACTCCATGAGCAGCAGGTCTGAAGGGGACACACAGCCCTGTCCCTACAGTGGGATGAGACCCCACAGCCCCCACCATGCCACAGGATCCAGGGGACAGGATCCAACACCAGCCTCGCCGAGAGCCCTGGGAATGCTGTGAGGATGCCCACAGACACCTGAGCTCCTTTGCTGCAATGGCAGGAAAATGCAGGAGGGGGTTGTTTATAAAAACATCTGGGAAAACCGACAGCACCGGGAACAGCAGAGCCCATGGCACAGCTCTGCTCCTGGGGAATTGTCCTCGCTCCAAACAGCGAAGCCCAGGACATGCTGGCATTCCCAGGAAAGCTCCAGAGCCCAGCAGTTCTTCCTCCAGCAGAGCTGAGAGGCCTCATGCAGGAGAAGCAAAGGAACGGCTGCATCCTGGCCCTGGAGCCAAAGGACATCCACAAAACGTCCCGGAAAACCCACGTGACCAGGAACGGCAGAGCCCAGCGCCTGTGGCACAGGGCGAATTCTGCCCTCACTTCAAGCAGCAAAGCCCAGGAGATGCCGGCATTCCCAGGAAATGCTGGAGGCAAACATGGCAGCACAAAGAGGAGGATGGCTAGCCCTGATCCCACATTCCCCTGAGCACAGCCCCTTCCCTCCCCGCAGTCCCCAGGAGCAGCAGGAGCACTCCCCGTTCCCGCTGCTGCCAGCCCCGCCAAGCAGCGCCGCTGCCGAGCTGTGCCCGCCTTTCTTCCCCAGCTGAAAGGGAGAACCAAAGCAGTTCATGTTTCTCCTCGGTCCCCACTAAGCAGCTTTGGATAACACGGAGCTCTTTCTTCCCAGGCAGTCATGCTGAAAGCCCTCGCAGCTCCCAGAGAATCATGTCAGGCATTTAGAGGCATCGATCCATTCAGCCCCGCTCCTGGCCCGCTGCCAAGGAACTAAATATTTTTTATTGCACAGGCAAAGGCTGGGGAAAATATGAATGACTAACGCTGATTATCGCACACATTAAACCTCCACGGGGAATACCCCGGCTCGCGGTTTATGGATTGGGAAGCTGCCCGGCTCCGACGGCCCCCTGCCCGCCGGAGGAGCGGGTTAATGATGCCCAATTCCCCTCTGCCTCCCCCCTCGCAGAGCACTTCCCTTCCCCGCTCTCCAAAGGGCCGTTTGTGGGCTCGGGGCTGGCAGGAAATCGCTGCGGAGCCGCGGCTCAGCCGGGCTTTGTCCCGGCAGCTTTTCACACAGAATGCTGGGCTTGGGAAAGACCTCCGGGATCACTGAGTCCGACCTGGGAGCCAGCCCCACCTTGTCACCAGCGCAGAGCGCTGAGGGACACGGCCAGGCCTTCCTTGGACACCTCCACCGCCTCCCTGAGCTGCCCCTTCCGATGTTCAACAGCCCTTTCCATGGAGAAATCCCTCCTGAGGTCCCATTTTCCCTGAACACTGGGGTGGGAGGTGCTGGCTGAGCCCCATTCCATGAGCAGGGTAGTCCCCACCTGGCTCCTGCCACCCTCAATATCCCTTCCATCCCTGCTCCCAGGGAATCCATCACCCAGGGGCAGCTTCCGGGGTGTCGGAGCCCTCCAAAATCCAGGGATTTCCCTAGTTAGGAACTGTTTGAGCTTCCAAATGCTGCTTAACACAGAATAATAACCAAACCCATCCAAGATGAGATGCCCCTAGATAATGGGAGAGCAATCAGGAGTAAACCAGCTTCCCTGACCACCGAAGGATTCCAGGTCTGACCACGCTCATTCAGTCAAAATGATGGAATTTCCCGAGGCTCTGCCACAAACACAGGGATTTAAATCAAATTTCCAAACCCCCACGGAGAAGGTGACTCCAATCGTCCCAGCACAGCTCTTCCGGGCAGGAAGAGGAATTTTATTGCCTGGTTTATTATTTAATAAGGCCTGGAGTGCCAAAGGCAGCCCTGGAGCTCCCAGCTACCAGGTGGGTTTTTCAAGGACAAATAAAACTCGGCCATGCAGCCACCAAAAAGCAGGAGCAAAAGGAAGGAATGGCACTTACTGCACTTGAGTCTCGCTCTTCAGGAGATGCCGGTGCAGAGGGGAGGGCACAGCCGAAACAAAGAGATGGGAAAACAAAGCAAGTTAGGATAGCAAGTCTTAAACCAGGAAAATAAACCCAGAATCTCCTCATGCTCTTAACCCAAACCCCTTAAACTCAAGCCCTGCCTGGCTTTAAAATCTCCCTCCATCCATCTCTCCCATCCAACTGCTGCCCCTTCCTTCCCATCCATGTGATTTATCTGGCCCAACGCAGCTGGAAATGGCCTGAATCCAAAGGGAATGGCAGCAGCCTCGGCTGCCTGTCCCTGAAGTCACCCAGCCATCCTGGCTGCACAGCTCCACAGCCAAGATGGGGTTCAGCCATTCATTTGTCCCCAAACAGCCCTGTTTTCCCTGGGATCTCTAGCCAATTGAATCCATGCAGGAAAAGGAATGGAACTGGATAACTCCTTACCAATAGTTTTGTCACACTGCTTTATTTTTTCCACACCAAATCCCCCAGCAGAGCCCAATAGCTTAGAGAGGCTGTGGGAACCTGCCCTGCCATCAGGAATGTGGAGGGGAAATATCCCAAATCCTCCTGTGTTGGTGGACAGGGGGATCTGCCAGGACAATGTTGAACACTGCTGGCTTGCACCTGGAATCACAGATCCTTCCATCTTCTAACAAATGGTTGGATCCCTAATAATGGGAAAAACCACCAAGTTCCTGGTGCACAGAGCTGGATCCCTGGGCATGGGATGGTGATGAAGAGGAGGAGGATGAAGGCTGCTTTCCCATTAAGGCACAGCTGAACAAGGGCACAGAAACTGCAGCCAGGCTCCACCAAAGGCTGAGCATCATTTAGGGAATTCTGCATCCCTGAAAGCGTGATCCCATGATCTGAATGCAGCTGACCCGAGGGATGGGGTGGTGGGAAATGAGTAACAACTGAACCAGGGCGTTCCCCCAAAATCAGAGGGATGTGGAGCTGCTGGAGCAATTCCAGGGGGAGGCCCCAGAGCTGCTCTGAGAGCTAGAGCCCCTCTGGAGCCAGGCTGGGAGAGCTGAGAGTGTTCACCTGGAGAAGGATCCAGGGAGAGCTCAGAGCCCCTTCCAAGGCCTAAAGGGACTCCAGGAGAGCTGGAGAGGGACTGGGGACAAGGGATGGAGGGACAGGACACAGGGAATGGCTTGATAGTGGAAAAGTGGAGATTTAGATGGGATATGGGGAAGGAATTGTTCCCTGTGAGGGTGGTGAGGCCCTGGCACAGGGTGCCCTGAGAAACTGCCCCTGGATCCGGGGAAGTATCCACAGCCAGCTTGGAGCAGCCTGGGACAGTGGGAGGTGTCCCTGCCCTGGATGACATTTCTCTCCCTTCCACCCAAAGCATCCCAGGACTGTGTAATTCCAGTGGGAGCAGAGGCCCCTCTCACCTCTGTGGTCCAGGTCGTGGTGGTTCTTCTCGTCCTTGACTGCCAGGTGTGCCTGGCTGCCCAGGGCGCCGAGCGCCAGCAGCCCCGAGCTGGTGCCGGTGACCGGCGGGATTCCGGGCGGCTGGAGCCCCGAGGGATGTGGCGGCAGCTGGACCGGGGGCCCGTGGGCGGCGTGGGAGAGGTGCTGGGCCTGGAGCTGCTGCTGCTGCAATGAAAGCACCAGTGAGCCGGGGAGGGGGAGCGGGAGCAGGGATCGGGGCTGGCGCTGGGAAGGGAAGGGACGTTCCCGGGATGCGCCGGGGGATGCTCCCGGGAGCGGCCCCGCTGGATGCCTGCAAGGAAAAGCCCCGTTAGCAGCAGGACAGAGGTGCCTGGGGACAATCCCCAGGACATGGCACACCCACCGGGATAATTCTGTGTTCCCGGAACACTCATCCCTGTGGACATGGTTAGTTTGGCTTTTCCAGCAGTAAAAGGAAACAAAAAAAAAAAATCCAGGAATCCCACCCAGGAAGCAGACTCTGTGGCTGGAGTGCAGCAGCTAAACTGGTCAGAGAGAGAAAATTCCAGCACCCAGGAGCCTCCCAGACAGTTTAGGACAGGGAAGTTCTGCTTATTTGCTTGGGAGCAGCTTCCAGGTGCTGCATGGGGAGAAGGAAATTCCACACAATGTCCTGCTCCCATCCCAGGATCCTGCTGCTCCCAACCCCTTCCAACATCACCAGGAGCCCGGGCACGGGATAAATCCTGCAGGATCCTCCATTCCCACCATGGGGCTGGATATAACCCTGCACATTCCCTGGAGCTGCAGCCCGACCAGGACAGCACAGGGCCCCTAGCTGCTCCCAGGGTTTTTCTGGGAGTGAATCCCAGCCATCCCAGCACTCATCCAGCCATGGAGATTCACTGCCTACTCCAGTTCAACTGGAAAAAGCTGAACTGCAGCACTGGGGGGAGGAAGTTTTGGAAAACCACACACATTCCCTATTTGAAACACAACCTTGGACGAAACCCAGCTGAAATCCAAGGAGTCTGAGAGTCCCCAGGCGACCCTGGTCCAGCCAGGAGGGTTTGGAGCTGGTGCTCCTGCCTGGGACCTTCCTGCATTATCCCACAGCTCCCAGAGCATCTGACCAACGGGAATCACGGGCTAGGGACACCTGGAATGAGGTGACACCCGGAATGAGGTGACACCTGGGCTGCAGCAGAACCCCCCAGGCCCGTATGAGCAGCTCAGATCAGGGTTTCTCTGGGGCACTCCGAGGGGCAGGGGTGGACAGCAGGAGCTGCTGGCACAAGGCCTGGCCCAACGGACAGCCCCAGGCATGGAGGGCTCCATCAGTGCTCCCAACAGTTCCAACATGGAAAATTCACAGCACATCCTCCCCAGAGCTGCAGAAGATGCACCCAGGTGTCCCTGGGTCCCTGGAAGTGCCCAAGGCCAGGATGGATGGGGCTTGGAGCATGTGGGATAGTGGGAGGTGTCCCTGCCATGGCAGGGGTGGCCCTGGATGGGCTTTAAGGTCCTTCCAACCCAAACCATTCCAGGATTCTGTGATAAGTTTCCCCACACCAAGTCCAAGTTTTGGGGGAACAGCTGCCACCCATTCCTGATGGAAGGACCCATTTTGGGCAGCAGCAGGGGCCACGTCCTGTCCCACTCCACGGACACAGCAGGCCCTGGCTGGGTCACCCACCCCTTCCAGAGCTGCTTTCTCATCCTGGTGGGATGGAAAGGGCAATCCCCATCCAGGACAAGATCCTGGGTGGGAGCTGAAGGCAGAAGCCGCAGTCCCAGGCACAGGAGATCCACCAAAGCAGCTCTTTCCAGGCAGCTCCGAGATCCCAGCTGGAGCAGAAGCCACATGGAGAAGGCCTTTAGGCCTCTGTTGCAGGAAAAATCCACAAATCCCTGTGCCCTCAAAAAGCAGGAGCTGGTTCTGCCAGCAGGACAGGAAGTGTCCTCAGGATGGCCATTCCAGGAGCATCCCCAAACCAGGATGTGGAGCAGAACCGGTGCTGAGGGGCACGAGGCTGGACCCTCAGCAGCTCCAGGATCCCTCCTCCAGCACCAAAACAAGCAGAACAGATATCCTTGGGCTCTTCCCATTCCAATTTCCCAGGATTTCCGCCTCTCTGAGGGAGAGGCACGGCTGACCATTGTAGCAGAGCATCATCCCAGAGAACAGCCCCGTGTGGTTTTCCAGCACCTCCAGCCATTCCCACATTCCTCTCTGGGGAGCTCTCCAGTGGTGCCCATCCCTGGAATACACCAAGATCCAATGTTTTATCCTCAGCAATCTCCAACTCCCAGAAACATCTGCACGCTGTAACTCATCCCAGGACGTTTCCACCCAAAAAAGGGATGTGGCCTTGTGCAACAGCAGCACTCCATTCCCGGGATGTCGATGGGAATCCCAGCCCTGGAATAGCCCAGGGGACAGCACAGCCCCACCACAAGCGAGGCAGCAGCACCCAGAGGACAAGAATCAGCACCCGGAGCTGCTCCAGCGGAGCAGAAAACTGGGATTTCTTCCTGGTTTTTAGGCTGCCAACAGATAAATCCATCCACGGGCTCGGTGAGCTGCAGGAACGGCCCCGCACGGGATGTGGGAAGCGGGGCTGGGACACAAGATCCTGGTGGCCCAGCACAACATCGCAGGGTGCTTTTGGTTCTCCCCTCTGGCAGCAGGAAGCGGAGAGCAGAATTCACGTGGGAGGTCCTGAAGCCTCGTCCCTGTGTCCCTGGGGTAGCCAAGATCCCAAAGCAGGGCTGCAGAGCTCCATCCACGTCCCAGCTGGATCATTCCCACGGCAAGGAGAGGAGGATGAGCCAAGGAACAGATCCCGGGGTGGTGCTGGGAATTCCCAGATTTCCTCTTCCCCATCCTTCCCGTCATTCTGCATGCTGGTGTCAGCCCACGGAGCAGTTGCTGCACATCCCTCGGGAATAACATCCTGGAGACTCCATGGAGGGGGACAAGCCCCACCTGGCACTCGGTGGCACTGAGATCCTGTTTGCTCCAAGTGTTCTCCTCTGGAAAGGCCCCTTCCCTTCCCTCCCATCCCTATCCCAGCCCTGTGTTCAAACAACACCACTGGGTGAGGGTTTGCCGCAGCATTCCAGGGACAGGGAGGCTCCTTGGGAACCCCGAATCCCCCTGCACAGGGACCCAAGGTGCTGGTGGGCAGGTGACACACACAGCACGAGGATTTGGAGCAGCATTCCAGGATCACAGACCCTCCTGGAGAAACTGAGCCCATCCACATCTGATCCCTCAGGATGCTGCTCTGGGGCTCCCATGGAATTCCAGCATCAATCAGGCTCCTCAGGGAGTGATGTCCCCGGTATCCCAGGACAAGGGGAAGCTGTGGATGACAATGCTGCAAACCCAGCCCAGGCTGACTCTGGCAGCGCCCACGGAGCTGTTTGCTCCCGGGGTCCCTCAGCGATACCAGACAGGGATGGGGAGATGGGAGGAGGTTCCAAATTTGGGAGGAAGGCTGGCAAGGAGTGTCTGGTGGCAGAGCGGCTTTAATTGGATTATGTCCATCACGCTCCGTGCCTTTGTTCCCGATTTAATGGTTCAGCACTTCAGTTCAGCGCCGGCGTTAAATTTAGTGACGGAGTTTAATCATTTCCAGGGAAATCATTTCCAGGGCTGCAACCAAATCAAGGCTCCATTTCAGCCGAGCCTCGAGCGCAGGAGCTGCGAGATGATGGCCCAGATGCATAAAATTAACGGTTCTTGACCTCAAAAGGGGCACAGGAAGAGCTTTACACCGTTTGGGGGGGTTTGGGAGGGTCACTGGGGGAATTTGGGCATTGCAGCTCCTGCACAGGGGTGTTGGGGTGGGCTGGGGACAGCGGAGCCACCCGGTGATGGCTCCCTGGGGACACTGGGACATGCCCCAGTGCTGAGCAAACCAAGCCGCATGAGCAACCTTACAGAAACAACCTGCTGAGGGCAGGGCAAACACCAAATCCCCTGCCTTGGGGGCTCAGGGGCTGGAGCCGCCTCCCCAACCAGCTCCACGCTCCAGGATGAGCCTGGAACCGCCTCTACAAGCCACGGGAGGCCATGGAACCACCATCACCTCCTGCCAGCAGCAACCTTACAATAACAACCAGCTCTGTGCACAGAGGGGAGGAAAAACCATCAGATCCTCTGGATTTCCTGCTTTGGGAAGCACTGGAGCAGGTGCAGGAGCATGGACCCACCACCCACACCAGTTCCACACACCCAGGCTGAGCTCTGCCCTCCTGGACAAGCCACTGAAGGCCACGGGATCACTGATCAGGGGCTGCCAGCATCGTGTCCCTCCCTGCCCAGCCACCCCGGGAGGAGACGCCTGTAATTCCCGCTGGAAGTCCATCAGGGAAGCAATTAAATGGCTGGGCTGGCTGCTTAATGACAGCAGGGCCTTGCCGTGATCCAGGGAAGCAATTACCTCGGGAATGGGGGTCACGGGCCTCGCTCACCCCCCTTAATTGAATTCCAATATCTGCTCCAGCTGCCCGGGCTCTGGGCTGCCACTCCAGGAGCTCCATCCCTGCTCCAGCCAAGCTCACCTGGAATGGCTGAGGAGCAGCAGGAGGCTGGGTGTGGCAGGGTATGGTGTCACCCCAAAACCCAGCTCCCATTCCCGAGGCACTTCCCAAGTGCCACCGACCCCACACCATGAGGGATCCGGCTGCTTCCTCATTCCCAAAGGCTGCAGGAGCCTGGAGCATGATCCCACAGTTGGCGATACCCATAAATACAGGAAAATGGACAGAAAAACAGGTTAAACACAGAGCCGTAAAGATCCTTGAAGCTTAAGAAGTGCAAATAGTTATTAAAAATTAAGAGTAATTATAAATTAGTATTTTCTGGAAAACAAAGGCAGAGGAGCTCTGGAGCCACCTGCCCAGGACGTGGATTGGGAATTCCGATGTCCCGGGGTCCGCTGCAGGACTGAGACAGTGACAGCAATTAAAGGAATAATTAAAGTTGTTAGTTTTCAATCAGAACCCCTCAGTCTGTGCGGGACAGGGTCAATGCATGGAACAACAACTCCGCCAAGGGAACAGCACATTCCACACCAACAGCCCGGCAGAGACAAGCCTGGCCTCAGGGGCGGCGGGAGGCTCCCATCCCAAATCTCCCCAGCCCCATGGGGAATGTCCAATTGGAATCCTGGAGCTGCCAGGGAGGTGGCAGCTCCCAGCCCTGTCCTGCTACGTGCTGGATTTGGGCTGTTTTGGTGTTTTGGGACGGCTGGGAGCTGTGGGATTGGGGAAATTTTGGTGTTTTGGAACGGCCAGGGACTGGGAGCCGCCCTCTTTGCCCTCCTGAGCGCAGGGTTGCCTCTGGATATGGTAAATGATAGGAATAAAAGGGGAATACACACGGTGAGAGGCAGATTGGGAAGTCCACGTACCCCGATGATAGCATTCAACTCCGTCATTGTCACTTGCTTGGCACGCTCAACAGCCTGGGCCACCTGCTGTTGGTGCTGCGGGGACAGAGGGGCCAGGTCAGCCACCGAACCCCCAGACACCATCCCTCCTCTTCTGGGCCCTATTTTGCCTATTTTTCCCATTTTTTTTCCCTATCTTGGCTGCAGCAGCCTGGGGGCACCTCCCGGCTCTATAGGGGGAGGGAGCAGCTCCTCTGGGAAAAGGAGGAGCCTCTTGCAGCCCTCTGGGCTCAGTGCAGCCCACCAAGCTGAGCAAAGCCCCTGCAGGGCCCAGCTCCGCCCATCCCAAGGGTTTTCCAGCCCACAGGCAGGATTCAAACCCCATTTCTCACACCCCCAGAGACTCCAAAGGGACCCAGCGCTACCTGCAAGGGGAAGCCCCAGGAAAAGTCGCATCCCCTCAAAGTGGGTGTGGAAAAGTCCTTACCTCTTGTGACAGAAAAGGCATGATCTGGGCTAAAATCGTGTTCAGTCTTTTAGCAATTTCTGTCTGGAAAGAGGGAAGAAGAAAAAGCAACGGTCAGCACCCAGCAGCCTCCCACGGATGGGATGGCACAAAGCTCCCCAGTAGCAGCACTATCCCCTCCTGTCCCCTGCCACAGATCCCCTCCTGGGCATCCTTTTCCTGTCCCCCTTCCCTGTCCCTTGCCACAGATCCCCTCCTAGGCACCCCCTCCCTCTCCCCTCTCCCTGTCCCTTCCCAGCCCCACAGGTGGAAGCAGCAGCTCCCAGCAGAGGCACTGGAAGTCCCCTCAAGCACTCCAGCACAGGGACACATCCCTGCTTTCTCTGGGACACTTCCATTCCCATCCCACCACAGGATGAGTGTCCTGGATCAGCCCTGGCAGTGTCACACCAGCCTGGACTTCCCTGGCTTCAAGAAAATGTAGCCAGGCACATCCTGGGAACAGCTGCTGCTCTCCAGAGAGGCTGGATCCCAGGAAATCCAGGGTTTGGTGGCCCTCTCCATCTCCTCCTGCACCCAGGGCTGTGGTGGGTGTTTGGTTTTTCCAAAGGAAACCCTGGCAAGGCCAAAGCCACCTGCCCCATGCACCAGGGCTGGGAGTCTGCTCTGCTCCCTCCCCACAGGTGGGATTCCCTTTGCCACCCTCACATCCTGCTCCGGAAACAACCTGGACCTACCATCGCCCACCAGCTGCACTCTGGGGGAGGTTAACAGCAAACTGTGGGAATAATTCCCTGCGGATAACATTTTCCTGCAGGGATGACCTGGAGAGGTGCTGTCCCGGCACACCTCAGGGGTGCTCCTGGTGGGATGGTCGTGTCCCGACTCCCAGGGGTTAATTCCGGCTGCTCCTGGCCAAGGCAGCTGTGAAAACAGCTCCGGCTCCAAGTCAAACACAGCCAAGCGGCCGCGAGGATCCAGCGCCACAACAATGGCCGGAGCCGAGCGCTGGCACGGAATCAAACGCCCCGAAATTCCTTCCGCCAGCCCCAGCAGCTCGTTATCAATAACACAAGTGATTAACTAGGAGAGCTCCGGCCTCCTGCTGGCAAGGAGCCTCTTCCTGGGACAGCCACAGCCACCCCCTGCTCCCAAACCCCCCTGTGCTCCCCAAATCACTCCAAATCCACTCCTGATCCCACAGCCCAGCTCCCCAGGTCCTACAGCACCTCTGGGTTTCAAGCTCAGCCAACCCAGGCTCCACCTGCTCCAAGCACTGCAAGTAAAATCCCCAAATATTGTAATTTGGAGGACAAATCCCAACGGACACTCAGTCCTTGCTGCGAGGAGCTGGGTATGGCTGGGACATACTGCTCTTGCTACAGGAACCCAACAAGCACAACCTACATTCCCGGTGTCACCATAAGCAGGGACACACTGGGAAAATCCTGATCTCCCCCAGCCTGGAGTCACCCCCATGCAGGGAACCACTCCTGCAGACCCCAGAGCTCTGGGTGCTGCTCCAAGGGGTCCCCACAGTCTGCAAAGCCTCGGGAATATTCCAGGCCATCCTCTTCTCCAGAAGCGCTCCCTGTGATTGGGTTACACCTGATGCTTTTCTTAGCAATTCCAGAGGCAGGGAACGTGCTGGCACACTGTGCCAAGGCAGGAACGGCTGGAAGTGACCACAGCTTGGACTCAGGTACCCTGGCCACTGCCACCAAGTCCCTGGGATCGTCACGGCCCTGAGCGTGAAGATGCATGGATCCAGCAGGCAGCCGGGGGATCATGGAATCCTGGAACAGTTCAGTTGGAAGGGACTTCAAAGCCCATCCAGTTCCACTCCTGCACCTTCCAGGAGCCCAGGTTGCTCCAGCCTGGCTTTGGACACTCACAGGAATGGGACAGCCACAGCAGCCAGTGTCCCACCGTCCTCCCAGGGAAGGATTCCTCCCCAGTATCCCGCCTATCCCTGCCCTCTGGCAGTGGGAAGCCATTCCCTGTGTCCTATCGCTGCAGTGACACTTTGCTATCGTGACCTCTGCCCCCAGGGCCAGGCTCTGGCCCGCACGAGGTTTTCAGCACCCAACACTCACACGACACCCAACAGCTCTCCTGCTCCCACAGAACCGGGCTGGGAGCTCCCAGTGCCGATGGGAGCCCAGCGCCGTGGCCGGAGCAGCCAGGCTGGCACCGCGTGTGCCACCAGCTGCCCATGGTGCCACCATTTCCAGCCACAGGAAAAGCTCCTTCCAGGCTTTTTGGCACTGCCGCTCCAATCACATTATATTTGGCTCCAGCTCCATTAAAGATTTATTCCTCCAGCTCCAGCCATTGGATTTGGGATGCAGCAAGCACGGTCGTGGCTCCGGGAGCTCTCCCTGGCCAGCTCCTGGGTTCTAGAACAAACCTGATCCGTGTCTGAGGGGAAAATGGTGGTGCCAGCACCAGGTTCCCTCGGCTGCACCCTTGAAAAAACACAGCATCCAGCCAGGCTGATTCCATGAAGCAGGAAGGGAAGGAGCTGAGTTTTCCCCAGACACCCCTGACCAACAACACAGAGGATGCTTCCACCTTTAAATCCACAACTTCCAAGCAAGATGCGAAGCCAAACTCCCTGTTCCACACAGAAAGAGACTTCCCACGTGGGATCCGGCAAGCACAGAGATATTGGATGTCCAAAATATTATGTTTACAACCGTGAGGTTTCCTGTGAACACGAGATTCAATCGTCTTTAAATATTTGCTCACTTTCCCTTTCCCATTCCCCGGCACATTAAACTCCAGTTGTCCCCATTAAAACTTTAACCAGGATGGAAAGGGATCCTCTGGAATGCCAGGAACAGGGAAGGGCTCCATGCCCGACACGTTCCCCTTCACAGGGCTCATTCATCACCTTGCCCAGAGCCCCTGAGCCGCTCCTGCCAAGGAAATCCTCCATTCCCACCACGGGTTGCCATGGCAATGCCGGGCTCTGCATCCCCTTCCGCTGCCCTGCATCTTCCTTGGACCAGGGCAGGTAAAACCCCTGGAGGGAGGCACGGGAAGAGGCTCCCACCCACCCCAACAGCCCCAGGAGCCAATCCCGGGATACACCCCCCGTGTATCAGGGGTGCTGATGGTTGTTAAAAAGGGCAAGGAGTCGAGAGAACCTGAAATCCCAACTAAACCCCCCCTCTCTCCATGTCCCTGCCAAGAATCCGCCCTGCTCCCTGCCCAGAACCTCCCGGGTGGGGTTTCAGCGGTGGGGAGGGCGAAACCAGAGAAAACATCTGCACCGGTGATAAATCAACGCTGGGACCGCTTGGCCCCGGCTGAGGCTCCTGTCACCTGCTCTTAAAATGGCCAGAGCCACCAGCAGCATCCGAAGCACTTGGGGACACAGGGAGCTGCTCCTGGCACTCGTCAGGAGCCGGGATGGGCTCGGAGCGGTGGCGGCTCGGTGTTAAATAGCTGGGGCTGGCTGTGCCCAGCAGCTCCGGCTCCCTGCACTCCCATCGCTACACCTGGATGGGGCAGAGGGAATTTAAAAATAACCCCCGAGATGTCAGTCATGGGAGAGGCAGAGCAGCCTTAAAATGACCCGAAATCTGGGAGTGCGGAGCTCCGGGCTGGATCCAGGGAATGGGGGGCACACCCCCGGAGAGGGCTCTGGGCCGTGGGGACACTCCTTCTGCCAAATTGTCTCAGCTTTGGATGTCCATGAGGCAAAAGGGGACTGCAGGGATGTCCCAGCCCCAGAGTGACCCCCCGTGGCTGATCTCAGCATCCCCCACGACACAGGACCAGACACAGACCCCTCCTGGGCTCCCTGTTCCTGGGAGGATGGAGCTGCCTGAGGGAACCGGCCCCACAGGCATTGCTCTGCTGGGAGCATCCCAAAAACCCTGCACACAGAACCCCAAAGACCCTGCGCACATCACACACCCCTCGATCTCTCCCCCAAATAGACCCCTCCTTCCGTGGGGAAGAGAATCAGTGGGAAGGGAATCCCACTGGGCCATGGCAGGCAGAGCCTCAGAACAGATTTTGGGCCCCACCAGCCCCAAGCCCAGCCTGCCCTTGCTCCTCAATTTATGCAGCGGGATGAAGGATGGAGGAGAGAAGGTGCTGAACACAGAGCCTAGAAAACACTCCAAAACATCCATATTTATATCCTTAAATCCAAGAATCTCCAGAGGTGGAAGGGAACACCAGGATTATGAAAGGCCCTGCAGACACCCCACCACTACCCCCCTGTGCTCAGAGCGTTGTCCAAACACTCCTGGAGCTCTGGCAGCCTTGGGAACGTGACCATTCCCTGGGAAAGAACGAATACATCTATACACGCACACACTGCATCCCTAAACCCCCGGGAATGGGGTTGGCAGGGCTGCCAAAGGTGACGGGAGCCCCATCCATGGGACGCAGGAACACAGCACCAGCGCCATCCCGCACCTCCCACTGAGGAGGCCCCAGCTCCCTCCTCACACACCCCGCAGTGATTTCCGTAAGGGTCCGCACCCCACAGCCCCCTCCGGGCACTCCTGATCCCCCCCAAACCCTCCTCCCTGGCGGAGGAGGAGGAGTAAATCACACGAGGCGTGAAGCACCAGCAGCATTTGTTGAAACCAGGATATTGTCTCTTTAAGCACATGAAAATCAGGCCCTTGAGCAGTGTGGTTCTCACTCGGGCGCACAATTATGGGTACTTTCAGCTGTCTACCACTATTTCAAGTGCTCTCTCCAAGCAGGCTGTCAATGGCATGTTGAAAGCTATTTGTGGCTGCTATCGTTATTAGCAAAGTGGAGAGCCTGGCTGATGAGAATTAAATTCGGGGCGGGGGTGTGGAGGGGCAGGACACAACCCCTCATTAGGGAATTACCACCAGCAACGGGGTACAGCTCGCCGAGACCCCCAAAACACAGCCAGGACCCCCCAAAATCCAGCCAGGGAAGACAGAATTCCCTTCTGCCTTGGGAGGCCTGAGAGCACAGCTCACAAATTACCCGGCTTGTGAAGTATTTAGCAAATTATTACCTGGCACTCCTTGCTAACGAGCACGACAGAAAGGATATTGTGTTCCTAGAATATTCTGGAAACACACACACAAAAAGCTGCCTCTCTTCCCTGGAAGTGCTGGGGGGTTTAGGTTTGTTCCAAGCATTAGGCAGGAAAACAAGAAGTGCTTCTGTGGAGAGTTCTCAGCCATAATAAGAAATCAAAGGCAGCACAAAGGTTCTGTCCTCCGAGGTGTCCCGTTTCCCCACGCAAAATGAGTTTTCCTTTTGGAATGGTTATTGCTCTCGGCGATTATCCACGGAGATCTGCACAGAAACAATGCACAGCCGACAGGGGAAGCAAAGTTTCTTTTGGAAAAATCAATTAACCCGAACAAAAAAAAAAAGAAAAAGTAGTTTTGCCGGGGTTTCAAAAGAAAACTCCTGACTGGAGTCAGGTTTAAGAAAGCTGAGCCCGGGGAAAGAGTTGAGTTCAGCAGGAAGACTGATGTAAGGAGCGATTCACTGCAACCGACTGGGGAGTCACTTCCTAAATATTTCCTTGCATATGGAGTTGTTTATGAAACTCCATTTTTTTCCTAATGAGAAACAAAACGAGAAGAAAGGGAGGGGGGGGGAAGGCAAAAAAACCCCCAACCCCACACGCAGCCACATATGCACACACTTAATATTCAGCGTGGAAGAGATAATCTGTTATATAAGCCCACAGACAGACAATCCCCTTTTGCTTAAAGATGAAGTATCCATCAATGTTTGTCTGGAGCAGATGTAATCACAAGCAGTCAAGTCTGGAGGGCAGGACACTGCATGAATAATTCAAGCACTTCAGTCTACTTGATTGTGTGCAGATAAACACAAGTCAACCGCTAAACAGGTCAGCTGATAAACTTGTTTGTTCAGGACCAGCCACCCTCAGCCAGATGCCGGCAGGACCACGCCGCAATTAGCGGGATGCCTTGCGGGATGCCTGGCGGGGGGATGCTGCGCCAGGGATGCCTTTCAGGGGATGCTGCGGCCCCAAAGAGGGGGAAAGCCCTCCCCGGGCGCCCGCTGCGGTCCGGCGCTCCCCGCCCGCCGCTCCCGCTCGCCCCATTTTCGCCTGGAAGCGCAGCCAGGGCTGCTTTGTTTGCTCCACGTTGCTGTCAATTAAAGAACGAGACAGCTCCAGCTTCCCCAAGTTCCCCGGCAGCGAGCACGCAGCAGATGTCACCGGGAACGGCCCGGGAAGGCGCGGGATGCTGCTGGAATCACCCTCACAGCACCGAGCCTGCAGAGCTCCCAAGCCCAGCACAGGGACGATGCTCAGCCTCCTGGGCTGCCAGCACCGGGAGAAACCAGGAGAGGGAGGGACCAAACCAAACTGAGAATTCTGAGGCTTCTCAGTCACCCCTGAGACCCTCACGGCACAGGGAGGACGGGGCTGCTCCATCCATTCCTTGCATATGGAGTCACAGACACTGCCGAACCCCGCCGATCCCTCGGGATGCATCCACCGACTGGTGGAAAAACGCTCAGCACGTCCTGGGAACAGCAGCCTCCAGCAAAGGAACAAACCTAGCATCCCGGGGCATTATTCCAGCATCTCCCAGCACCGAGCAGAGCCGTCCAACACTGAGCGACCAGGTAGGAAGAGGGTGGGGAGAGGAAAGCCTCTGCCCCAAGAGCCTGTGCTCAGGTCATTCCAGTCCCTCCAGGTCACTCCAGAGTCCCCCAGGTGTGGCTGAGGCGGCCACGGGCTCCGTGTCCCTCTGGACACCCCAAATCCATCCCCTCCTCGCAGGAGGCCGCCTCGGGCCTACCCCGCAATCCCGAATTTTGGGGTGCTCCCGAGCACCCCAGGACAAACCTGACCGAGTTCCCCCAGCTTGGGGGTCCCGGCAGCCCCCGCACAAGGACACCTGGGCCGGGCAGCGGCCCCGGAGCGGGAAGTCGGGATTATCTGCGTGGAAGGAGATATTTATAAAAAACTGAAGACTAAGCAGGAATTATTTTCGTTGCCCCGTGACTACGGCGCAGAAAGGCAAAGGGAAGAAGAGAGGCGCATTCAGAGACGCTGCTTTGCATCTCATCAGCGCCCAACGAGCCTCCTCAGAGGAGGGCGATGCCGCTATTAAGCCAAACCACTCTGGAGTTGAATGGGGCTGATTTGCGAGCGGCAAAGTTGATGTCAACTTCTATCTGCCTTAAGTTCTTAATTAGAACTCCTTCTAAAACCAGTAAGCAGCAGCAGCACAAATAATCAGGTCTAATCTCAATAATAACTTTATTCCTTTAAGTTTTACCATCATGTGCGCAGCCTTTAGGCTCTTTACCGATAATCTTATCAAGGTAGCACACCACATTCTGCTGGGGCCTTCTCTATTTTTTCCTTCAGGCAAGTTACATATTAGAGGAGACTGGAAGGGAGGGAAAAAAAATACCCAACCAGCCCCAAACATTGCTTCATTTCCCAGATGCAAAGACAACTCCGTGACATTGAGCAACACACACGCACGGTGAGCTCTGGGAGCCCTGGAGATAATTCCCTGCTCGGTCTCACGCTCCTGCAGGGCCAGGAGCAGGGGATGACCTTACAAACAGCCCTGTTGTACCCACAACACGACCAGAGGCGAACGCAGCACATATCAGTGTTTTCCAAGTCTTGGGAACGAGCTATTCCAGGTATTGACCTCCCAGCACGGGAGGCGAGGCTGTTCTCACCTCTCTGCATAAACACTCTGCCTAAAGCCGAAATTCCTCATGAATATCGACAAAATAACCCCACCAAGCACCATCAACCTGCGGCTGCCAATTTAACTGCCAGGCCACGGGATCCCACCTGGAGTCACATCCCTGCCTCCAGCACTTATTCCCTATTTAGTGCAATCAGGGCCGATTTTACCTCAGGTGGAGGAAAAGGGCAACAGGAGATCAATCAATCACAACTTCCCCCCTCGAAATTACTCACCTGTTTGTGCATTTCAATATTCAAACCGTACGACATTTCATAGTACTGGGGAAGGAAAAAAAAATAGAAAAAAATTCAATTAAACACGAGAGCCAAGGAGAATTTGAATTCAGTTCACAGGAGGTATTTGCATAAGGTCATTACCAAAAAGCATCCTGGGCAAAACTGGGCTTAAAGCTCGGGTAGCCAAGGAAATTACACCTTATAATAAGCAGATGTTTATGGGTTTAACTGGCAGGCACTTAACGAGGGGACACTCCTTTTGACTCCTGTTTTCTCCTCCTAAGCTACTTAGAAAAACAAAGAGGCGCAGAGCTGGGTGACAGGCGTCTGCTCAGCCCTGGCAGAACAGGTACAGCCCGGAGTCTGGCCAAAAATCCAGCTTCTCACTGGTGGGGGGGGGAGGGAGGGGGGGATTTGTTCCCCCCCAGGGATCAGGGGAGCTGCTGGGAGCCATGGGAGCCACCGGGAAAGAGGGTGCTGGATCCTGCTAAACCCATCAGAAACCCAAACGAGCCCACCCGGGGGGTCCGCGATGTAAATTTAGCTTAAAAAAAGAGCGTTTTGAGGCAACAAAAGTGCCCATTTCCCCCGGGAAGGATGAGCGGGGGGAGCTGGGATGGCTCCCGGGTGGCCTCGGGGGCAGCAAGGGGGGGACCCGTACCAGCACCAGGGACCTCCCCCCCGATCCCGGGGTCGCCACTCCAGCCACCCCGCCCCCCCCCCGCGGCTGCAGGAGCGCTCCAAAGGGGTTAACAGGAAACTTGGGATTGCGCTTCCAGCCGTCTGGGGCTCGGAGCGCCTGGCACCGCCGGCCCCCAGCCCCGGGGGTCCCCGGGCAGGCAATGCCCGTGCCCGGTTGGGGGGGGTTCCCCCGGTCCCCCCCGTTCGCAGGCTCGCAGCTAATGACATTTGCAGGCTGATCCGAAATCTGATTAAAGTCTCTCACCATAACGTAATGGCGCTGCATTTCGGTCTTCTCGTTCGCCAGCTTGTCATACTCCACTTTGAGGCTGGGGGGGAGAGCGCACGGTGAGACCCCGGAGAAACGGGGGATTCGGGGCGGGGAGTGCGGCCGGGGGTCCCCCCGGGCTCACCTGTGGTACTGGGCCTGCAGGAACTGGAACTCGTCCTTGATCCGGTCGCAGGACTCGGCCACGGTGAATTTGAAGCCCGGTTGGCCCGGCTGGTGCGGAGCCTGCGGGAAGCGGCCGCGGGGGGTTACCGGTGGGGCACCGCGGGGCGAGGGGGGG
>VZRF01000753.1:0-10248 GCA_013396875.1 Vireo altiloquus | reverse complement strand
CTCCCCTGAGGAAGAAGGAGCAGTAGGGACATATGAACTGACTGCACCCCCATTCCCTGTCCCCTTGCACTGCTGAGGGGGAGGAGGTAAAGAATTTGAATGTAAAGTTAGGCCCAGAAAGAAAGGAGCGGTTGGGGGAAGGTGTTTTAAGATTTAGTTTTTATTTTCTCTCTGTCCTACTTTGATTTGATTGATAATAAATTAAGCTAGTTTCCCCAAGTTGAGCTATTTTGTCTGTGACAGTATTCGGTGAATGATCTCCCTGTGCCCTTATCTCCATCCATGAGCCTTTCATTATGTTTTCTCTCCCTTATCCAGTTGAGGAGTGGAGTGATAGAGTGTCTTGATGGGTACCTGTTCAGCCAGGGTCAACCCATAACACCTTAGCAAAAGCTTTAAGACCCAGCTCTGCTGGAAGAGCACCAGAATTCTAAAACTCAGCACATACGGGTGTGGGGAGTCCACGCATGTTCTCAGCAAATTGGCAATGTGCAGTGGCTCAGCCTCTGTTTCCCACAGTCCATTGGCAGAATCTGACAAGGACCAGCCTGGGATGCTTGGCTGAGGCAGTGTCACCTCCAGGGACCAGATCTCCGCCTGAGCAGGGGACATAGCCAGCCACCACTGGTGCCGTGGTTCCACTGCTGTACCTGAAAACTGGTTCCCTCCCTACTGCCTCCAACCTTGGCTCTGCAGTCCCTCACTGCCTCTTTCACCCTTCCAGCAGGCTAACTCTGGGCAGAGGAGGCCTCCCTGGGATCATGGGCCTCAGCACTGCTGCGGCCCCTGCCAACCACCTGCCATCACTCTTCTCATGAGATGGAGACGGGCCTCTCTGCCTCACCACGTCCTCAGCTTGCCCAACTCCCAGCACTCCAGCTGAGAGGGTTGGCAGTCCAGGCTAGGTAGCCACTGCAACCATCTGTTACAAAACCTCGGACAGCTCTGACGATAATGGGCTGCAATCCCACGACCAGCTATCACCTGCCAGGCACAACCCTCTGCACACTACTTACACCCTCTGGCTCCTTGTACCCCCACATTAGAGACCCTCACCCTAGGATCTACATGCTGTACCCCCTCTTTCTAGTTTCAGATGTTTTAATGACACAAATAATTTCCTCAACAGGCTGCCAAGTTCTCAAAGGAATTGGAAAGACAAGTCTCAGCAGAAACATTTATAGATGTCAAGGTTCCAGTAACAGAAAAAAGTATGAGGGAGCTGTGAGAGCATTACTCATACTGCATGCAAAGCTGTGGCCGGGATGCAAACATAGACATACTCCCATAGTTAGGTCCAGCCATGGCTGAAGCTTTACGAGATCTGAGCTAGTGAGTTCCAGTTTCTGCTATACCTGCCTGAGCTGTAAAGTGTTTAACAAGCTACAAATTATTTGTATTTTCATTGTAAACAGGTTGCTTTAATTTTAAAATTATTTTCTAGAAGCAAACACTACAGTTTAAGAAGGAAGTTGTTAGAAATAACACCAAAAAAATTCTAACTGCATGTTACATTTTCACAATAGTCCCTATAGAACAGATACTTCAGTCCTTAAAAGAAGCAACCAAATTAAACATCTATTCAAATGTTTCCTCATTCAAAATAATACTGAGTTACAGAATTCGTGTAAGAGACGACCATATTCTGCACCATTAGCTAATTAAAAATTCCACTGCAGGCATGAAACAGCAGAAGCTGAAAGATCCTCCTCTAGTGACCATCTCACACAGGACTGACATCCAATTCTGTCATCATAAGCCTACAGATTAAACATGCTTTTGCAACTGTTTTCAAAAAAAAGCAGCTAATCCTTTCTTACATTGTGTGAATAACTCAGCAGATCTCAAACTATTGATCATCTCCCTTTCTTCTCCCTGCCCTTCTTTCAGAAGTAGCTTGTGGCCTCTCATGAATATTGTATATAAAGCCACAAGTCTCAATTTAATGTTCACTTTTTATTTTGCATCCAGACACACTTCACAGGTTTTGTTCATTCCAACTTTTCCATTTTTCACTGCCTAGACCCCACTGCTTTAGCTAATTAGTTTCATTCAGCATAAATTCAAGTATTCACCTCATGTGACACAGCCCACTGCAGGCCTCAGGCAACAAGTGCAACTGCATGCTGCCTCATTTCAAGCTACAGATCAGTACCTGCATAACACAGGGCACTTGGGACCAGCAGTATATATTCATTTGAAGGGAAGAACTCCTCCAATGGTGCATAGGTATATAGTTTGGAGAGGTCTGTGTGTCTATACAAACATTTGTGGCAGAAAGAGGATGGCAAGGTGGCTGTTACAGAGGGTAACCAGAACTGACTCTCCAAGTCAATCATCCCTCCCACAGTTGCAGTTGCTGTTGCAGTAAGGAGGCATGGGGGACTCCACTGGTAGAAGCAATTTGGGAAGGAAATTCTAGGGAAGAGGGGGTTGCAAAGGGAAACACTTTCCCATGGAGTTATTACTTGAGGAGAGCCTTTCAACCCTGTCCCTCGGGGTGAAGAGGGGATTGGTCATGCCCCCACTGCATTCCCACCCAGGCTCAACAGAAGTCTGGACAGAGGCAGCACTGGGTGCAACAACAAAGCATAATTTATCTCCTACCAAATTTGCAACCTGTTGTTAAAAAGGGGAGATCAAATAGAACAAAAAAATAGCCCAACTGTGTTTACCAAATTAGAGCTCTGCTATCAATATCACCTAACTGTTCAATTTACATTGGACTTAAATTGCCTAAGTTAGTTTCATTAATTAGACACAACCAGATTGTTCCTTTAATTCCACTGATACAGATCTGGTGACTATATGCATAAATGCCTAAAAATTTAGTTATGCAGCTAAGCAAGTTGCATCCCCTCCATGTTATCAAAAGACAGGCTTCTTATCAGAAGCCAAGTATAAATCCAATAGCTAACTTTTACTTTCATGATTAACATCAGGTCACATTTTTTCCTCCACACATAATCTCATCCCATATTACTTGCATCTCAGAAAATACAAAACATAACAAAAAAAGAATGCAAATTACTTTAATTAAATGGTTGGAAATTTTAATTGAGATTCATGTTTGTTTTGCAACGGTTACTCCAAGGCTAACTACAATGAAACACAAGAATAATTTTGAATGAGAGTAAACAAAAGCACAAATCACAAGAAATAATTTTGCATTTGGAGAAGATTGAATAGAAAAGCCTGATTTTGAGCAAGATCTACAGGAATACCAAGAGCATTAGGGAACATCCTTGCAAAAAAAAAAAAAATCCTCCCTTTACTTAGGGCTTTGAAAACAAAGCTTTTCAGAAGTAGGAAGGCACCTCTAATCTGAAGGCAATAATTGAAAATTGGAAGTTCTTATCATCCTTAAACATAGACGCAGACAAGTGTTTTCTAAACAAACTTAAGATAATTAGATCATTACTGTAAAGTTATTAAAATTATATTGATTCTTGCCACTGGGATCTGGCACTGTATTTGACAGTCACTCAGTTGTTCCTAATTTTTTGGATTAAGCAAATAATGCAATATTTCATTGATGTTATTGTTTTGTTGTCTAATACTGATTAAAATATTTACACTCCTACTTTTCAACTCACATTTTCGCATTCATAGCTATGGCTTTTACTTTTAGTACAATGTCTTTGTGTCAAGTGTCAGAATTTCATTTCAAAAAGTCAGGAACCTGATACCATCTAGACAAGCCTTCACTATGTTTAAAAATATTCCTTTTCAAAAATGAAAATTTATAAAATAAGAGTCTGCTGGTAGTGTTTTTCCAGCTCATGTTTACCACAGATTTTACTGAGCTTTTCCTAATTTAAAATGTCCCTTTTAGAGTGTCCTGCTGCCTCCACATGGAATCTGTTTCCTCCCTCACCCCTCCTAAATTTATTGAAAAAAAACCCTAAATCAGTAGCTGACAATTGTAAGCAAAAATATGAAGCACTATAACATTGCCCACATTGCCTTTTATTGAACTAGATTGAACACTCTAGGAGTTTTGTGGAAATTTCACCCCTGTCTAAAAGGCACAGTATTTTTGTGCTCTGAGACCTCCAGCAACAATGTTTTTCCCCCCAGCCTGAAAGTTAGGGACTGCTGTTAGGAAACAGCAAAGTCTGCCCAGAAAATTCACAGGTACCTGATTATCCACTTACATTAGAATCCACCAGATTTTACTGATTCTTCTGCCCCAGACACCCTGAAAATCTATAACAAGTTTGCTTCTATAGCAAGAGGAAAAGAGGTAAAGTTACTCTTACATATACCCAGGGATTATGTAAATGATACAAGCTATTAATTATTAAAATCCTCACAAAACTGTGGTGGTTTCTGTTCCATGGCATTACATGAATGGTAAAGTTATTTTTTCACATATGAGAGGTTTAGTTGTACGTGAAGAAAACTAACTTTGGTCCACTTGTCCAGCTTCCTAAGGACAACATATTGGAAAGGTGACCACTGACCATTGGTTCAAAAACCAATGTAAAAACTAGCAAAAATAATTGGGTACTTCATTCCTAAAGCCGCACAGTGTGGTTACTTGTCCTAGTTATCCACCTTTCCATTCTGTGTGTCCATTAATTGTTGAGTTTTTAAGTCTTCGGCTTGTTCATGATCTTCCATATCTGCATAATCTACTTGACTAGTTTCATTTTCTTCTGCTTCTCTTTGATCAACACTTTCGTATTCTACTTGTTCAACGTCTGTTCCATCTATAAATTCTGCCTGTACTTCTTCCATCTGTATTCGATTTACATGCCCAACGTGTAATTGCTCCACATGAACTTCAGCACCTTGTTCTGTCTGAATGTGTTCAACTTCTAAATAACTAATTTGCACCTGTTCTTGCAGTTCCTCCATCTGTGTGCCTTTCACTTGATTGTCCTGTACGAGATCCTGGTGCATCTGTTCCATAGTTACCTGTGCAGGATCCACTTGTACCTGAATTACTGGTAGGACGTGGACTTGCTCCACTTGTTCTATTATTGTCATTGACGTTACTGGTTCAGCTTCCATAGCTTCCACTGGAAGAATCTCTTCTGTCACTATTCGTTCTGAAATACTGTGCATGTCTTTGAGATGCCTTCTCAGCTCACTGCCTTGCATAAACCACAAATCACATAAGGTACAGTGGTTGGGTTTGTCACCAGTGTGTATTACCAAATGATTTTTAAATTGATCCCAGCTGTTAAACATGCTGTTACAAACCTGAAATAAAAGATACAGTGTGTTAAACAGTGCCAACAGAAATATAACAAAGTATAGTGCCTATTTCAGACCACAGCTTCACATAGTGTAGCTTCTTGCTACTTGGATTAAAAAACCCCACCATGTATGTTAGAGGTAAAAGCTGAAAAGTCAGCTTCAAATGAACAGAAGACCTGGTACTTATTTTTAAGACACAGTGTGCCATTTTGAGTTGTGCATACAGAGGATATCTACAGAATTAATGAGTCAGTACAGCATGTAAAAGCTTTCTTATATTAACTTTATGTGAAATTCACATAGAGATTCACACCCCAATAAATGTCTGGTGCTAGAATTTTGAGTGGAAATCAATTTATGTGGTAATATCATATGATCAAAGTGCAATTCAAACTGTCCTTTTACTAAAGTTCTAGATGCAATACTAATAGCCTACTTTTACTTATCAGTTTTCATTTGTTCATGGCATTGTAAGATTCACCTGGATAGACAAAACTCACATTTTGCCATCTCAAAAAAAAAAAAAAAATTTGAGCATTTTTAGCAGATAAAAATCTGTTTAAACTCCATCTTTTCAAGTCTCTTCCAGCTAAAAGTACTGCTTTGACTGCAGACATACTATTTTCATAAAGCACATGAGGACACTTCCTTCCCTTCAGCTGGCAGTGAGGTAAGTAGCTTGAAAACAATACACAAAAACTGCAGAAATGAATGAAGTGCCAGGGTAGAAGAGAGAGAAGAGTGGGGTAGAGTCAGGCTTGGAGTAAAGAAACAGGATCAGGCGTCGTTGTCCATGCAAGTGCTCTTGGCTTCAGAAAGAAGCAAAGAATGTGCATTTCACTGTTGGAACCTGTCATAGGTTACAATGTAAGAGGTAACCAAAAGTATGTATTCTATCATCATCTGTTAAAACCAGGTGGGGCAATGTTCTTTATCTCTTCCACGACTCATCCCTCATAACTCTCTCCAGAGGGATATCTTCTGTTAATGGGCCATCTAGCCTTACCACATGACTCATAAAATTACATCATTCCATTGTGAGATGCTCCGCCCAGGGGGAGGAACCAAGCATTTCTACCTGGATATAATCTGAGGTTTGGAACACCACACTCAGCCCTTACCTACTGGATTCCCAGAGGGCAAGAGCTCCATAACCACCACTGGACCTTCTGAGGAAGACCAAACCCTTCTACAGGATCACTGCTTCAACAGAACCACATCCATCACTTCATGAGGACTGCAGCCACCATTTAATCGGACTGCTACCACCGCCCTGCCCGACAGGGTGTCAGGTTGTATTCTGACTCTATCAGTGTTTCTGTACTACTGCATTTATTTTTAATTTTGCTTTTAAATTGTAGTTCTGATTTCGAGTCTCTCACTGGTTTGCTTTCTAAGTAGTACAGAACCCCTTCACTGTTGGCAAATAATTTTGAAACAGAATGTTCCATCTCCTCAATTTACAGTAAAAGCACAAAAGGATGATGGAGTATCTGACAGGAATTAACTCAAGGAACAGGTCTGTGTAATGGAGCTGAATATCCCCATTTAGCTGTTGAAATCTTAAAACCACATTTGTGATGCTGGTAACATGGTTTTTGTAGATGTGTGTCCCCTAGGCTCATGCTTTAGAAAGAAGTTGCACACATAGATTTCTTAAAATACTAACCTTATAGATAAGCACTCAAAACTAATTAGTCATACATAAAGGTAATGACTATCAGTAATCCCAAGCACATAATTACTGTTCTTGCCATGTGGAGCCTAATTCAGTACTCAAGGCATTCACTGAAGAGCACCAAAAGTGCTCATCAAGCAAGTGCAATTTTGTTTTTTCCTTCTTGTTCAGTGACCCAAGATTTTATTTATTGAACACTATGAAAATTCAGCTCTAAAAATAAAAAAAATCAAGAAGAATTTATCCAAGAATTCTTGCAGTGGCTGCAGGCTGAAATAACACTAACCCACATTCACAGTTATCTGTAACAGAGAAAGCTACAAGGTGAAGTAATTAAACCAAAGGGTCACAAAGACAAAATTATCCTCAATGAAGCTACTAGGTACAACTTTGCATTATATAGTAGTTCTCATGCTCAAAACAAACTTATCTTTAAGACAAAGACATCCTCCCAAGAACTAACTTCAGTCTAGCATAACAACTAAGCAATGCCACAGCATTGGTGAAACTTCTGATTAAATGATTAAATTAATTTATTCACCTCCTGCAGTATTTGCTGCTTTCTGCGAATAAGATAATTCCTTTTTTTTTAACAAATAAAGCCAATATCCAACTATTTTCTTTACTACATGACCCAATTTAACCTCAAACCACAGCAATTCTGTGAACTGAATAAGCTGAGAGCCTTATTTGAGACTGTCACATCACTGGGGCAGCAAAATGGCAAATAAAAATGCTACAACCAACCTCAGCTCTCATATTTTCTAGCTTTTTGGAATCAGCTTTTAAAAGCTAAGTAATATTCTTCTGAACAGCTTTTCACATGTCAGCTGTGTAGTGACCAAGTACCCTAGCTATCCATCTACAGAATTTATATTTGCTTAAAAGACATTACAGATTGTCATCGTAAGTTGAAATGACTTTCCAACCAGTCAATATATTGGTATTAAACAGAAAAATAATAAATTAAGAAATAAAATAGTACTTTGTATTTTGGATTTTAGTGAAGCATGCTCACAAGCAGGAAAGGCCTAGGTCTGTGCATCAAGAACCTTGAAAAGGAAGCAGAAAGATCAGTAAGATGCAGATGAACACTTACCTACTCACAAGAATCTCTCTGATTAACTATTATGAAGCTCCATATCAGTAATTTCATATTTTAAATGGAACTACTTAGGTATAAGAATTTACCTTCATGTCATGGTTGAATGCAACCTTCATAATTTATTTTACTAAAAATAGTTATTGAAGACAAAAGTCCACTCTATGCCTTTTCTGCTCAGTACTCTCACACTCCCTCCCTCAGCACAGGAAGGAGGTGTCTAGCCTCAGACTCTGCTCCTTCTATTACCCACCTGACATTCATACAACTTCTTTCTTCCCTTTTTAGCTCCAGCTCCAGACTGACAGGCCGTCAAGTGACATTTGAGTGTACTATTCCTAGCAAAATGCTCATGGCAGTTTGGACATTCAAATGGCTTTTCACCTGTTAAGACAGACACAGCGATTTGTAAGTGTATAAAACTAGCCAGTTTTTGGTCAGCTCTTCCTTTTGTGTAGGTTGATAAATATGCTGTAAAGATGTGGCAAACTGGACTATTCTACAGAAGAAAAAGACGTTCTATGTAAATTTTATGTAAATAAAATGGCAAAAACCTAATGTGGAGTCAACTCTCATTTATAAAAACAAAACAAAACCCACAGACATGATAATGTAACAATTCCCAGTGTCATTTAATGTATATTCAGGTTTTTATGAAAGTTAGGTTATTATTCTGATGAAATATCTTAAAGAAATGAGCTATTTCTCTCTTTTCACCTGATAATAACAGTTAGACTCAACATTAGTATATACAAAGCGACCCATTAAAGGAGGTATTTAAGTAGTACAAAATTTTATTTTCAAGAACAATGACAGCTTATGCTTGAGAGCCAAAACTAACCTCCAGAAAAAGAAGTTGGCACAGAATGACCATGAAGTAACAATGCATTGGTATTAAAATAAACCAAGCCCAGAAACTTTAATTCAAAGTAGTATACTGTTATTACCATCATCAAATAGTAAAGAACAACTGCTGTCTCTGTTTACTAATTTCATCATGCAAAAATACAATGAAGTTCAAGGAAATTAAAGTACAAAAAATTAGTAACAGTGTATTTCTTCTAAGTCTGATAATAAATCTGTGGAGGTACTGATACCAACATCACTATTGAAACAAACGATTTAATGAACTCCAAAAGAGGCTGAGACATTTCACTGAGTAACATAAGAATCTATTCTAGCTTGATTCAGTTTAAAAGCCTACATTTTCAGGGATGTAGTAATTATTGACAACTGAGATGGAAAGTAAATAAGCCTATATTTTCAGAAACACATTCAGCAGCACCTAACTTTTCAAAAGAAATCCACAAGTAGCCTATAATTCTCACTTATAAACCTACAGGCCACAAAAATCATTAAATGGAGGGAACACTCCCCTTAATGGTTATAAAAGGCTACATTTTTGGAAACTTTAGTACAGGTAATGCAGAGTATGCTGAACTACCATCTGTCTTGCAGATCAAAAATCACAGACATTGCACAAGCAACCAAATACATTGGTGAGGCTAAAGAGTACCCTAGGAGGTGCTCTCCAGGAGTAAAAAGCTGGACAACGAAGGCAAGAGACTGTCATGACAGAGTGGGGAACTGCTGGACAAACTAAAGCAAAAGAAGAAAATGCACAGGCAGTGGGAACAAGGACAGCTATCCTGGGAAGAGTATAGAGATGGAGTTTCGTTGTTGCAGTGCGTTGAAGCTGGATTGATTGATGGGCTTTTGGGCCAATTGTGCTTTTCCAATTTTGCATATTTAAACCCATGGAGAAGGGGTAACTGTCCTTTTGTTCTTGCTCCCCTGCCGAGGGGTGGCCGGGACGGCCGGGGCCCTGCTGGGCCCCACTGGAGCCCCTGGCCACCTCCTGCTTCTCCTGGTGCTGCGGCACGGATCCCAGGTTGCTGTCGGGAAACTATCCTCAGAGCCTTGGGCAGTTAAGAAACAACCTTAAGCTGCTGCATAGCCGAGACCACCCTGGCACGGTTTCTAAAGACTGGCNCTAAAGACTGGCAGGCTCCCCTCCCCCCTTCACGTGGCCCCACGCAGACCCGGCGGGAGCCAATACAGCTTTCTGCAACTAACACAGCTTACACCGAAATTGAGGAAGACACCAAGCAGCTGGCAGCATAAAAAGAAAGAGGCTTTTCTCCAGCATAAAGTCGGATGAAACTAACTCTTCAACATGGGGGCATCAAGGTCAGAGAAAGAAAGAGAAAGTAAGTAATATAGGATGAAACTAAGATGGAAAAGAGGGCAGAGTCACGCC
>VZRF01000750.1:0-10123 GCA_013396875.1 Vireo altiloquus | reverse complement strand
GATTTTAGAAAGAAATTCTTTACCAAGAGGTNTAGAAAGAAATTCTTTACCAAGAGGTTAATCCGCCATTGGAACGGGCTGCCCAGGGAAGTGGTGGATTCTCCGTCTCTGGAGGTTTTTAAGACAAGGCTTGACATGGCACTTAGTGCCATGGTCTAGCAACTGTGGTGGTAGTGGATCAAGGGTTGGACTTGATGACCTCAGAGGTCCTTTCCAACCTGTATGATTCTATGATTTTCTGCCAGAAAGTTCTCCCTCCCTCAGTGCACTATTGGATCCTGTCCCCTAATCCCTCCCTTGCTACTTCCCAGTTGGTTGTTACCCTGTCATTCTTCCTCAGAGCCACCCCTTTACCCTCTCCCCATTGATCCTTGAGTATGGGGCTGACATTTAGTGATTCTTAGAGACATCTAGCACCAGGCCTGAATTTTCCCCCCCAAAAAATTTTACCTTTAAAGACAACACTTCTGTAAGCATTTCATATTCTCAGGAAAAGATCGATAGAAGTTTTGTAAGCATCTCTTTTTCTCAAAATAACAGGTGCTGTTTTTCACTTTAGTTTGTTGTTTTCTTGTGTGTGTTTTCAAAATAAGTTCTCTCTCTCTCATCCAACGGTGGTAGAGAAGCTTTGTGTCATTTAACCAATCAAGCAGCTGTTAGCAAAAGACCTTATAAAGGAATCTGTGGGAAATGCAAAAGGTGAGAAGGCTTTCAGATTGAGTGAGAAAAGCAGGTTTCAGTAATAAAACAAAGATTTTAGGTTCAGCTGTAACTGCAAAATCCAGAATGTAGAAGAAGATACAATAATCTAGACTGCAAGGACATTAGAACAAGGGTTAGTGTTTCTAGGTTTGGCTCAGAGAAGTCTTGGAGCTGCAGAAAATGTGCTTAGCAAAGACACTGACATTTTAAGCCTAATAATGGAATACTGTGCATTATTACAAGACATAGAGGTGAGTATTGTCTGTAACAGGTGTACATGTGCTTTTTAGTGACTGGTTAGAACACTCGTCCATAAACTTTAGAAGCATGCTATTGGCTCTTAAAAACTTTTAAGAATGTTCTGTAACTAAGAAACCTCAGGTTGTCAGCAGGCGTGAGCCATGTACCATCTCCTGTGTACATGAGGCCGATGCCTGAATAAAATAATAAAAAAGCTCGTGGAACATCTGCCTGCTCCCCCGTCCTGTTGAAAAAGGTACGCCAACGTAATGGTGCTCCCGTGAGAGGAGAGGAATGCGTTATCGTATTCTGGTTCGAGCCTTCTGGTCGATCCTGTCAGAAGCCTCAAAGTAATGAAAAAGCCATGGGAAGATGGATCTCTCCTGAAATGAAGGAGGTTCTCCCTGCTCACCTGCCTACTTTTATTTGAGGTGAGAAAAAGGGGATCTTTGGAGAACTAGGGATAGGACAAAGGTTGCCCGATGAAAAATGGAACATCTATAACTGGATTAGCACACTTTTAAAAGAGAAATCTCGTACCGTTACCCAGAAAGATGAACTTTTAGACTTGTTGACTTGGGTCAATGTGAACTTTAACTCTGCAGAATCAAAGTCTGTTTTGACTTATGATTTCTGGGACCAAGTGAATTGGAAACTTTATAATGCTGTGTCACTGCAATGGGATCTGACTGTTGCTAAATATTTTCCTACCTGTTGGATATTGCTGGAGGTTTTTAAACGGACAGAGACTCTCCCGGACCCTCTGGGGTGCCAGAGTGGACTTGAAGCACCTTTCAGGTCCCAAGTTGGCCCAGGACCTCCACCTTACTGAAAGGCACCCCATGAGTGTGTCTCTGAGTGTCACAGTGATTCTGCTTCATACCACACGTGCCAGACCAGTTCTGCGCTTCCTAGTGCATCCTGCAGTGAGCCTGTGATTCTGCTGGGGTCCCAGGGCAGTCTCCCAACCCCCCTCACTCCCCATGGCACATCCAGGGTTCCCCGACCTCCCGGGGCAGCTCCCCAGGTCCCTTTTCAGGTGCCTCCACTTTTTTCCAGGTCCTGATCTGTTTGTGTCACAGCTCCTGCGTCGTTGCCTTCCTTGGTTTCTGCTGCTCTCCCTCAGCCTCCTTCACGCACTTTTGGAGCCCCAGCCCCAGTGCCCTCCCTAAATAGGCTGTCCCAACCCTTCCTGTCTGTTCCTGGCATCTCCGAGAGCATGTTCTCTTCTATTTCTTCACTGGTGCCTCCTGGCCCCCGCCCCCACAGCATTCCTAGGTCCCTGTACCCCTTCTCTGCTTGGCACATTCCTCTTATCCTGTGTTTCATCTTCCCCTTCCTCCCGAACCAGAGAAACCACCCCTGCTGCTGTTTCGGGCATCTCTGCCACACCTCCATGGTCTCATCTTCCAATGGGACAAGGATGAGAAGGACCCCCTCTTGATCATAGAGTGGGTGTTCTTGAGTCACCAACATCCCAAAAGCATAACCTGGCCACAGGAGCTGATGGCTCAATTGATCGCCAAGGCCTGCCTCCACCTGCAGATCCTAGCAGGGTGTGATGTTTCATGCATCCATTTGCCTATCAAACTGTCGACTGGAAAGTTCATGAGGGAGGCTTTTGAACACCTCCTCCGTGAAAACGAGACATTGCAATTCGCCCTCAATAGCTACACCGGACAAATTTCCATTCAATGTCCTGGACATAAATTTTTCAATGCTAATTTTAATCTAGTCCCAAAAGATGTTCGGAGCCAGAAACCGCTCAAAGACGCTCTGACAGTTTTCACGAACGGGTCCGGAGGGTCCCACAAGTCAGTAATGATGTGGATGAACCCTCGAACTCAGCAGTGGGAGACTGATGAGGAGACTGTAGAAAAATCTCCTCAGGTTGCTGAGTTGCCCGCCATCGTCAGGGCCTTTGAGAGGTTTCCCGAACCCCTAAACATAGTGACTGATTTGGCTTACGTAGCTGGGGAGGCATCAAGGGCAGAACATGCCGTCATCGGTAATGTCTTGAACCCAGTCATCTGCGGCATGCTCTCGAAGCTGGTCTACATAGTCTCCCACCGAGAGCATCCATACTTTGTGATGCATGTTAGGTCACACTCCGGTCTCCCGGGATTCATTGCAGAGGGGAACCGCAGGGCGGACGCGTTGGCTGCCCCAGCTGAGCTGCAGGGCAGACCCAAGCTTGTATCAACAGGCGGTCCAGAGCCCTCGCCAATGCCATCAGAATGCTCCTGGAGTCATGCGCCAATTCCACCTCAGGCGTGACGAGGCCAAAACAATTGTGGCCACGTGCCCCAAGTCCAGCAAGATCAATGCACCGTCCTTGGGAAATGGGGTCAACCCCCGAGGACTGGGGAGCTGTGAAGTGTGGCAGACAGACGTCACCCACATCCCACAATTCGGCCGCCTTAAATTCGTTCATGTTACGATTGACACCTTCTTGGGAGCTATGTACACATCTGCCCACATGGGCGAGCGAGCTCTGGATGCCAGAAAGCATTTAATTCAAGCCTTCTCATTTCTGAGCATCCCCGCAACCATAAAGACAGACAATGGGCCGGCCTATACCTCTAGGGCATTCGGCAAATTTTTATCGGACTGGGGGATTCAACACAAGTTCGGCACCCCGCACTCCCCCACGGGCCAAGCGATAATTGAAAGAGCCCACTCCATTCTAAAAAGGACCTCAGAATGACAGAGAGACACAGACTTATCCTGCCCCCATACCCGTCTGAGCAAAGCTCTGTTTACCATTAATTTCCTGAACAATTCCTTTGACGATCCCACTCCCCCCATCATACGACATTTTGCCAACAACTCAAGGTTTAAGTTCTCCCCACGACCCCAAGTATCCTTCCGCGACCCCGAGACAAACCAACTGTCAGGGCCCCATGATTTGATCACCTGGGGCAGGGGATACGCCTGTCCAGGGGAGCAAAGCGGGTGCCAAAGAGACTGGTTAGGCCCTAGCTACCCCATCGACACCTTTCAGACAGACAAGGCCACATCCCACAAGCCCAAGAAGACCCCACTGACCAAGCAGTGGCTTCCAACAGAAGAAAGCGCAAGACGGCTATGGGAGGTTCACCCAGCCTCAACCCCTTCAGTCCCCCTACCTACCCCAGAGAACTGAGCCCTTTCTTCAGCCCTTGACCCATTCCTACCAATGTAAGTTTGTCCCAGGAGGCTGCCCAATCGACACCCTTCTCTAACCCTTTATGTTTCCTTACTTCAGTGAACATGCTGGCCTACCTGACCATTGTGAACCCCATCATCGTCCTCTTCTTCCCACCAGTCTCTGGGTGGATAGTGCCACAGCCCAAGGCAAACGTGTGGACGACGCTCGCCAAGTCCCTCAATCAAAGTGGGCTGTGCATGTCCATGGGCAGCGCGGAGGATCCAACGTCCACCTGCCTGGTGGGGATTCCTCTCGGCGAGCACGAGTACCCCTTTGCAGGTAAGAAGCCTGACCCGGTCTCCACCTGGGACGAGTGGACGAGGCCACTCCCTGTTGCACCAGAAGAACCCTAGGAGCTGGATCTCCTGGGGTCGGCTAAGGTGCAATTTTGTGTTAGATTTAATTACCGAATCCAGAGACGAGAGTGGTTGGATGGGACCCATGCCAGGTTGTCCCAGGTAACACCATATGAGAAATTTTACCAACCACCCTTTTGGTGCAACTTTACGGCGCCAAGAGTGGCCAACTCCACTCGTAAGCCCAGACAGCTCCCCAAGGGGATCTTTTTTATCTGTGTAAACCGGGCCTGGGCGGGAATCCCTTCTCGCCTTCATGGAGGACCCTGCACCCTGGGCCAATTGGCTCTCTTAACTCCTGACAAAAAACACCTGATTGACTGGCAAAAGGAACAAAAGGCAGCGCAAAGCAAGTGCTCCTACTTACATGAATTGGAAGAAAATTGTAACTCTGAAATAGATTCCTGGCCCAAGTCTAAAGTGATTGTGGCATCTTTGCTCTTGCCCTGGGTGGCTGTAGCCAAAGCTTTGGGGGAGATTAGCCACACTGAGTGCTGGTTGGGTAAACAAGCTAATATCACATCCAAAGCACTGGCGGAACTCCTCGAGGATGAGGAAATAACCAGGAAGGCGACCCTGCAAAACAGGGCTGCCATTGACTTCCTCCTGCTTGCCCAGGGGCATAGGTGCGAGGAATTTGAAGGACTCTGCTGCTTTAACCTTTCCTCACACAGCACAAGTATCCACCGCACAATCCAAGACATCAAGGACAACGTTCACCAATTAAAGAAAGAAAACGAAGACTGGTTGGGAAACTTGTTCTCAGGGTGGGGGATGTCCCGTTGGGTAGGGTCAGTTTTAAGGACAATTCTTTTGCTGATTACCATTGTTGCTATCATCATTATTGCCCTTACTTGCTTCAAGCAGCTGTTTTTAAGACTGTTGGCCCGTAAAGAGAAGCCCTTTTGGATTTCTCGCCGCACCTCGAACCCTTCGTTTCTGATTACTCCTTACCCCACTCCTCTGAGGACACCAATCCCCACTCCGCAACTATCTCGAAACCCGCAAGTCCTTGCGATTGATTGGATAGACTTCACACCCCAGCCCAGTGACAAAGAGGTCACTGAAGATGATGCTGGAGAAATTGAAGAGGTGTGAAAGACTACTGAAAGACTGCTGAAAGACGATTGTCACGCACCCATCTCTCCTCCAAAAAACAAAACAAAAAAGAAGGAGATGTGGTGGTGTGTTTTTGAATCGCATGCTGCTAAGCATTTTGATTATGTTCTAAAGTTTTGTTAAATGTTTGCTGTTCTGCCCTATTTTAAATGGTTTGTCCGGCCACCCCCGTTGAACCCCACGAAGTTTTGTAGCCCTGTTACCCCTGCCCCGAGTCCTTCCAGAAGTTGTTTTATATGGGCATGCCTCCTCCCCTTTTCCAGCTCTTTCCCTGCCTCTCACCCTAAACCCCAGCCCCTCTGGTTGTCAATCCTCCCAAGCTGTAACCACCCACTTTGGAATTCCCCTTCTCCCTCGACACCCCTATGGCCCTTGCAAATGTCAGTCACCCTAAGTTGTACCCCATNTATTTTAAATGGTTTGTCCGGCCACCCCCGTTGAACCCCACGAAGTTTTGTAGCCCTGTTACCCCTGCCCCGAGTCCTTCCAGAAGTTGTTTTATATGGGCATGCCTCCTCCCCTTTTCCAGCTCTTTCCCTGCCTCTCACCCTAAACCCCAGCCCCTCTGGTTGTCAATCCTCCCAAGCTGTAACCACCCACTTTGGAATTCCCCTTCTCCCTCGACACCCCTATGGCCCTTGCAAATGTCAGTCACCCTAAGTTGTACCCCATAAGTTCTGTGAACCCTCCCCTGTCTCCTCCCCACTGTAATCCCCGTTGGTTTCTGAATTGTACCCTCCCCTAAGACAACCCCCCCTTAAAAACCTTTGCACACTCTGCTCGGGGGCTCTCTGTGCCTGTTCTCCCTAGGAGCTAGAGGCAGTGCTGACCTTACACCCCTGAATAAACTAGCTTTCTAGGACATACTGGCACGAGAGTCTCCCTTTCTTTCCTTGCCGAGTCCGTCAACGGTGTGTATGTGTGAAGGGTGCTGTGCAGCTAAGGCTGGTTGCCAAGCAATCGGAGCCTGCCTCCCAGGGCTGCAGAAGCCTTGAACAACTACAGACCGCTGGTGTGCCTGGACTATCGACGTGTGCAGGGGGCGAAGGCTTTCAGATACCAGCCGGGCAGGTGAGGCGAGGCACGGGGCCCCTCACCTTTTGCACTTTGTGAGCAGCCAGACCCTCGTGCGCTGCGTCAATATAATGTCACTCTTAATTACCTTAATTACAGAAATTCAAGGTTTTGGTGCAATTATTCAGGCAGCTGGGGCGGGGTCAACTTTCCGGGGTTGACCAATATCCACAACAATTACAAAAAGGATATTGGTTCATTTGTGGAGATAGGGCAGGGGCAGGTATTCCATCATGCCTTAAAGATGGTCCATTTAGCACTGGACAACTTACTATGATAGCACCTAGTGTTAAAACAGTCATCAAGAAAAAACAGAAAAGAAGTTCTTGTCCATATGATAAAAATTGTAAGAGTGACTTTACGCCATGGAAAGCTTCAGAAACGGTTTCAGCAGGTTTGCTGCTTCCCCAGCTTGCCTCAGTAATGGCATTGAAACAAGTAGATCAGATAGGGTGTTGGTTGAGTAAACAAACCAATGCCACATCCATTGCAATTAGTGATATACTGACTGATGTCAGCAGTTTCAGACATGCTACTCTTCAAAACAGAACAGAAATTTGATTATCTTTTACTGCCATGTAAGTTGTGAAGAATTTGAAGGATTGTGTTGCATAAATTTGTCTGATCATTCTGAATCAATCTACGAAAGTATACAAATGCTGAATGATCTAACATCTCAAATTCAAAGGGACGGTGGATTCTGGATAGATGGGTTTGTTTGAAGGATGGAGCTCTGCACCTTGGCTGAAGGAGCTTTGCAAAATAGGTTTATATGTACTGATAGTGGTAGTTGTACTTGTGGGAGGATGTTTTATATTTTATTCAGTTATCCTTTGTATTGTTTGCCATGTTTCATATTGCTTGCCTTAGAGTTAAGTTGTCAAAGCTGTACCCTCCCTGGTTCTCATCCCCATGGCAACCCCGTCCTTTTCCCAGTTTGTCCATCACCCCTTGGTCTCTCCCCTTCCTCCGCCCACTAGGCGGAGGATCCCTGTCACTCTCCGCCCGTTCCCCTCCCAAGGGGCGGAGGGATCCTGTCAATCCCCCTAAACCCTTGCCTCCCGGTCCAGAAACTTCTACCCTACTCGGTCCCCCATTGGTTTACGGGACTGTGTCCCTCCCCTGCTCCTGACCCATTGGATCTGTTCCCTGTCCATATGGCCCGAATACACCCCCTGGACCAATCCTGTGTGCCCTCATGCTCTCCACCCTCCCCCTTTAAAAACCCACTCCCAGACCAGCCCGGGGTCCTTTTGGGCTGGCTCCTTAGTGGCACTACCCACCATTAAAGAGTTGGTTCTGAAAGGATCCGTCGTGGTGTCTTCACTCGCCTGCGACTCCTCTCTACGCCAAGCTTGGGTGAGCATACTGCAAATCCCGTCCACCCCACTCCATAGCGGCAGCACCGGACTTGGGTCCGGAGGACGTCTACCTGCCCGCGGGGGATGAGGGGACAGGCACCCTCGAGTCGCCTACCCCACAGTTTGGTGCCCAATGTGGGGCTTTCCCAAAGTGGGAAAGTCACATCGGGAGACGCCCTCTGACCCCTGGTGAGGCCGGAGCGAGCCGTCCAGTTGGTAGCCAACTCTGTTTGCCGGAGCCGCCGATTTTTGTCCGGCTGCGCCTGCAAGCGTGCCCTGCGAACGAGACCCAGCAGGAAGAGGCGAGTGCCTGGTGGATCTTCGGTTGTCCCTGCAAGCCGAGTGGAGCTCGCTGGAGAGCAGCTTTGTTCAGGGACCCCTTTACCCTTCTTATTTTGCCTTTTAACCCACCAGGAGTTTTTTAAAGGGTCCAAGATGGGAGCTAAACTCTCAGGACCTCAACGCGACGTCTATTATTCTCTCTCTTCTTTGTTAAAAGAGAGCGGGGAAAAGTTTTCAAAGAGTTTATTAAAACGTTTCGTTAGATGGCTTTTCTTCGCCTTTCCAGGAATTGATCTGGACAAAATAAAACCAATTGGCTTCTGGGACTCCGTGGGGGAAAAATTAACTTTATATATGGAGAACGGAGAATCCCACCTTTCAAAATTTGGTCCCCTCCTGATTTTAATTCATGCAGCCATCAGAAGAAAAAATAAAAAGGAAGGGAAAGGCAAAGAAAAATCCAAAAGTTTAACTTCCCTGGTTGAGACCCCTGATCCTTCCCTCCCTAGTACTCCTAAACCCTCTATCCTTAAAACCCCTTCCTTCAGGTTGGGGGATTCGGGGGCTGCAAAACGCCGCAGCCTGGCGCAGGGCTGTCACCCACTCCCTGGCTCCCCCCGAATCCCTCTGAGCCCCGTCTTGGGCAGCAAAGGCCATGCTGCTCAAGACAACCCCTTTCACTACGATCCTGAACCCTTTTACCCAGTTCGTTCTACCCTACCCAAGTTGATCCCGGTGCCACAAAATGGCGCCTATGCCCTTGTCCCGGAGCAAGAACAAAATGGTGGAGAGCACATGGCTTTCCCCACCATCTTGCCTTCTTGCTCCCAAAATCCCTTTTGCCCTCCTCCTTCTAATCCCTTCCGTCCCGCCCCTTCCTCCCAAACTCCAAGTTGGCCCTTCCCCCCGGCGTCGAGGACCGCCCCTGCATCGGGACCCTCCCCTTTCAGCCCCTCCTCTTGCTCCTCCTCCATGTCATTTTCAGCTGACCCCTCCTCCTCTTCCACCACCGGAAGTTCCGGAGCAGCCATTTCCAATAGCTCCGCCCCTCCGCTTCCGACTTCCGGCCCCCTCGACCCCCCCTGTGGTGGCGTGAAAGACATTGTTNCCAAAAGCCTTCTGTTATGGGCATGCCTCCACCCCTGTTCCAGACCCTTCCCTGTCTGTTACCCCAAGCCCCTGCCCCTCAGCTTGTCAATCCTCCCCAAAGCCACCACCCTGTTCTAGAAAGTTCCCCTCCATTCGACGCATTACTGGACTGTTCCCCTGCCAGTCATCCTAAGCTGAACTGCATTGGAGGTCAGTCCAATGCTCCCTCCCCCAGCTCCGCCCTGAGAGAGCCCCGATTGGCCCCGTGATTGTACCCTCCCCTTGTTACCACCCCCCCTTAAAAGTGGCTGCACCGAGCTCTTCTGGGCTCTCTCAGCCAGGCCCCCTTAGGTGTATAAGGACTTTGTTGTGCTCTCCGACAGAGACAATAAATCCTGTTACCCTTACTTAACCTGACTGAGTGAGACCTTCTTTATTCCCCTCTCCCAAGTCCTCGTCGCAGAGTGTGGCAGAGTGCCGTGCAGCTGCTGTTGCTAGGCAACAGGGCTCCAGCCGAGGAAGGGTGGCTCAGACACCTAGGAACATAGAAACAAGCAGGCAGAGGAGCAGCTGGCGTCTCCAAGATAATCGCAGGCGCCGAAGAAATTCTCTTGAGCTTGCCGGGCAGGTGAGGCCAGCCACCTCACCCCATTCTCCAGCGGCTGACTCTACGGGTCCGCGCAGCGGGAAAAGAAAACCGCGCTGCGACA
>VZRF01000748.1:496161-518666 GCA_013396875.1 Vireo altiloquus | reverse complement strand
GGGTTTCATCTTCCATTCCAAAGGGAGGCTCCTGCTTTCCTTAGCAGACACCTGTCTTTCAAACCAAGACACCAGGGGAGCATTTTCCCAGAAAGAAAGGAACTGCCCTACAACATAGGCTCCTGCTGGCTGGGTAATGCAGCTCAGGGTCCGAGGCAGCATTGCATTAATTTTCTGTGCAGCCCTGGAGCACCTGGTCAGAAAATCCCTCAGGAACCCATGGAGTTGAGTGGGGGGGATCACTGTAAGTGCTGTTACTGAAGATGACTAACCCACAACAAAACCACAAGAATCTCTACTACTAACCTCCTTCTAATACAGCAATTTTCTTTTCAACAGAATCAGTTTTTCATCTGTCTTGTTCCAAGCTTCATGCATTTTCCCGCTTCTTTTGTGAGTTCCTTGACCATTTATCTAGCAGATATGGTGCCAAGTGAGAGCACATTAAATGATTTCCTGAAGTCCAGATAGATGAGATCTGCATTTCCTGTTCAGATCTCTCAGCACATCAAAGAGCTTGGTCTAGCATGATCTGCCATTGGTAAACACATGCTGCCTTTGATCTCATTTTCTTTACTTCTGTGAGCCAAAATTATAAGAGATGTGCAGTGTTTCTAATTAAAAACCAGAGTTCCCAAGAGTCTCATTTTTTATTTTTATTTTTGTTCGCTTCACAGTTGCTTATGCATTCATGAGTAGCAATGCAAGTGTAAATAAGTATACATATCATGTTCCTGAAAAGCAAGAGATTATCAGCTGAGATTGCTGAACTCCATTAATCTACAGATCAGGTACAGCACAAGCTACAGCTTTAGGAAATGCTGCTTCTCTGGAAAAGCCATGACTGGAATAGCTCATGCAGAGTCTAGAACTAGGGCTCTCCCCTGCCCTGGGCAGCTTGGGTACAGCCACGGGCTGTCCGCTGGCCGTGGGGGCAAATGCTCTGCCTGCAGTGGGCCCTGCTATGGAGTCTCTGAATAGCACATGGCTCTAAGGTTTTTATTTTCAATAGCTGACTTTTGCCTTAACTTTCATGGATCTGCTATTTTTCTCTTCTCATCTGGTGCAATTTTGCTGTAAAAAGCATACAAAATCCAAAAGGTTTTCACCTTTTAGCCAAATGACCCAGGCTGCAGGCATGCTTTGGTCTCCCCTTTGAACAAAAATCTTCCATGAGACAAACACTCCTCCTTTATTTTAGATTTTCTTTTTCACACACTACAGCCTAATACCATCTAGCCAAAAGCTTTAGGTAATTTTCTCCAGCCTCTCTGAATTAAAGTGCTAGGGCAGTATATTTTCAGCAAACATGCCTTCTGCTGGCTCTCAACCATAATTTAGTTGAATAGAATAATAATGTTTGAATAATCTTTCCAACTTTCGACATTAAAGTGTTTGCTCAAAACTAAACAAGTAAATCATCGAACATGTTTGTGAATAATGATTTGACAAAACTTGTAAAAGATTAAGATGACATTGACAAATACTCTACCTTAACATGTAGAAGGAACAGAAAATCTGTTACTTTTTTAGCAGAGTTTATACATTTATTATTTATATTTTGGAGAAGAAACATGATGCCTATATTAATTTTAACTCATTTTGAGTGCATCATATTTAGGTAAAAATAAAAATTGTGGTATGATGAAAGAGCATGAATGTGGTTTGAATAATATAACTTCTTTGTTTTATTTGCTTTGATGTTGTTGGTGAGTTTCTGACACAGAACACTTCAGAAATTCTCAATCTTGCTGAACAAGTCATTAAAACAAGAGATTTAGAGCTGTGCAAAGCTAGTCTCCTATTTCCCTCTGCACGGCATTTAGCATTTTGTTTAGTCTTTAGAAAGCTGTGGTGCATGGAAAGAGATTTACTAGTCACAGCAGGTTTCCATCTTATTTTTTTCCCTCCATTTTGTATTTCAATTCCTGAAATTCAAAGGGTGTGAACAGGTTAAATGAGAGCAGCAGAAATAGAACTCAAACATGTATAAACTGCATCTGCACAAAGAGCATTGCCCACATTAAGCCCTTCTCATGGATAAGAATTTGGGAATTAACAAGAGTTAGTAGTATTTTTCGTGTATTTGATTAAACCATGGAAGCTATTAACAGGATAATGACCTAAGATACCTACTAATGGGCTATCAATTTTGACAAACCACAAATTAAAGCAGGGAAAGTGCTTACAGAGAGAGAGACATGGAGAGTGTTTGCAGAAGCTGGCACAGTCTGTTGCACACTCCTGTCTGCTGAATAGCACTCTGTGTTTAACTGCAGCATCTTTAATAACTCAAAGCTGTTAGCTTCTGATTCTGTTTCTTAAGTAGAAAGTGATTTATTTTCATAAGAGATTACAAGGAGGGAGCTTTAATTTTGACAAATATAAGACGAAATCCTGGATGGATACAATGCATAAAAAATTACAAATATGGCAATTTAATAATTTCCCCACTTGTCTTTTCTCAGCTCTTTGATTAAGCAATATAATTATTCTTAGGCAATTCCAGTTTCTTAACTGAGCGAGGTTTGATGTCTGAAACCTTTGTACAGATAAGAAAGTTTACAAAGATATGTAGTAGATGTATTTTTTCCCTTTCTATTATTATTTTTGTAAATATTCACAAGAGCCAAGCTGATGTCTTTTTTATCTATAAGATATAAGACCCTTGTAGCCCTAGGGTCTTGGTCCAGAGGAGTTTCTCTCTTCAGTTGCCTCTGCAGCTGGCATGTTATTGCCACGCCAGCTACCTTCCCATAAACCTTCTTGCTTTGCACTTTGCAAAGCACTGGATGGTCCATTCTAGTCCTGGCAATCCTGCCTATCTGCTCAGCAGACAGAAATGGAAAACAGGAGTCTGCCTGGGAGGTGGCATGCACAAGAGGACAATCTATGCTGAATTTAAGGATAGCTGGTGGATGAGTTATATAAATTCTCCCTTCCTGTTTTGTAGCTCACACTCAAAATGGTCTGCACTGTCCTTGCTTCTTGCATGTTGCAATAAAATGTGTATTTATGGAGGAGTCCTTGACTCTCAGCATAGCCTTAATTAACAGACAATTTACTATCCTTACTTGCATTGGGTTGCCAACAATGAGGAACGTAAGGCAATTGAACAGTAAACAGAAGTATTTATCAGGTGGATCTCACTTGAAAAGGAAGCAAGTTACGTGTAAGACATTTCAAAGACACTAACGCAGCCCTAGCAAAGAAACATTACTAGTGCCCATTACAGCCTGGGAATAACTCCTCTGCCGGCCCTGGACTGTCTAGAGTACAGGCAAAGGTGCGTCTGCAGAAGTCCCAGGACCTACTGGAGAGGTTGTAGCCAGATCTTACATATCTCACCAACCTGGTGAGGTTCCTGAGCTGCACACAGGGTATGCACCCTCTTCTCCTCCCCAGGACAATGGACATTATTTGCTACATGCCCAGAATGTGGTGTTCTCCACGTTATAACCCCAGAGCACTTCAGCTGCTGCTGCTTCTCACGCTGTCCTTCAGAGGGAAAGCCACACTGCCTGCAATGTGCACACTGTCTAATTACATCTCCTTGCCAAAGGTTAGATTTTCATACGTGTGCTCAGTAATAGAAGTCGGTAATCTCTGGCAAATAAGCCTTGATTCTTGTATTGGTATTTGTTTTACAATTTTTCCCCTGTCCTTCAGAACATTTGTTGCTTTAGAATCAACCAAAACCAGCCTGACAAATATTTGTCAGTGGTTACCTCTGACAGTTTCCCACCCACAGATCTTTTGCTTCAACTCCCTTCGGCCCTGCTGTGTCCTGCCTGTCCTGAAAGCTGAGCATTATTTCTTCCTTCTTTTCCTTGTGTTTCTGAAAATGGGCTTCCAGCTGAAGCAAATCTCCATCCACTTCAATTGTAAAAGCAGCCCGGGAAATTACACAACAGGTCTGCAATGCGACTCCATCCTCTCTCTAATTCCCTATTAACCTCAAGAGAACCAATTAATATTTTTACCATGCTTCAAGTACATTCATTCTTTGGAAAGCTTTTTCTTGTTAATTGAGATACTGTCTATGTATTTTTCAACTTCAGGCCTTACTCCTCCCTCCTAATTTTTTTAGATAAGCTTCTTTTCCTAATCTACTCATTCCTCTCTGATCACCTCTTTACAAGCAGAAGGGTCTCATTTAGCCAGCACTCACTTCTGACATGAAAAGCTAGATTAAAGCTGGGGTGTGCTGTAGGTTTATAGCATTTAATAGTTTGGTATCGATATTTAACCATTAGACAATCTTCCATCTATAAAATACCTTGTACATCCAGCTGTAATGTCTGTCTTGCAATACACTTTCATGCTGACAGATGGAGTAAGAGACTTGCACCTACAAACCGTGGTAGTGGTAGTGGTGCAAGTGTCTGTCCAGCATTTATGTAACTGTATCAGATGAACACAGTATAGAAAAAAAAGGATAAAGTTAAAAAGGTAAGAAATTTCCTTTAGGAAAATTTCTCTTTGGGAAATGAAGCTTCATTAAAAACTGAACGATCTGAAAAATGCACTGCTTTGCATGAAATTCTATGATGAAAAGAATTAAACATCATTTTAATGTCAGTGTGATTAATTTGGATCCTTTTGAGAATAAATTGTTTCATGATTGAAACTCAAACCTCTTTACTAGTTAATTATCTTAGGGTAATACATTTCAAATTTCCTGAAACAGCATCTCCTCTAGAAACTGTGTTTTAAGAAACTATAAAATTTGATTTTGTTCTCATTCAGAATGGGCACAACCTTTAAGGAACTTCCCAACAAATTCGAATTGGAATGATATTATAACAAAAGTAATTTGAGAGTCTCAGTGGATACAATAGTAAAATTTAGAAATTAATTCCAAGGATTATGAATTGGTACCTCCATGCTTCCATCACTTCTACACGTGTAAAATGTTGTGGGAAAGGTAATATTGTGCTTTTTGTTCTGTCTTTCCTGAAGAAAAGCCAAGTGCTCTTGATATCTCTCCCTCTTAATGATGTCATAATACTGATGTCAGTCTAGATCTGTAGTGTTGTAAATTATGACTGAACCTGACTGTGTTGTCTTATGTTTAATGCTGGCGACCTTCAGTACCCCTCACAGAAATGTGCTGGTGTAAAATGGTAAATATGTGCCACTGGAAGACATTACTGGGACATACATCAGGGCTAGTTAGTCCATTATTAATCTTAAAACCCACGAGTCACTCCTGTCATGTATATTGCCACCAGTCAAAACTTCTGCACCTGGAAATCTGCTGATTCTGGGAACTTCGCTAGTAGGTCATGGGACAGAGTAAAACACAGGCTAGTTCTGCTGCCTATACAGTTCTAACAAATGAGGTTAAAGCTTTGCTTTGTTTCCAAAATAAGCAAATTCAAGCAAACCTACAGAGAAGAAGGGTGTGATTAGTTGCTGATGATACTTGCACAAATTTCAGTTGGGTTAGCACATCTCCATTTACACTACAGCCATAGGTTTAGACAATCATCTAATTATAAAGATGGTAACTATTTATTCATTATCATTATGTATCAAATGATAGTATTAGTGGGAACTGAGTTCTCCCTCTTATTGGAGATTTTCTCTCTCTCTAACTCAGTAACCCTTTCCTTCTGCTCACTTTCCTGAGTATCTCACATGAGGAAATGAGAGTATAATGGAGAGTACTGCCTTGTGGAACTTTCCTAAGATGGTCAAATGATTTGGCAGCTGCACTGGTTTCAGTCAGACTTATATGTCTAAATGCAAGTTTTTGCTTTGGTTTTGTACTTCAGAAATAGCAGTCAGAGGCATCCTTGGTGCTTATGAAGTGGTTTCCACAAATAAACTCTTTCTTCTCTTTTCTTCCTTCCCCCTTCCTTTTTCGAGGTTCCACTGACAAGCCCTTTGTCTAACTATAAATACATATTAATCTAACTAGTACTAATTAACGTGTTCATCTTTAGTTTGAAGGATGAAAGTGGTTCTTGATTGAATGAGGAAGTGAATATGAAGAAAGATCATTTCATACAGAAGACAGGTCTGAGGTTGAGACTGGGAGAACTTCTACAACCAGATAAAAAAAGGGCTGCCTATGCTGGTTTGGAAAAGTTAGCATCAGAACTAGAGGGATGGGACTTCAATTCATCAGCAAAACCTCTTGGAGTTTAGTAACTGCATTTTTGAAATACTGAAATTTAGCAGAGGATGAATTTGGCAGCTGTAGAAACTTAAAAGAAAAGAACAATAGAATTTATACTTCCTTGTTGTACAGACAATTTTACCATCAAAGCAGGCAAGAGATTTTTATTCCTCTCTTTACTTTGCTTTTGTGTTTATATTGTAGGAACTAGACTGTCCATCAACACTGAAAAAAACCCATGGATTGAATGGTTTGGCAGACGTCCTGAAAAAATCATCAGTGGAAAGGCATTTGATGCACATTTGTTGGCATAGCAGTGACTATGAACAGAACTATGCATAGAAACATCTTATGTGAGCAGGCAAACAGCTTTAAGACACTCAATTTCCCTTAGGACTTCATACTTAATCAGGGGCAAAATTTCAGAAATGTTCATTTTCCCCCTTGCTAAGCATATGACCAGGGTGTAGCCATCCTCACCTTTTGACGCTTCTGCGAGACCTGTTCTTCCCATCATTTCTGACTGAGCAGCTCCTGAAGTCTCTCATGGTTGTGGGCTAGAAATTCTGATCTCTTGTAGACTTCAGGTGTACTCAGAAATTATAAACATATTGCTGAGTGCTCTGAGTATTTCTCAATAGAGAAAAGCCTACTCTGTCTTTTTCTCCATGGCTTCCCTTTCCAATGCCCTTTAGCACTAAGAATAAAGCTTAATAATTTATTTTTGGCAAGCAGCAAAAGAAACATTCCAAGTGCTGAATAACCTGAACTAATCAGATTATTTTAAATATAAATGCCAGGAGAATCTAGATAAAACACAAGCACTTCTTTTATTGGATGGCTGTATTTGCACTGCTCATTCTCCTAAGCTCTCCAGCTCTAGGTATTCCTATTGCCTTTTCCTTCAGTCCCCAGCCCTAAAGATGGCTGTATAAAGCTACACAGCCTATACAAAGCTATAATTCTGCTAAATTATAGCTAGAGCAGGTAAACTTTCTAAGAAGATCCTGGAGATGGGCAAAAGACTGATAGTTTTTATCAAGGTCTCACTTATGGCTATGTCTGCTCACCATGGCCAAAATCTCTCTGGGTAATGCAATTAGAGTTGCTAACTCCTGATGTTTTTCCCAAGAGGGAACCTGGCCTAATTCAGGAACTGACGGAGCTCCACCCACAAAGCTACGTGGGAGGGAGCCTCACCTGCTGCAGTGTGTGCATCCCTCCAACTGCACGCCCGAAATCAGCACAGAGCTGGTCACATGCAGGGTCTCTAATCTGTGCAATTTACACTTCTTTCTCTCAGGCCTTCTCCTGAGCTAAAGGAAAGCACAATGGACATCTTTTCAGTCTCAGAAGAGACTCTCACTCCCATGTTGCTGAGCAGTGGGAGTTCCATAAAGGATGAGTATTTGACAGGATCCTGGGCTCATATTGTACACAATACAGCTGAAACCAACAGTTTATTATAAAGGGCAAGGATTAATAATATGCTCTCTGGGAAAATCTGGTTGTAATGCTGGTATTCTAAACATGAGATGAGGACAGACAATATACATAATTGTGGGGTCATGATGGCCCTAAGCAGATTAGTTTCACTTTGAATCTCTCCTAAAAGATACTTGGTATCTTTATATTGACTGGCTTGTAACATTTTTAAAGTAGCCTTACTGCATGCCGAAGAGAGCTGCCAAAAAGCTGGCCTTCAAATGTGTCTTTTGATTTTCGTCCAATTGTAAAACAAGTGTTTTCCAGGAGCTGGTCTGTGCTGGCTACCTAATAAATGCTCAGGAAGTAAAAAAAAAGAAGAAGAATTTCCTGATTTATTTTTAACGCTTCTCATTCCTTAATTAAAATCTTAATGATGATACAGTCTTTATTTTCTTCAATTTTTAAAAAATTTTAGTTTTGGTTACATAGGGTCAAAAGTGATGTCTGAAGTAAGCACCAGGAACAATCCCTTTGCTTCATCTCCCCTTTTCTGAAGCTGCATAAGCAGTACAGGCTTTCTTGTACATACTAATTTTGGTCTCCTCTGCACTTAAACAGGACTGTTGAGCTCAGTTCAGAAGCCTGATGAAATTATTTCCTTTCTAGGGGGCTCTTCTGTCTTAAAGTCATGTTCATTCTTTTGAATTGTGTTGCTGCAGAAATATAGGAAATAAAAGATAACCACTGCGGTAGCTATACTTGCTGTGCTAGTACAGTATACGTTTAAATTTAATTCCAAAAAAATATGAAAATGGAGAACCATGTTTATGTGATAATCTGTATCTTAAAGGATAGGACTTAATGCAATACTGGCCATATATGTTAGCAATGAGGAAGAGCCAGAAGGTTTACCCGTGTCCTGAAATCTCCTAAAAGCAAAGGTCTGCTAGAGACAGGCTGCTTGGCTTCCCTCCATGTGGCTTTCTCCTGATGCTCATGCATGCCTCTCCTCCCCTCCCATCCCCTCTCCTTTCCTATCTGTCTGAAGCGCTTTCATCATCACTTGCTACAGTTTCCTCTTGCTTGAGCTCTGAGAAAGAAGAAATCTCTTGGCTGTGTAGTTTGTTCCCTCCGTTGACCAAATTTTCCTTCTTTTCCTCTCATGGTAAAGCAGAGATTCTGTTGCAGACCATAAAGTGGAGGTTTTTTTCCAGATGTGTATGCTGTATCTGCAAGTATTTCACACCGGCAGAGCAATTCTATCACTCTCCCTCAGGACAGCAAGCACAGCAGATCCCATTGCCACACTGATCATTTCCCTCATGTTCTGTTTCTCTGAAATCACAGCATCTTTCTTTGCTTCCAAACCACAAAGACAGTTACAGTCTGTGGGATGGCAGGAAACGTGGGGAAATATTCTGGGGCTTTTTATATGTGCTTTGCGCTGAAATAAATGCTGGCATGAAGAGGAAGAATTTATTGTGCAGTTAGGTGTGCTGTACATCTTACACCAGCCACAGGCGACCTGGGCTAGACTTGTCTTAACAAACTGCTTAAAACCAGCTGATTTTATGTTGTCAAAAGGAAATACAGGCTACATATGTGAATCTACTCTCTTAGGAGTTCTGAATGAACTGTGAATCCCACAGCTGTTTCCAGGGGTGGCAAGCACAGCCTTTTCAAATTCCCAAAGAAAGGAGAGCTTCCTGGACTCTGAAAATAACCTCATCAAAATTGTGTACATCAAAGCATATCATGAAGATATTGGGTGCTTTTGTTATTAAAAAAAAAAAAAAAAAAAAGGAAAAATAGAACACTTCTCTTCAAAGCTCTCCTTTTGCTGAAGTTTCTGTCTCCTGTGTGCTTCCGGGGACTTGTCATTTCCCGCCATCAATCAATCATACTCCCCAGTGAATCAGCTCATCCACTCATCTTCACCTCCCTGCAATTTCCCAAGGAGGTTAGAAACAGCAAATTGCTGCAATGTTAAGTAATAAACTCCAACATTTTTATGACTTGGCTGTTACGTATTTTTCTCTAGTGGATACCAATAAAATAGAAAGAGCTCCCTTGAACAGCACATCTGAGAAGCTGAAATGCTTTTAAGTGCGACAGGTTAGAAGAGGTCCAGTACTCTAAAATTAACTCCTTGGGGAAATCCTAAATAATTCTTCAAAATTAGAAACTTTGTAATTGGATGCATCAGCAGAGTTACAACTACTTTATCACCTCTGTTGTTGAAGCTGCCTTCTGTTACACTGAAAGCTAAGTAAGCCTGACTGCTTCTGTGTCTACATATTCTGCTCATGGAAAATCTCTGATGTCAAGGAGGATAATTTCTTCTATAGGTACTGTAATGCCCTATTGAATCAGATTAAGTCTTCAGCTATGTACTTGTTGTATAGAATTTTATTAATCTCCCTCCTGCAGTTTGTTACCTGTTTACAGAAATAATTCCTCATGAGAGGACAGTATCCTGCAGGAAGGGTTTACTGCAAGAGGCAGGTGGGGGAGACAGGTAATATGGCCCTTCCTTCACCTGGTCCATCATTTTTCAGCCTCTTGCAGTGCTCACATGGATTCCGATACATTGTGTGAATCCCCACACACAGCACAGTCCCCAGATCTACATCGGGGTTGGGTCCAGCACTGTTTGTGTTTGTAGTCCACTAGTGACATTCTGTGATCATGGTATGTGTACTGTACCAAAAAATACACTGTGAAAAATGTGTAGCAGGGAAATGAATGAGAAATGTATTCAGAGTAAAAATATGTTCTGAATAAATATTTTCTTTATGTCACCTGAAAGATACACAGTGCAAATAAAGTCTTCTGAGAACATGAAGAAGAAAATATATGGGAGTAGTCATCATGAATTTGCCAAAGGAAAATCCTGCCTGAGCAACTCAATTACCTTGAATGGACTCAATTTGTACTTTCTGAGATAAAGAAATAACAACAAAGATGGAAAAGGGATGCTCAAACTTAAATAAGTAAAATACTAATTAAAAATCAAGACAATAAAGAATAAATGCTTTGTGGATTCCAAATGACAGTGAAATGACTTGTTCCTGAATTTGGTATGTCTCTAAAAGGTAAGTTTGCAAAAAGTTTCCTGTATCTCTTGGGAAGCTACTGGAACTGACTTCATCACTATAAACTAACTTTATCATCAGTTATCCTAATTCTGAAGCAATCTCCAAAGATATTGCCTAAGAAATGTAATCTGCCTTCTGACCAGTAAGTTTTGATCAAATGGACAAGAGGACAAATGAAGTAACATTAAGCACCTGAAGGGCTGAAAGTTTAAAGTGCATGACAAATTTTAAAGAAAGGGGCAACTAGGAAACAACAAGGTGAAATCATAAAGACTAAAGGTGTTACAGAGACCCAAGATACAATATCTTTGCTCTCAACAGAAACTCAACACCCCACATCCAGAAGAAGAAGAAGAAGAAGAGGAAGAAGAAGAAGACGAAGGAAGGAAGGAAGGAAGGAAGGAAGGAAGGAAGGAAGGAAGGAAGGAAGGAAGGAAGGAAGGAAGGAAGGAAGGAAGGAAGGAAGGAAGGAAGGAAGGAAGGAAGGAAGGGAAATTACAATAGGTACAATAGGCAAAATGACCCAAACACAAAAACATGAAAACCCCAAACAACTTTTTAATGCTATGGATTCAAGTAAGAAAGATGTGACCCTTCTGTACATTTGTCAACCTCTGTTAGCATATTAACCATGCACAAGCCAGAGAAGTTTGTAGTCATAACCCAATTTTCCCTGGAATTAGCAAATTAAATTACATTAATGTCATAGCTTAAACCCATCTGGAAATTAAGCACCATGCAGCTGCTCACTCAAAGCCCCTTCTCTCCTCCCAGCCCAGTGGAATAGAGAGGAGAATCAAAGTAAAACTTGCAGGTTGTGATAAGAGCAGTTTAATAGTCAAAACCAAAGTAAAATACAGTAGTAATGGTAAATGATAATACTAGTGACAACAAAAAAGGAAGAACAAATAATGCACAATACAATTGCTCACCATCCACTTACAGATGCCAGATCCTCCTTCCCAAACCCTGATTGGCTCCCCTTTTGGGTAACTCTCCCAGTTTATATACTGGGCATGATGCTCTGTGGTGGGGAATATCCCTTTGGCCAGTTGAGTCACCTGGCTACTCTCCTTCCCATTTTCATTTGTGTACCTCCTCTCCAGCAGAGCATGAGAAAAAAAAAACTCAAAAACCAAAAAAACCCAACCCAACCAACCAAAAAAACCCCATGAAAGAACTCTAATGTCTCTCCCCACATGAAAAATCCCCAAAACCAAACCCAAAACCAAAAACCCAGTAACAAAAGCAAAGTCCTTGACTTATTGTCTTGGGGTGACTGACACTTAGGTAAACACAATTTAGCAAGAAACAAAACATCAATGTGTTATCAACACCATTCTCATCGCAAATCCAAAACCACAGCACTGTAACAGCTTCAGAGAAGAAATTAACTCTATCCCAGCTAAAATCAGGAAAATTACCTACAATTACCTATACTGAATTGAGTCTTCACAGTTAGGGATGTCTGCACATTCAATGTCAGTCCTCCTCCAGGCAGTACAGGTCCTGAGGGACAGCAGGTGCAGTTTGTCCATGGATTGACTAGAGATAATTTATGTCTCTGTCATTACTGGTGTGCATGTCTATTCTTGAAGGAGATCTAGAAAGAAATTCCTAACGTCTGATTTTGTGGGGACATAAAATCTTCTCCAGGAATCCAGCAGCTCTCTTTTGGCAACTTAGATCAAGGTATGTGATACAGAAAAAGTCTGTAACTTCACATATCAAGAAAAAAGGCACCATAGCCTTTTTCTCATGAATGCAATAAGTCATTGTGAAATGGAAAAGCTCATAACAGAGGTGCCATGATCATGCCAGAGTCTTACTCCAGACATATTAATTCCTACAGAGTATATAGTGTGTTTGAGACCACATCAAAGTACATATATTGGATGTACTTAGTTGTTCTTTGATCACACATTGTAACTATTTGCTCAAGTTATTAAGTATCACACACAGCCAACTCCAAATGATTTTTGTCTTTTTTTTTCCTTGTCAAGTAATTACTTTATGGAAATTTTTGTGTACTGTAGAGGGAGTGAGGTAGAATTTACACTTTAAAATATATGTATTTCATAGAAAAACTTTTCAATATTTTTATATGTCTCATTAGATGTGAGACTAATCTGGAAGGTCTTGATGCATAAAGAAGGAGATTAAAAATACTTCACATTAAGGCAAATTTTTGCTGGAGTGGCAGAGAGTTTCATTCAAAACTCATTAAAAATTTGGCATACATATCTCCATAATATCTACATAAGAGTTCTTCAGTATTTCCTTTGACAAATATTAATAACACACATAGAGAAGAATTAAATTAAATTTTGTTGAAAAAAACCTGTAGCTGATTAGGTTGTCCAGTTTCCAGTAGGGAATATTTACAGTGGCGCTGCTGTAAGGATGGAATGGCATCTCAGCTGGCCCTGGATTAGGACTGGTGCCTGCTGCCCATCTGACAGTAAAGGGATAAAGCAGCAACAGCTGCTGAGGGGCATGAAGAAGTTAATTTGAAGAGATCAGCATGCCTGAAGCAACTGCTATAACTGCTTGATAATATATGCCAGCTACTCCACGCCCATAGGCAGAATGCCAGGAAGGAGACAGGAGAAAGGGAGATGGGCGTGAACCTCCCACTGTTATTGACTGGAAACAGCAAATAAAGGATGATGTTATCACTGGGACTATACAGAATGACAAAGCTAATGGTTTCCTAAACAGGTATAAGGTGTCTATATATTCAAAAATGTTTCATGAAGGAATACAAACAACATTGAAAGAGTGATTTCAGAATATGTTAATAAAATTGTGAAAAACTTGAAGAAAATTTTGGGAATTATTCCTGTTGCACAAACTTACTTTAAAAAATCCTCTTTATATTTTTTAAGAGAATAAAAGTATTAACAAAAATAGAAAATTTTATAATAGGAAAAAATAACTCATTAAATCAGGTTTGGTACTAGTTTCCTGTATTTAACCCTTTTGTTTTATTTCCAATCACAAGAAGCATGAAGAAAGCAAACCTTGTTCAAAGATTATTCTTTTATAAAGATAGCTGCTTCAATGCCGTACAAAGTTTTTAAGGTGCTCTTTCAATGAAAAAGGTATTCTCTGCTTAAGCAATGATATCAAGCCCCCCAGGATTTGAGTGACTCAAGATTTGAATCAAACTTTGCAATTTGTTTTTTAGTTGTTACTCAGGAGCTCTAGCTGGACACTTATTATTAAGCAATTGCATTGTGAATGTTGTATGCTTGGCTAATCTTTTGTTTTAAGAGAAAATGAAGACAATCCCAAGATGAATGGGCTGTCTGGATGAGAGCCACCAGGAGTGAGGTCAGCAGAACTGAGCAGTAACTGGGGGAAAGGCAATTCTGGCAGTGGGAGATTGTGACCATTGGCTCATTGACCACCTGCTTAAAGCAGACCCCAGACTCAAAGGGAGGGAAGAACTGCACATTCAGGCTAATTAGCCTGAGGAGCAAGAGATACAACTAATAAGAATTTGAGTACCAATTAGTAAAAAAAGTTATGTAATCTGCAACCAGTGAGTACTGATACCTTTGTTTGTTAAAATGCATAGTCTTGATGATCAGGGAGGCAGCCTTTTGTGGGTTATCTCCCTACTTTGCACGAACTAGAATAAAAACTTGAAATACTTCACCTTGGTGTATGAATTGGTGCTGCACATCGGGGAACAAGCAGCACAACACAATGGTTCACATAATCATTTCCGTTATTTTGGGAGCAACAATGGGAGCAATAATTCCATTTTGAGGCTGAGAACATCTTCATGGGCTATCTTTGATATGCTGCCGATATGTTTATTTTCTAAGGCAGCACCTGGGTTTGCAGACTGCCTGTTTTGCCTGATGACTTGGAAAGCACTTTAGAGTAGGTTCATTCAAAGGGACTATGCTTGATTTAATGTATACATATTTTATAAGGGCAATTTTAACTGCTTCAAGGGACAGATGGAGGCAATATATCCAACACAAAATGCTTATACAGTGTTTTGAGAATCCAAAGTACACAAGAGACAGTTGAAAAAAATATTGTGCCTAGTGAAAACTGGTAAAATTGAAACTGTTATAATAAAGACTAAGAAGCAATGGTATAGATGGCTCAAACTTCCAAACACCTTCGGAAACAAACTCTAAATCCAGTAAAGAACTGAAGAAGAGATAAGCTGTAAAGCATATCCATGGAAATCTCATTAAGCTTTCAGGTTTTGTGGATGTCTTTGCCTGAAAATGTCTACCAGTGACATGTCTACCTTTTCTGTGTGTTGAATAATGCCATATGCAACTGTTTACAATATTCCTTTGGGGATTATTGGCTGTAGAGAGAACAATTTTGACCACAGTACAGTCAAATAGGGCAGACCAATGTATCTACTTACATGACTAAAACCTGTGTGCTGCTAAGTCTTTGAAAGTTCAGGGGTGGAAACCTCTCTCTGATTTTATCTAAGATATAATTTGAACCAGGTTTACTAAATAACTTCAGTTTAAACACATGCTTTTGGGTTTCAATATATAAGCATTTTAAATCAGTCTCAAAGTCAATAAATAGTTTCAACATGTCTAAATATTTTTGAACACAGCTATTTTGTCTCTGTTGAACCTAGTAAGAGGTATCATTTGGAAATATTTGTTTCCAAAAGTCCAAAATGCCATGCACCTGGACTCCTACTTGCCTAATCTGTGTGCCCCGTAATAGAGATCTGCTCTCTACACAGGCTTCGTATCTAGCAAACACACTAATCTTAATTACTGTGTGCAAGGTTGTCTCTTCCAACACCAGAGGTTCTCTCTTCCTGTTACGGAAAATCTGCCCTCAGGTGCAGGAAATGGTTCATGGAGGTTGCCCTGGATGGAGTGGGTTTGGGGCCAGAGGGTGCAGGCTCTTCCATGCACAGACCCAGTCCCTCCACCCTGCTTCTCATTCTTTCTTCTGTATATCTCCACTCAAGTAGGACTAGAAGGCATTTTTATGTTTATAGCATCTCTTGTGACTGGAGGAGAGGAGGAACAGGACGAAAAAGAACACACAGCCCTTCTTAATGTGGTTTCCAATCAACACTAGCATTCTTTAAGTCCTGTCAGCCCTCTCTGTCTCATCTGATCACTCATTTATTTGCATTCTATGTCTCTCTCCCAAAATGCTTGATATTGAGCACTTCTTAAAAGTTCCTGAGTGCCTGCTAAGCCTGCTGAGGACTACTGAATCCTTCAAAAGAAAGACAGGATACTCCAAGCCTTTGGCAAAATCTTTGCTGCAAATGTAATGGATTGCTGTTCTTGCAACTACATTGTGTCCCCAGTCGCAGCTGCTGGAGAGGGGTGCAGACACCACAGCCCAGAAAAAGCAGGCAAGTAGTGGAGTTTCCACTTTGCAGTCTGGGCACGTAGGATGTGAAACGGTTAAGAAGAGACTTTAACAAGCCCAGTCATAACCTACCTCTCCTTTAAACTACACAGTGGCAAAGAGGCAGGCTGTCTACTGAACCGATTTTTGGGGCTTCTAGTTAAAATGCTCTTTTGCCTGGGGCTAGGGTCATAAGAGTCAGAAAAGGAGGCAAATTAGGCTTAAAATCATTTTTTCACCAGTGTTTAATGTAAAATGTGAAAGTTCCCTCAGAGGAGGCTTGTCACTCATCAGTTAGTCTAGCTGGAAACGATGAAAAATAAATAATTTAGTAGATATGCTACAACAAGGATTACAAAAGAGCAGACAGATATAAACAGTGCCTGATATAGGGTAACACTCAGATGAGCTCTGCCTTTGATTCTGGAAGCTGAGATTTTTTTCAGTCCTCATGCTTCTACAGAAGCATAAACCCCTGCTATGTTCAACGCCTGCCAGCAGTTACCATATTGTGGTTTCTCAAATAAAGAAATAACAACAAAGATGAAGAAGTACTGCTAAACTTTGGTGAGTAGAAACCAATTATAAACCAAGAAAACATGAAGAAATAAATCTGTAAGCTTTTCTTTCTGATCTAAGACTGCTGTAACTGATGGCCTGCTTTATACCCTCAAACTTAAATACATGCTTGTTTATCCAACCCACAAACTCGATTGTCTGCTTCAGTGCTGACTTGAAGCTAACCTTAAAGCTGCTTAATAATAAAACTTAATAATAAAACTCAGTAAATGTTACAGCGCTGTTAAAACAGACTCTTTGGATCTTGGGTTAACCTTTCATGCTAAATACTTTAACAAAATCATTGAACGAAAAATATTAGGAGAAACTGACCTCCGATCCATAACCTGCTAGGACTGTACCCTTCCCATGGAAAAAGAGAAAATGCAGCCTACTTTTTTCTGCTTTGCAACTTACTGTAATATACTTTAAAAGTAAATATATGAAAGAGATAGATATAGCTTTTACACATGGGGTTGCAGATATATCAAAGGGAATGTGATAACTTGTTGAAGAATATCAAACTATATTGCTGAAAAGATGCAGATATATGGGAACTGATGAAAACATAACATTAAGGATATGCTAGCATTTCCATTAACTTATACCCCTCCCACTAAAAGTGCTCTAAGCAAGGAATATATTTAGCTACAATTCTTCTTTTAGTCACTTCAAAGTGGAGGAGAATTTGGGTGTAAACAGCCCCAATAAATTACTTCACCAAGAGAGTTTCCTGTTCCTCAGATATGCATTTCTCACTGTATTTTATTTCATTTATTTATTTTATTTATTTTCACCCAAAATTCATTTTGAAAACACACTTTCTAGATCTTAGTGCTCCCAAAAATTGCCTCAGGTATGCAGATTCTTAGTTTGTGGTCCTGGTACAAGAAAGTAATTACTAGCTAGTAATTACTGATACTAGCTAGTATAAGCTAGCATTTTGAGGTGCATCTAATGATTGCACTGTACAATTCAGGAGGACACAATTAATTTAATACTTGGGTTTTTTTCCATAGCTTGCCATTTCCTAGGGCTGCCAATGTTAGTCTAGTCCTCAGGAGAAATTCTGTACCTTCCAAACTTTAGGCTATTCTACATTACACCAATAGCCCCTGACTAATGCATTTTTTTGGCAACAAAGAAGTCATTTCAGGGAATGAAAAATAGGCAGAAGTTTCTTCTGCCAACCTAAGGATATCCTTTTCCAAGGAAGAATTCCATGTGAGTCTTTAAGATTAATTAGCTTAAGTTTTCCATTACTGCAACAGGTGAAGCCAGCTATATATATACCAACTATACAGCTGTATTTTTGTCTTACACATAAGGTTTCTCGTTTTCTCTTTCTGGGCTAGGACACGCTAAGGAATAGCAAAAATCTTCAGTTCTACTGAAATGGACTTGTTTTAGATGTGACTTTACTTACATAGTAAGTAATACCAGAGTGATGTCTCAGAATTTTCTCTTCAATGTAAATATTTTAGCACATTGCTTACTGTATGTAATTTTTCTTTATGCCTTACATAGAGTCATAATCAAATTGGTTTGAATGTTTCTTGTAAAATCATTGTAGAAACCATATTTCTTAAGTAGAAGCATTTATGAAAACAAACACATTCATTTTCTGAATTATATGAGTTTATGATACTATATAAAATCCTTCGGTGTTTTTAACATGATTATATGACACTTATCTGGGAGGCTGGGATTATATATCAAGTAATAAAGTTTTTGTAGTCACCTAATAAATCAAGCTGCAGAATAACACAATCTGGATTCTCACTCCAAGACTTAAAAATACTTCCAGGGATATATTAAATGAGATTTATAGGTATTGCATTTTTTATGTTTGTAGCTTTTATTTAAAGATCTTTTCTTAACTAGGTAGCTCCCAATGAAATTAACACAAAATTTGTTACATATTGTTAGATATTGGTCAAAAAAATTAAAACATTGGAAGATCCCAAGTTGCTAATAGTGCCATTTCTCCTTTTACACCTCCTGTTCCTGATGCAGTAACTTCAGAACCACCACCTTTCACAGGGAAATCAAGAAATGTCATATAATGCTACACAATAGTGATGACTTAAATGGCTACCTAGAAATAGAGACTAGACAGAATAAGGGAATAAAGGAGATATTTATTTGAAAGGCTTTCAAAGGTACACCCTGAAGGTCCAGAGGCTCCTACTTCAGTGGCTCCCAAGTTGGACAACAGGTCTTGGGTTCTTCACACTTTTATAAGTTTGGGCCATTTGCATATCAGCATAAATTCGCCAATTAAAACTTTAATTTCCCCAAGCTTTCCCCCCCTCCCCAAGATAATGGTTTATACTTTTTGAGCGTAGAACAGTCTGGGTGTCCTTGGAGAGCAAGCTGGAGAGGCTTTGTTATGTCTATCTTAGCATAAGAGAGCAGCAGCTAACGAGCTACAAGAAACTTCAGACTTGCACTAGGCAGTACAGGATTCAAAAAATATAAAAGTTAAAACCTAAGGCATCAACAGCTTGTTTTCCTTCAGCACACTTTGACAAAACTGTGAATGCACATGTATTTGAAATACAACAACCCAAATCAGTGGGGCCCAAGCTACGGCTTGCAGACCTAACTTGGTCTAGCAGAATACTTCCTCTAATCATCACTTGCTCCTTCCTAATGCCTTCCCTCACATCTTTGCAGTTCATACTCTGTTTAACAGCAAAAAGTGTATTCCCTGCATCAGCAGTTTACATCCCCCTTCCTTCAAGTGGATGTGTCAAGGAAGACTGCAGGCCAGATGGAGGCACTTCCAGTGAGCTGTGGCCCAAGAATGGTTACTCCTGACATTAATTACTCAATACTGCACTTCCCACCAAAGGATCTTCACAGCAATGCTGGCAGAACTAACAGACATTTAGAAGTACATTCGCGTTATGGTTCTTAATATAATTTTCTCAAAAAAGTCCTGCTCCTTCCTCCCAAAGAGCAATTCAGAAATAACTATGGCAAGTATTTAGGAGCTTCAGAATTATTTTAGCTCCTGATTTGTAGCTTAATGTATCCTACACCCCATCTTCAGGGTCCCTGTTCAGTGTGGACCAGTTCCATGGACCTAAATGAGTCATGTCTTTCATTTCAATAAGATGACTCACATTCTTAATTGGGTGTGTTTGCATGCTAATAGTCCTTCAAATAAAAAATGAGGCAGAAGAATCAAGTTTCAAAACACAAAATGGCATTTCTCAGTTGCTCGTGCCAGGACAAGGAAGTATCCTCGGCCTAGATTGCAGGTGTGGAAAAAACACCTGTCTGTCAAAAATTCTTCAATATCCACTGCCATCCACATAATTGTGAGAACATCTTTCTACAGAAACACCTTTTCTTGAAGCAGAACAGTACTCCAGCTGTTAACTTGTGCCTCTCAGGTTTTACATGCATTCACTGAGAAAAACCAAAATTAAATATAAAGAAAGGTAAGAAATCAACTTACATGATAGATGAGCTAATGAGAATCTAAGTAATTAGATCAGTCTAAGGAAGTATAGGAGTAGTATTAGTTTATGTAATGCAGAAATTTAAATCCATATGAACTGCAATTTTTATTCCTATTACTTCAAATAATTTCCAAAACTAATGAGGCCAGTTGTGCTTTTTAAAAGAACAGGTTAGACAGCATTTGCTGTAAATTATTCACCAAATCAACTAATCTACCTGGGAAAAAAAAAACAAACAAAAAATGCTATCTTTTTTGGAGCACAAAGTGTTTGTCCAGGAGCTGTGTGCTTAAGAGCTCAATCTCAAGAGCTTGCCTAGCTTTTTAAGTGTAGTGATTATAAAGATAACTGCTTTTCCTTACAGATCTTGCCTTGCTTATATCATCATTGCAACTGCACCATCCATGGTACAGGAATATCCTATGATTCACTGACTAGTAAGTCTGAAAGGCGGACCATTTTGTCCGGCATTTTGTCTAGCAATGTGCCAATTTGGCACATTTTCAAGGGTGTGTGAGGTTGTTTTTTCCCTTCAGATGGTAAGAGCATGCTGTGAAGGCTTGCAGGAGCCAGCTGACACTGCCTCTCATCTCTGTGGTTGTATCCACTGTGCATGCGGGACTAGCTACCAGCTCCACCCAAGTCCTGCGGAATTCCTGTGGCCTTGCTTGGATGTTTATCCAAAGATGCTCCATGACCATGTTTTGTGTCACTCAAAATCCGATTGTTCGTTGTCTTTCCTTCCTGAGCTATTGCTTCAGGGGGACAGAAGAACGCCAGGATTAGCTATTTTAGGGAGCCTGGGTGATGGATAAGGTCAAGGAGTTTCAGCCTGTATATTCCCTAGGGACTGGAAAACCATCTCTACTAACTAGTTACATTTTTTTAATAGGTTAGCATGTAATATCAAAACTGTCTCTTAGACACACCATTGTGTTTTTCATACTGTTTTGTGGTCACTTTTCAAGTAAATTTTCTGTGATTATAAATACAGAACCCTGTAGCTTTTAGAATGACAGCTGGATATTCATTCCAGCTCAGAGTACAAGGTTCTGCACTTTAAATACAGCGATGGAGGGGCAGTGTAAAGCATGTAACTCTGTCAGACATTTACACCCAGGCTTTTTCCTGTTTCATGAAAGTAATTGCATTAAACAAAAATGTACACAAGCTGAATCCACATCAAAGATATATGTGCTCTTAGTATAAAACCAGAAATTAATATTTTGTATTCTAGTTCTACTGAACTTCCAGCTGCCCCCGGTTTGCTGAAATGCCTTACTGAATGTACAAGCATGCCCATCATCCTTTACAATGCAGGGCTTTCTTGACATTATTGTTATTATAATTCTGGATATATGCCCTGCCTGTGTTTGCATCGTAAGCAAAGAGTGCATACAAAATCAAATGCTCACATTCAGATGCAGGTAACACCAATAAAGCAGATTATGCTGGAGACATTTATCTGCAATTTTCCTGCTGTACAAAGTCCCCCAGGATTTTTTTTAAATTATTCTACTGTTGGCTCTCAAAGACATTTGTCATTTTCTTTGGCTCATTTGTTGAATTGCCCAGATTATATTCTTTCTAATGGTGTATTTTGCAAGTGCATAATTGCAGTGCTTAAATATATGTTCTTCATTTTGAGATTTGTTCGTTTCCGATCATCCTTTAACCTTTACAACCTAGATGCGTTCTCGTTTTATATATGCTTGCAAATTTCCCATCGGGTGAATAGAACTCCACTGGAGCACATTGTATGTTTAAGCGTTGTAAAGGAAACAAACCCTTTCCTGCACCTTGCCATTAGTAACGCTAGAGCAAAAGCGACCTACGAAGCTATAGAGCCTCGGCGAGGCTCCCGAGAAAACATCCCTCTAAATGGAGCCCTCACTGCGTATCCAGGCTGTTTCTTTCTTTCTAGCAATGGCTCAAAATCCAAGCTCAGACCATCCCAAAGCGGGTCCGAGCCCACAGGCACACGAGCCAAGCTGACCTGACGGGGAGGTGCCGCGCAGCCCGGACGCATCGGCTGTCGCCCCTCGGCTCAAATCCCGGCTGCTGGCCGGCACAGGCTCGTCTCGCTGCTGGACAGGGGAAAACAGGGGTGTTTGAAATACAAAGCCTTCACGTAAGAGAGGGAGAGCCGCCGACATGTCAAAGGAGCTCAAGAGTAGCAGTACAGTCAGCTACGCTTGAACCCCACGCTCCCCTGATGGAAAACAACACGCTTTCCAGCACGGCTCCTCCAAACCCTGCGGGTTACGGCTCTGCCGGGAACGCGGGCTGCCGGCACCGCGCAGCACGACGAAGCACGGGGAGGCTCGGGCGAGGAGGGCCCCGCTGGAGCACACCCCGCTGGGCACACCCCGCCGGCGCGGCGCTCCCGGGGCGGGGCGGGAGGCGGAGCGCTAGCGCCGCCGCCGAGCCCCGCAGCGGGGCAGGGCGGTG
>VZRF01000748.1:295984-495755 GCA_013396875.1 Vireo altiloquus | reverse complement strand
CTGTCCCGAGCCGCCGGGACGGCGGCGGGAGGCGGCGGCAGCGGAGACACCGTCGGCTTCCTCCCGGCGGAGGCGGCGGGCGCTGGCGGGCTGCTGCTGGGGCCCTGCGCGGAGCAGGACGGGCTGCCGCCCGCGGAGCTGCTGCTCTGCCAGCTGCCCGAGCCGGGCGGCGGCGGGCACGGGCTGGCCGAGGCCCGCGGTTGGCGCTGCTCCTGCTGCCTGCTGGGCACCTGCTGGTGCAAGAGCTGCCTCAGCCTGTGCGTCCTGGCCGCCGTCTGCTTCGCCTCGCTGGCCCTGGTGCGCCAGTACCTGCGGGACCTGCTGCTCTGGGCCGAGAGCCTGGACAGCCTGGCCGGCGTGGTGCTCTTCACCGTGGGCTTCATCGTCGTGTCCTTCCCGTGCGGCTGGGGCTACATCCTGCTCAACGTGGCCGCCGGCTACCTCTACGGCTTCGTGCTGGGCATGGGGCTGATGGTGTTCGGCGTCCTCGTCGGCACCTTTGTCGCCCACGTGGCCTGCAAGCGGCTGTTGGCCCGCTGGGCACGGACCAGGATCCAGGGCAGCGGGACGCTCAGTGCCATCGTGCGTGTCGTGGAGGGCGGCAGCGGCCTCAAGGTGGTGGTTCTGTCGCGGCTGACGCTGATCCCCTTCGGGCTGCAGAATGCCGTCTTCGCGGTGAGTCCCTGCCTGGGCTGTGCGACCAAGGAAGAGAAGTGCGGGAAGGATGTCTTTCGGCATAGCGGCTGCTGTTACTGGTGGAGGTCGCCTCCTTTATTGGGATCAAGCTACAGTTGCTCTCTCTTTTAGACAACAGTAAAAGCAACCCTCTCCACCTGCTCTTCGGTGCATGCAGAGGGACAGCAGGCAGATTTTTGAGATGCCTTGCTCACTGGCATTGTGTTAGAGTTGCTCTCTTGTCTTTCAAGACTGTATTCTGGTGTTAGAATCACCAAGGTGCTGCGTAGCAAAATCTGGGGAGAACTCAACAGTTATGAAGCGTCTGAGCTTTTAAAATGATCCGCTTTAAAACCTGGTAAGAGTTGAGGAAAAGTCTTGCCAGATCTTCCTAAACTACTTAGTATAAGTAATCATATTGGAAGGAAAGAAATGGACAGATTAAAATTCTTTCTCGGAGTGGTTGGTGTTTGTAGCATACATCTGGCAAATCCATACAGGGTGTTAAGTCCATGGACACAAGAGAGGTTGCAGGTTTTGGGCAGAGCAGGATGTAGCCTCTGACCTGAAAAGGGACTGTACACTAGAGTGGCACTGAAACTTAGTTTAAACTCGAGTCTGGAAAAGGGTTAGTCTTGTTTTTCTTTCTACTTTCAGGTGAAGATTGGTACATTCATTTGGTCTCTTGTTAATCTTAAAAGGAAAAAGAGAACATGGAGGGTGTTGTTTTTGAGTATTGTCATGCTGCTGATGACAATTTCAGACCCTCATTGCTTCCCGAGCGATTTGTGTGAAGGTTCTGTTTTGGCTGGGTTATGACTCAGTTGTATCTACTAACTGGGTGAAAAACAAAAGCAAACTGGATTGTGAAATATTTTAAATGTTATTAGTAACTTGTATGCTCTTTAACATAAGTGACCACCTAAACAGGTGTTTTGGGCTGCCACTGTTTTATAGCCCACCTTCCTTTCCCTGTCCTGATCCTGTACCCTTCTGAAGCACTTGCTTAATTTTGACAGAATCATCTGGGTGCAATTAGTAGGTCACTGAATACCAAATTTGTTTTTTAAGTAAAATTTAGTCCATGCAAATTTGGGGTGTAACAGCCACACCAAGTATTTTAAATTGCTGTATATAAAACTACGTATACTGGAGCATTCATCTCCAGAGCTGTAATGTCTGTCCATAAACGTAGCAACTTGTAATTTCTTTTTAAGCAGATTGTTTAACAATTTCCTTTTTAAGAATGAGAAACTGAACAGCTGAACCTGCTGTTTTATTTGTTAGCATGTTACTGGTGGGCTGAAGAGGCTTAGGCCTGTCCAGCTGGGAGCAGAGTCCCTCCTGGAGCCCAAGGTCCAGTGTAAGAGATAAAGCTTCTGCCGTGCTGTGACCATCCTAAATTGCGGAGAGCTGTTGTGCTCTGGTTGTTCACAGCCTCGGGATGTCTCTTGAAGTAGTCAGCAGATGATAAAGAGTAGTATTGGATCTGAAGATCAGACCAGAGAATTATCAACTTAAAATTATTTCCTTCCTGGCATAACCGTTCTGTTGGAAACACAATTCAGCAGAATATTCGGGCCAGTTCAATATTAAAATGATGCCGTAAATCATTGTGGTTTGTATTCTCCATGTTCTGCAGGCTAAATAATTTTCTTTCCAAGTGGATGGTTTCAGTGTTAAAATAATAGATAGGAAATGAGATGAAGCTAGATGCTTGAGTTATGCCAAGTAACTTGGATTCTTTTTGCTAATTTTAGTTTGGTTACATTTATTACTCCTGATTGACTACTTTGCAGCATAGTCAAAGCACAGTGTACACTCAGTTTTTCACTGAGAATATTTAATATGAGCTACTAGATCACTGAAAAGTGTTGCATACAAATCTAGGAATTCAAGACAGTGTCTCACTTTGACTCAAGTTCAAGTTACATAAAAAATACAGTTTTCTACCTACACAGAGCAGGCTGTCATTTCCTTGAAATCTGACTTATTTGAAAACTTAACACTCTTTTAAAGTTTAAAATGCATTTCCCTGTGCTAACAAGTTCAGCAATGAATTTGAAAAGGATTAATTTTTAAAGAATAGTGAACTTAGGAAAGAGAACACATCTTTAATTTTCTGGTGGTCTGGTCTGCATATTTTCTATGTGGATATTTTTAAGTAAACTGGAGATACTAAGAATACTTAAATGAGAGAGAAGGAAGGAAGTGACACATGAGGTTCAGGGAAAGGCATAACCTTGACGTGAGCAGGGTCATCTGCAGGGCTGGGATTAAATGATTTCTACTTGTTCAGTGGCATGTACCATCTGCTAAGGGTTTTTGGGAGACTGTCTTGTAAGGGATGTAGAGAAAGATGGAAGAGCTTCTTAGGATTTGACAAATGAGGGAATCATATTAATTGAAACAGCACAAGAAGAAAATCCACACAAATTTCTTAGTGTCTTACCAGGCAGACATGAATATCTTGCTTATTAAAAGGTCATGTTGGTAGTCGAGGGGTGAGGTAATGTATTTGCTTTCAGTTAACAAGTGCTAAGTCTTCCAGAAGGGCAAGCATGTTTGTATTGCTCTTGAGTGAGTTTTGCTTAATTGTCCCTCCTGATTCCAGAGTGGCCTGGGCTGCTGGGATGGGTTGATAGCTCTTACTGAAGAGTTTGCCCACGCTCAGCTCTCTCAGCTTGGCAACTCCTGAGTGTTTTGGAGGCAGGTCTGCAAGGAGGCCTGGTATGCAGGTTATCATCTTCCCACGAGTTTGTTCTTGGAACGAGATTTGTGCAAACTGGTTATTTGTAGTGCCAGATGTAGGTTAGATGAGATTTTCCTCCCCTTCTTTGAGAGGAATGTTACATGAAATCTGATTAAAAAATCTGGGTGTTCCAAGTGTGCATCTCTGGGTTCAGAAATGCATACAGTGAAGTCAGAGTTGAAGAAACCTGACTTTCCAAGAGCATGCACACCACTTGCTCTGCTTGTTGGAAAGTTGACAGCTGGTTTAGTTTTTTTATTTACTGGGTTTTTTTGAGGGGATGGTGTTTGGTTTGGTGTGGGGGTGTTTTGGGCTTTCTTTGAGGAAAAAAAGAGCGCCAGAGTTATCCTTTGCTCTTGGTCACTAAGCCTACCTAATCTGAAACACAGGGCTTTGTAAACTGAGGGAAGTGAAATTGTGCTGCAATCCCTAAAGCCATGGGAACTCCCAGCAAAGTCCTGACAGATGCAGACATTCTTTGACAATGCTGAACCGAAGATGTCAGCTGCAAAGAACACACAAAAGTTCCGCAGGACAAAGGCTGTCCAAGGCTTAGTGGGGGAGTTTCTGGCTATGGTTATCAGTGCAATTAGATAGTTCTTAACTGTGTTTAAATAAAATTTAAATGCATTGCTATTATGGCTCATAACACAATTGTATCCATGCTTGGTTTGGGATTTCAGGGTTAATTTTTGCTGGCTTGAACTTTCACCAGAAACAGAGCCCCGGGTGGGCTCTGTTAGGCATCCTGGCCATACAGATGCCAGTCTGGCAGGTTCATAGAACAGGTAAACTTCCTAGGAAGAAAAGTATGGAAAGCTATAAGTTTTATTGACAATTTCTCTGGTTTCTTGGGCAGGGATGCTGTCCACTTCCTGTGCATTCTGGGGAAAGGGATACAACTGTATCTCTAAACCTATGGCTTAGTTAAAAGGGCATCTCAAAAGTGAGATGCAATTCAGTATATCCACTGGCAGTCTCCCCTTCATTTGGAAGCAATCTCTCTCATGACTCAGGAGGTCCAGTTGTTTCAGGACACATCCAGGTGTGCAGACATGTTGTTCTGCAACTGAAGTGTCCTTAATACATCTACATAAATGAGAGAGGTGCCAGGAGTGTTAAAGCAATCTTTGGGAAGTTTCCCAGCTCCATTAGATGTGATAATAGTGTCCTACTTAGCAAATCTTGCCTCTGCGTTAGTATTCCAGAAACTTTTAATAGCAGCTCCTTCATTCCCCTGGCAATTTGAGAAGTTTGGACTGTGCAATCTTATTACATGGCCCAGATTACAACAATGTTTAAAAAAGTCTTTCAAAAGTATTGGTCACATGTTAAGTTCTGACATAATTATGTAATCCTTTTTCATTATAAATCTAAATTAATCTTGTATTGAAAAGGAAATACAATATTTGTGGTGCTGGTATATATTTCAGTCTGTGGGAAGTATAATATGCAGTGTGAAGTTTGGAAATGGCTTATTGGATCTTGTTCTAGTGAATTATTCTTAATCTTTCTGCTTCATTGCATTCTGCTCCTCCATTGCCCTTCCTCCCAAAAACTTTCCACTGATGGCGCTTAGAGCTCTGAGAATTCAGCACTGTGACTTTCACAGTAACTAAAGTTTATTTTAAGAATAGGATGATGAAATGAGTAACATTGCTGCTATTCTTTGGTCTTCAACATTGTACAAAACTGGCAAGGTCAATAATTTCCATGTAGGCTCTCAGTGTTAGGGCTGTTCTTAATTAGATCTCTGTTATTACTAGATGAATTGTGTGGAAAATTTGTTGGACTGCTTGTTTTCAAAATCATAATTTTTATACTAATTTTTAACCCAATTTCCTCTTGTTTTCTTTTTTCTTGTGTAAATATCTTTTGACCTCATGATGCTTGCCTTTAATATTTCCCGATGGCTGCTGATCCTAATTTAGCTGGTACTGTGTACTTTGTTCCCATGTAAACTCAAATGTCCACCTATTGATGCAGAACAGGAATTTCACAGCAAAGAGAAGAAAACACCGAAGTATTATTAGTGTTTTCTCCAGAGAAACGAATAAAACCTATAGCTGTGTGTACTGTTTTGTTCACTAATTGAAGTGTGATGCAAAATATCTTTGGTAGACAATCTTAATGATACTCATATATATCAGTATAGATATATATGGATATTGCTCATAGGGATCACTGGAAGACATGTATCTTAATAAGCTCAAAACTTGCCCAGTGAAGGCAAATTGTATCTGCCATTCTGTTTACCTGAATCATATTTAGTCGTGACATTTTGAGCAGGTACCTCTTGTATTATTTGCCATACATATAAAATGCAAACCAGATAGATTTTTGCATTAGACCTTCACATTTGATAAAGTAATTTCTTCTCACAAGTAAATTCTCACAAGTCCAAGGGCTCTGTTCACCAGGTAAAAATAAATATCTTCAGTGAGCAGTGTAATTGCCTCACCAGTTAATGACTTTTGCACAGAGATGTTGCATAATGTAAGGTGAAATGAAATCCAACCTAGTAGCTTTAAAAAGGCCAGATGAAAACCAGATGCATACTGTTTTGTTGTATTTTCTTCCCTGTATGTGAATCTAAGTTTCAATGAAGGAATGTAGGCTATTCTTTCATGATTTTGCAGGGATGGTTGTGGGAAGTGGTAGTCTGGTTGTTTGTACTCATAGATTGTGTCGGAGCTGCGTTTGATTTCTTACTCTGTGTTTTTACTCAGATTACAGATTTGTCATTACCGAACTACCTGATGGCTTCTTCACTTGGGCTGCTTCCTACTCAGCTCCTGAACTCATACTTGGGCACTACCTTGCGCACCATGGAGGATGTGATTGCAGAACAAAGTGTTAGTGGCTATTTTGTATTCGGTTTACAGGTCAGTTAAAATCATTGCTTTACCAAGGTCTATACCTTGGTAACCATACTATCTGTGACTTCTGTTGGCTGCTAAATACCCAGAAAAATGGGCTCGCAGGGTACTGATTTTTTTCTATGCTGTTAGAAAATTCTCTCACACTTCACCATAACACAAAGCAGAACTTACTCAGTGTTCTCTTTTTCTGACATAGTTTTTGGTGAGTTTTCTTCTCTTGCCTTCAAGGGTAATCTGCTGAATTTTAGACTCGTCAAACCACCCCTACACAAAAGCTTCTGTGTATGTAGACCTAGCACCTGTGCAGTGTTCACTCTTAGCACTCAGCATCCCTATTTTGCGTAGGTACTCAGGATTAAAAATTCTGTAGAGTACCATTTTCCTAATGCCTAAATCAGAATATTCCAATTTTACAAGTGAGTAAATTAATAAGAAGTATATCAAGTACCTCTGCATGACCTTAGATCTTGAAATAATTTATCAGTAAGTCTTGGGTGTAAGCCTTATGTGTGAGGCCATTATGAGCATAGAGGTTATGGGTATTTCAGAATTGTATTATATATTAAAACCTCTTCTGACTGTGACAGTACTTCAAGCCATGTTTGACTATCAGTTACCATGGTTTGCAGACTTTCAATAGATACTGCAGTAATTTCTGTTCCTCAGTTTTTAGTCATAAGGCTGATGTTTAACAATGCTAGCATAGAAAATGAAGTCCAGGACCATTTTATACATACCTTCACCCCTTTCCCTGAAATTTTTGTGCTCCTAAATAGAACATATAATTTATAACTTTCATGAAACAGGGTTATGAGAAAAATGCCTTTGTAAGTGCAGCCAGATAGTCTTGGTAGGTCAAAGAGAAAATAAATGGTTTCTTGATCAGCTATTATTTTAGTCATGAATGTTATTTCCAGTGTAGTAGTTTATATTGCTCTTTTCCTTTTTCCTCCTGTTTATATATTTATCTTTTTTTTTAATTGACATTGACTCTCCTTTGCAGATTATATATAGGTTGTTGCTTGGGTAAGTGGTAGCTGGATAACCTGAATGCTTTAAATGGAGTACTAACCTCCTTGAGACCAGTCCTTGGCATGTAACTGAATAATAACAGAAAGGGAGGCCTTTAGTAGAGGAATTACTTGCATTCTCCCACTGTCTCTCAGGCATCTGCCGAGTGCTTTGCCTGGCTGAGCTTTGATGGGACTTCGATTTAGTAAATAGCTCTGAAAATCTGTCACATTTCATGGTTGGCTGTTTATATATATTTTTTTAAAAATTATTTATCTAGGGAGTAGATAAATACTACCAGGTTACTGGTAGTAATATTTCTAAACCAAATCAAATTTAAATATTTGAGTAAGCTTATAGAATGGAATTTTTCCTATCTATTCAAAACTTAGTGTCTGTAGTATCATTGTGACTCATATTGGCCAGCTTTTGAAATGTGTAACTTAAATTGGTGAGGAACGTCTTTTTCACCACAAGGGTAGTCAAGCACTGGAGCAGAGTGCCCAGAGAAGTGGTGTGAAATCTCTGTTCTTTTACAATTTTCAAGATCTGACTGGACAAAAGTTCTGAGCAACCTGTTCTGATCTTACAGCCAGCCCTGCTGTGAGCAGCTGGTTGGGCTAGAGACTGCCAGGATGCCTTCCAGCTGCAATTGTCCTGTGCTCAGACTTGTTAGTTGTCTTACTCGGTGATATTCCAGCACCGTCTGCCATGCAGTGCTCCATGTTGAAGAAAACATTACCCTACCAGTTAGTAAAGAAGTTTAGCTTTTGGGCTCAGAACTCTAGGTTCTGTTGGCTTTTTGAAAGGAAGCTGCAGATTCCAGCTAGTTAACATTCTTTAAAAAAAGGCAGAGAAACTTGCATCTTTCAAAAGGACACTCACTATGAGGCACTTTGATTTTTATTTGAAGATTATTTTTTTTTCTAAGGAGGATCTCAGCTAAAAACTTGACTGGTGTTCTGTTGAAAGGATTGTTTTATAAGAAGTATATGGATTTTAACAGAAAGAAAGAAGGTTAACTTTTCAATTTATAGAAATATTTAAGTTCTGTGTAATGTCTATGTTCTGATATGCTGGTTACATTGTTAGCATATGTAAGTTTAGAGCTATTCACTGGCTAAGTTCATCTCCCTTCCAGTGATTTGCCTGTGAAGCTTTGAGTCAACAGATGCCTTCATGAATCTTTGCATTGACAACTTTTTGTTTGATTCAGATCAGTTGCTTTGTATTCATTCCCTCAGCCTCTGCAGCCCACAACACTCTCGTTTTATTTGCAGATTGTCATGAGCATAGGACTCTCGTTTTATGTTGTTCACCGGGCTCAAGTGGAACTCAATGCAGCTATTGTAGCGTGTGAGATGGAAATGAAGACATCGCTTGTTAAAGACAGTCAGCCAAGCATCAACGGCTCAACCACTTACTGCAACAAGAGGACAGTGGCATTCTCTGGAGGGGGTGTCAATATTGTGTGATTTCAAGTATTCATAAATAAGTAATTAATAAGTAAGGTTTTGTGAACCTGAGCTATTGCCTAGGAATATCTATGGACAATTGAAATAGATTTAAAAAAAAATTACAAGTGATTACAGGTTGTACTGTGGCACAAACCAACCGACCAGCTCTTTAATTGCACATGGGGTGACTTCTAGCAAGACAAGGAAGAGGGTAAAGTAACTTAAGATGTAAATGCAAATTTGGCTGCACCTTTGGTCATTTATTATGCCTGTCATGGCCTGTAGTCTGCACTTTAGGTTTTTTTTTCCTTTGCTCCTATAAACTGAGAAATGCTTCTATTAAAAAAAAAAAAGTAGCACAGAGGTAAATATTTTTCTGCTTAGCATTATTTATAAGGCTGAATAATTATATACAGTAGAATTTTATTACTGATAAAGGTGAATGAGAAAGTATGCAATTCAATGTATGTTATTCTTGAATGTGCTTTTGCTTTGGAATTGCTTCCAGAACTTGGAGTGTATTATTTAGCTAATGATGGGACCATTTGGCTTTTTCTTCACTTTTGACTTAAAAATAGAGCCCTATATAAAGTTTTGGTTGAATGTATTTTTCTAAATCATTACAAATGTTGCAGAGCCATGCAAATGTATTCACACAAGCTTAAATCCTACATTGTGGGACTGAAGTGCTCTTAAATTACATTTTAAGTTACACTGTGTAATATGCAAAGTACAAGGGAAAATGCAGAAGTTAGATTGCAGTGACTATTTGAATGACACTTAATTGGTTTTGCCACCTTGGTGATTGTAACAAAGGGCTGTTCTACATTAGTCCTGTATGTGATATTTTTAATTGTTAAAAGGATGAAGTTTTTCAGCTCACATGACTGCATGTGGTAAGGCTTCTAGAACAGGGGGCTAAATCTCTGCTCTAAACAGAATGATAGGATATTAGCAGTACTAATTTTACAAGAAGGTGGCCTTTATTTTGTAAGTGAATCCCCTCTCCCTTTAAAAAGCTTTAAAAATTCACTTTGGTTGGCACATCTTTTATACTAGTTTTACATTTTTTAAAAGATGCAATCTATTACAAATTTCATCAGAGTGAAGAAATGAAAACTAGAGGTTCTCCTTGGAAAAAGAAGTAATCCAGTAATGGGGAGAGGAGAGCAATGTCTCTGAGACTCAGGAATTCTGACTCCATTTTTGCAAGACAACACTGTATTGGATACTGCTCCTTTTATGCCTGCTGTGGACTGTTTTTCACTGCATTTGAATAGACTGGATAACCTGACAGTAACTTGTGTGTGTGTCCAAAAGAAAAACAATAATGCCTGAACACAATGTTCTGTATGTGTGAGTTTCATGTAGATATACATACCAATGTTCAATGGCTCAAACACACGCAAGTCATCTGATACAAAAATAATGTAAAGTACTGCTTATTTTGTAGTTATTTTGTGTGAATTTTTAAGGATGCTTTCAGTCTTCAGAATTTTGTGTTATTTTCTAACAGTACGACTGTGCCTCCCTTTTGTAAGGTTGTTTGTAGGGTCCAGGCATTTTTGTCTGCTTGAGAATAGTGGGTCTTCAAGGCCACTGGGAAGCAGGGATCTGAGGCCTTTAACAGCCTTGCTGAGAGGATGTGCAGCACTCCTGTAACCGAACGTCTGCGCGCTCCTTCGCGGGGGGTTCCATTTTGTTCCTTAAATATGTATCCTTTGCAGATTGGTGTTCTTGGGTCCTGCAACCTAAAGAACTGAACTAGTTCAATGAAAACAACAAAGTTCAAATTGTCTCCTTTTTGTTGTTTTGGGGCTTGAGGTTTTTTCGGTTTGTTTTTTTTTTTTGGGGGGGGAGGAAGAGGTTTTTAGGTAGTGGGGTTTTTGTTTTGTTTTGTTTTGGTTGGTTGATTTTTGGTTTCATTTCGTTTTGGGTTTAGCTTGATTGGTTGGTTGGGTTTTGAAAAGGCAATCTGTATATACCTGGAAGTGTTCATTTACACATCTCTGCCTCTGACAGCTCCTGTGTGAAAACAAGAGAGCCAGATAACTTTTTGATGGCGTTATTTGTCATCACAGTATAATTGAGTCCTTTCTTAACTAAAGGGTTTTTAAATTTTTTTTTTGTTTCTTGGGAAGAATGGTCCTTCAGTGAACTGATCCGAACTTTGCTCCATATTGCCAAATGAACAATAGTGTTTTGAAGAGGGTATCTCTTTCTTTGCATTTTTTAACTAACTTAAGGTTGTGTTGATTATTTGAAACATTTCCCAAGTACGCAATTTTGAAGTGCTTTTATTTCCATGACATTTTGTAACCAGAGTAACTTCACTATGTGAACACTTTTGTAGTATGGAATTAGTTCTTAAGACTTTTGCATTTTGCTTGATACTTGTAATATTTGTGTACAAGTTAATGGGAAATGTGCATTAAAAGGAACTTTTCTGTACCATGCCAATCATAATTTTATACAATAAATTCACTCAAATTTCTTTAAAGGAATATGTATTAAATGTTTAAGTTGCTATGATGTAGTTGGAAAGAAGATGTGGTGGAGTCTTATCTGAATGCATGCATACAAAGATAATTGCATCGCAGGAGAAACAAGTTAGTCTTTAATGATGAATTCTGTGGGTGGGGAGTTACTGACAAGGGGAAAAGAGTTGGTTTTTACTTTAATTAAATACATGCTTAATTCTATTAAACACTTTGTAGATTTGGTATTTGCAGATGCCTTTTTGATAGAAGAATAAGCACACGTGTGCTTATGAGAAACATGCTGCTGAACTGCAAGAGGATTAATATTTCTGAACATAACAGTACTAAAAGTGCTGCCATTATAATTTTTTAAGATAGGCTTCCTACCTAGTGCAGTTAAAACCCACAAAGGTATGAATCTAGTTTAAACAAGTGTGGCAAGTCACCTTCAAGAATATTTTCTGAGTTTTCATGATGGTGACATTTCTACATTTTGTATATGAAAAATACCTAAAGGGCAGGTCATATAGAAAGAATCTCAGCTGCATGGCACCAGTTTTCCTTCCTCCTTGTGGTAAGTGCAACAATGCAGTAAATTTGTCAAAATTTAACTTTGGATTAATCATCTGTGAGAAAAACCTTTTTTTTGTCAAAGAGCTTTTTATTACTATTTTCATACTGATTTTTGCACAGTAATGGGAGCAAGCATTGCTGAGGTCGAGTTTGAAGAATGGAGAACCTGATGTTACATAGTGTGTGTGGTTTTGTCCCGTACCACATCCTTTGCATTCGTTTTCAGCTTTCCACCTGAAACTGATACAATTTGGATTTTGACTGACTGAGATTACAGGAGTCATCGGTTGTCTTGCAAATAATCTAGGATATGATGCGTAAGATGAAATATGGAAGTGTTTTCCATTCACACTGTGGTGATTCATAATGCCAGAAGTAAAGAACTTGGGTAGCTGTGACAGGCTCCCGCACAATAATTCAAAGTTGGTACTAGTTCTGTCTGCCTAAGATGATGGTTTGGGCATGAGAGCATAGAAATCAATTGCAGAGGGGGAGCTGATGGAAATTCTGGCTCTGCTGTGCAAAACAGCTTGTCTCTGTCCTCTCCAGTCCTGGAGAATTACTGATGTGCCTGGCAGCACAGGGGTGATGAATCTAACAAATTCTCTCTTCATGGACATTAGCATTTGTCTGGCACTACCCTGCTGTATTGATTTTTAATTTATATTAATGTATTAGTGATAAGTAGAGTCTGCGGTGTCAATCCTGTCCCTTTCTTACTACAATAGATCATCCTGGTATATTGCTAAACTTAAAATTATATTTTAATGAAGTCCTAAGTTCATCAGTGTAAGTCAAGTCCTCCTTGCTAGCCAAGTGACTAATGTGTAGTTGGTTGGCTCTGGATTCTCAATTCATTTGGAAAATTAGCTGGGCCAGGTTTGCTATTGTGAGAGGGAAAAGTCCTCTAGCTTCTAATTATTATTCAGATGCATTGCTAAAGAAATTAGCAGAACAGGCTTAATGTACTGAAGGGTTTGCTTTGTTTTAGCAAGATGGTGGTAGTGTTTGTTCTGCCTGATCCTGAGACTTGAATACTGGGTTTCATCCTTTTTGGGAGACTGTGTTTCCAAGATGTAGCACACATTAGCTTATGTCAGTCAAGGTAATTAAATACTGACTTTGGTGAAAAAGATGTAAAACTTGGGTGTTCCAGCCAGTATGACAAGTCTTTTTTATTATACAATGTCCAGACCAGCACAGTTTGGCATTGGTGACTGCAGTGCATTGCTTCCCATCCCTCCTCTGCAGGAGGAGGAATTTAGAGAGCTTCAAGTCGTTCAAGCTGAAGGGCAAAAAATAATTGCCTGAGCACAGAAGATGCAGTTTGAGGAGTTAAATTAACCATGACGTTGCCAGAACTTTGAATACACCTAAGTGCCTTGGCTTTATAATTTCCAAATCCTTTGACAACTTCAGCTTCTTTCCAGGGCAGGGCAGCTGGGTAGCCTCACCTTGAGGTGGGTCAGCATTTTCTCTTCTAGAGAATTCTAGCATGCTTTGACTTTTAGGCCTCTTAACTTCTGAAATAATCTTCTGCTGATTTTTCTGTAAATTAGAATGGTTTAGTTTGTCCCAATAACAGGGTAAGATCACCTGGGATACAAATCTGTGTACCAAGCGGTGTTTGTGCATGTGCGTGAGCTGCCTTTGCGGAATGTGAGGCGTTTCCCTCTGTTCCCAGTGAGCTACAACTGCTTCCCTTAAAGTCTGTGGGTGGGTGGGAGGGAGGACGGAAAGGCCTGTGGTGATGAACTACTCTACTAACAAATTTTCCCTGTGCTTTAGAAACTTGATTGCTTAAGAGCACAAATATTCTCCATTTGATGTGGGAAATGGTAGGTGGTGAGGGGAATAGACTAATGAATTCTCTGATTTTTGCGAGGGAGTAACAATTTGTTTGAATAGATGATGAAGTACCCAGCTCATAGAGGATTGGTTTTTTTGGTTGGATTTTTGGGGGTAGAGAGGGGTGGGAGTGGTATTACTGGAAGCAAATAACACTGAAATGGCGACAGCATGAAGCTTTAAACTTGGACTTTTAATGTCTATTTCAAATGTCTTTTACAGCTATGAGGGATAGTTCCTCAGAAGCAGCTGGAGTAAACACTCAGAGTGTTTCTCAGATTCTGAAGAGCTGCTGGATGCATACCTCTGCCTCCAGGGCCTGTTTTTTAACTTGAGCTAGAGAGGTCCAAACCAGAGGCAGTGGCTAGATCTCATCAAAATTGGAACATTTATTGCTGCCCTTTTGATATCTTCTGCAGCAGCAGCATATGGCAGATGGCTTGCCTGCCTGAAAGGCTTCCTTTTTGCCTTGCTCTGCTTTGCCTGGCACAGGTGGTGGCTGGGGGAGGAAGAGCTGTGCACTTGCTTTTGCTTTTCCACCAGCTGAGGAGGCAGAGATTGCTGAGCTGAAGCCAGAGGTTGCTCTGTCTTTCATCCCCAAACCACTATCAGTAGCTTCCTTTCCCTGTGATCTAAAAAAACATTGAAGAAGAAATTACAAAACCAAACCAAAATAAATGATAATGTAAAAAGCCTCCAAAGACTGCCACCCAAGAAAGCTTCAGAACTGGTAAAATTCATACCAGTAAATTAATATTCTATATATTCTCCTCATGGATGTAAATTGAGGTACAAAATGACTTTTTTCTGTTTGAACAGCTGTAGTAATCTCTTCCCCTCTAAGCAACTCCTGCGTGAAATGAGGTTCTCCAGTCAGTGAGCTTGTGAGGATCAGTGCTGTGGTAGCCTTGCAGGGACTTCCTTGCAGCTGACATTGGTCTGAATCTGTGATTTCCAACCATCCTCATGTGGTGCTGAATTTTAGGGTTTCACTGCTGTGGAAACCATAGCCATATGCACATGTGCATCTCCAAGGCCATATAAATTGGTGCTTTACAAGCATTTTGTGTTGCATTTGTGTTGTGTTTTTTGGGAAGGTTGAAGTGGTTGTAACATGACGTGTCTTTCCAGGTTTTAGCCAGAGCACAGTTGATTTTTGTGCAGTGAGTTGAAATGTATTTCTCTGACTACAGCATACCTCTTTCCCCCTGCTCCTATGGCAGCCACAGATCAGATCAGCAGTTTATCAGATGTTGTATAGTTGTTTGGTTTGTGAGCAAATAGGACTCTGCTATGTATACATATGCTGGCCCATCACTGAGCAGATTTTTTTTTTCTGTGTCCTTTTTTCTGTTCCTTTCAGCTGAGGAATCTGATTGTCTTTTTTCCATCTCCATCACTCAGTCTAATGACAGGCATTCTCTCTTCTTGCAATGGATGCTTCCTTAAGTTGGGTGTGGTAGTGTTCTTTCAAACAAGCTCCGAGGTGGGAAAATGGCAGGGTCTGGAAAAATAACTCTGGACTCCTCAGAGCCCTGGCATTTGCAATGGAGAAAAGTCTTATGGTAATGAGTTTAAAAAAATGTTTCCATAAAGAAGCAGTTTGAGAATTGAAAATTTAGAGGAGGAAGGGGAAAGTTGCAATTAGTGAAAAGAGTATTAGTATACTTAGCAGGAGGTAAAAGCCCTGGCAGCTATAATTAGAGGACTTTATTCTCTTCTTTTCAGTGAGTCATTCCATAAAGAATGGATTAAATGTAATTTTTGAATTCCTTTTTACTTGTTAAAACCCGAATAGTAAAAGGAAAGGGAGTCACAGAAGAATGTATTAACAATGCAGAAAATGCAGACTCATAAAGATTACTGAATACTAACTTTGAGACAAGGCAGAAATTTGCTTTTGTAAGTGGCAGGTGTGTTGGTACAAATCTACTTTTCTTCCTTATATCTGCTCTGATAAACAGTAAAGGTAAAGGCAAGGTAGCCATGTAGTGAAGCATGGGTAGATTTGAATCACATTCTATTCTCTATCCCTCTCTATCCTTCTCAATCCCCTATTCTCTTAGGGGAAAGTCCTTGACTATTCAGTTTTTGGAGTTATGTGTAGGGCAGAAGTATCTGGTGTTCTCTTCTATGCCCCATGCTGTGTATGAGCCAGTTCAGTGTCTCAAAACTGGCCAAATCCGTAGCTGCAATAACATGGCAAAAGCCTGAGCAAATAATCCCTCCCTCTTAGCAGCAGCTCTAACCTGCTTGGAACTTGGTAAAGGAAAGCTGGGAGATGCACCTACACTTTCTGATAACGGATATCATTGTCCTTAATGATATTCACAATGTTTGAGGTGCCTCTGGTGGAAGCCCTGTACAGGTGTAATGTGTGATTACATTTGCCTAAGTAACAGATTTCTCCTAAAAAAAAAACCAAACCCTCTTATTTTCCCCAGTATTTAAGGATTATCATATGCAAGTTGGGAACTTCTGCCTTGAACAAATGAGATCATTTTGACCAGCTGAAGCTCCAGAAGAGCAGTTTGTCTGCAGGTTAGAGCATTATACAGTAATGAAGATTGGAAAGGATGTCATCTAGTCTAGCCCTTGCTGAGGTCATATCCAGTTAGATCATCTCTCCTGAGGACAGTATCTAGGTGAGACTTAAATATCTCCTGGGTAGAGGATCCACAGGCCAGGGTGACCTGGTCCAGTCTTTGACTAACCTTATGGTGAAAGAATTTTTCCTCGTACTTGGTTGGAATTTCTCGTGTTGCAGTTTGTGTCTATTGCTTCTGTCACTGAACACCTCTAGGAAGATTCTGGCTCTGTCTTCTCTTCCTTCCTATTAGGTAGTCAAAGACAAAGTTGGATGGAAGCTGGGGGCTACAACTCCCTCAGAGGCACTTCTGCTATGCAAGAGCCCAGCAGGAATGAACAGGAGAGGCTGGTGGGAGGCTGGTGCTGGGGGGTTGGAACAGCAACGACGAGATTTGACTGGGCAGAGAGCAGAGGTGCAAAAGGTCATGTTCTTACATTCAGCCCTGCAGGTAGATGAAATGCACAATTCCTTGGATTTGTTGTTTCTCTGTGGTTGTAATGAAATACATGCAGTGTGCATATTTATATTGCATAAGAGTTATTTGTGCATGAAGATCATGGATGAGGAGAAAAGTATCTTCAAATGCTGACCTTGCTAAGTTACAGCTAGAGAACAAGGAAGAATATGAAATCCCAAGTGACATCTCAGACTAATTTTGTTTTTATTCTGCTGCTGAATATGCATTTTTGCCATTTCATGCAGTAGCTTCTTAGACATGTCCCAAAAACTTGAATTTTTGAATTGGTGTATTTAAATGTTTAAATTAAGTATCTATATCATATGTTATTTGATTCCAAGATATTCTCTTAAATGCCACGGTAATTAATAAAGTGTTCTCTTCAAAGTGTCAGCTTAAAGCAATTGGTAAAAATGATACCAGAATATCAGGTATTCATTGCAGAGTGTTTTTCTTCCTAGAGGTATCTACAATAATGACAACTAAGACAAATGTCCAAACACTTGCAAATAAATATTTTAAGTACTGTGAAATCACTATGAGTAATTTTCAGATTTGTGCTGTCCTGGCAACTGTTATTTTTTCTATTTTATAATGGTAGTGAGTTTAACAGTAGCAGGGCAACAGTAAATGCTGCCAACACAAGAACTTCTGTTTGAACTTCTCAAAGAAGTCTTGTTATGCATAATAAGTATTAGATACCCAGGAAGCAGTTTCTCTAAAGTAGTTTTGTGCTTAAAAGATGTCTGAAGCCACATACTGAGGGTCTCCAAAGCATTTCAGCACCCAATTCCACTGAACACTTCTGATGTTTTCCAGTGCTTCTAAGGGGCGATTTGTGTCTTTTCCTTGTGAGCTACTGCATCTGTGTCACTCAGTCCAGTGTTCAGAGAGGCACAAGATGATCAAAATGGGAGTGCCCTGGTATCTTCTTCAAAGCAGCAATTCCCTAATCCTGACTCCCACTGATTTCTGAACTTGTCAGCTTTCAGGGATTTTCACTCACGATGAACCAAGATACTGTGATAAATGTGTCATGCCTCTTGAAGGGGTATTCACTCTTGCTGAGTTGCCTCAGGCATGTTTCCCTCTAGTTTGGAACAAAAAAATTAGAATTTTATATACTTTGCTTGAAATCTTGCTGAACCCTAATCTACCTAGATATTGTCATTTAAATGCAGACTGCAGAACAAGCTCAGAAGTACACTAAAATAAATCACAAGTGAAGGCTGTGACTGTATTGAAACATTGGACAGTGAACCAGACCTACTCCCTACCATCATCCTCAATTACTCAGCCTAAATCATGTGTGGTTGTTAGCTGGAGCTGCAATGTTAATTCAAAGTAAAAGTGCTGCTTGCTATATATGGTTTCACTTTGCTCTAGAGATCACTCAGCATATGTCTGAGATGATCCTGAAGAAAGCAGTGCTGACACATTTTGCTTGTACTCTTTGTACTATGTACAGGAAGAGAGAGGAGGCGTGGAACAAAGAGGTCAGGAAATTGGCTGCTCAAATATATATATATATATATATATGAGACTGCAGATTAAGTAGGCTCACAGCTTTGTGATCTCAGGCACACAGGCATTTTCGACTTCAAAATACCTTTCTTCTTAATCTGAACAAAGACCCTCAGCAATAGTGCAATTTTAATCTATAAAACAATTTTGCACACAGGTTTTGTGGGATGCTGTGTCTGTCTGCTTGCAGGTCAAAAACTGCTCCTCAAAAAACCAGCCTGAGAGCAATTTTGTGAAACCAACTCTGAGATGCTGCACTAGGTCATTGCGGGGAGGAATACCAAGAAGCCATGCTGCTAATTCAGAAGTCTGCAGCATGCACGATCATTCTTCAGCTGCCATTTGGAAAGGCTGAAATTTTGAAATAAAAAATTAGTAGCAATAAGAAAGGTTTATTATCTTGTATCAATATTATTACAATATTAACTTCACATGGATTCCAAGAACTCTGTGTTATATTTAGATTTGTGTCCTCTGACGTATGCTTAACAGTTTGGGGATTTAATAATAAATTAAAATACAGATGGCACCCACTCTGGAAGTAGATGGATTATGTCATTGTAAGATACTGGAACTGGAGAAGATAAAACCTAAACCACTAGTATTTTATAATTTCAGTATAATTTAATCTTATATAAATTTAAGGTTTCATATCAGTATGTTCATATATAGATGTATTAAATCTCTAGCCCTTACTCAAGTAATTTCCAACTTTCTTAAAGGCTTAAGAATATGCTTAGATGAAAAAATCAATATGCTAAATATTTCAAACTGGAGGGATGAGAGAGAACTCCCCCACTGTATCTGACATCCTCCCCTTGCTCTGGTTAACAAAAAGAACCCCTCATTTTCCAAGTGTATTCATGTGTTCAAGGGTTTTAGATCTTAAAAATCTAATAGAATGCAAGAAAACTGCTTAAAAGTTTCCCTTTACAATCATCTTCATAGCTGACAAATAAAATCAACTCATACTTAGCCAATATTAATAATTAATAAAAAAGAATAATAAAAAATAATCCTCTGTCTCTTCCTTCATCTATTCTCTCCTTTGAATACATGGAGGAAATTCTAGGTAGCATTTCTGGAAAATTTCAAAGTTTTGATTAAACATAACTGAGATCTGAACTCAGCAGAGAGGTCTGTATAGCAAGGTAAGTTCCTGCATCTCCACAGAACAATGGCTTAATAAAGTGCAGTATCCCCCTAAGAAAAGACTTGTCTTAAATGGTACATTAAATATTTTTACTCATTTTACTATCAGAATAATATTTAGTGGAGGAAACTGCTTACGAAATTATCAAAATGTATGGTGTTACATTGTGGGTTGCAGAAAGTGAATCCCTCTGTCCGCCTCTTGAAGAACAGTATGTTACAGTCTAGATCAGAATAAGTTAAAGAAGAATGTTCACTGAAAAAATAAGGAAGTTCTTAGGTGGCATGGAAGCAGACAGACAGCTTTTTGTGCAGCATTCATTTTGAGCATCTTTCTATTTCCCCCTTTTTATTCTCAAAATGGATTCTTCATATTTATGAGGTCAGTATCTGGTTTTTGGTGGGTTTTTATTGGAAAGGAACAGTGATTTCTGAGGATTAGGAATCTTTTAAACTCCCATGACAGTAGGACATGTTCCTGTCTCTTCAGTGGAGCTGCTTCTCCTCTGGCAGTTTGTTTTGCTTTTGTAATGTTGTTTGCCTGGCTTTTCCCTTGCAGCAGGAGAAAAGGCAAAGACTTGGTCTGCTGCCACATGCACATTTGCCTGTTACAAGAAAACAACGTGATTCAAGACTGACAATGGGGGTTTTTTAAAGGGGATGCTTTGGGATAGAAAACTGCTTGATATTCTATCTGTAGTCTTTATATTGACTTGACCTATTTGTGTGCACATTGGTAATCATCTCTCTTTAGAATTAAAAAAAAACAACTCTGTGTCTTGTTAGGAGCTTCCTCATATTAAGAACCAAGTCTGGCTAATTAAAAGGAGAGATTGATTAGTGTGCTCAGGATGGGGAGTTATAGTCCATAGTTTGTAGTCTCCCTGACCACCTTTTCCCAAACAGGGATTTGTGCAGGAAAACAAATGATTATTGACCTTGTGGTCTGTATCAGATGTAAGAAGTAAGGGGAATCATAGCAAAATTTTATTTTCTGCTCTTTGATCTTTTCCAGTAATGATTTATTTACACCAGAGCTATCTGAAGAGGAGCTGTACAGTTTGCCAAGTAGGCTGATAGGTCATAGTTAGCAGAGAATTAAACTCTGCAACTGTACTAATAAATTCTATCTGGGACTGTTTGTTGGCTCTGAGACAGAGTGTTGTGAACAGTCCATGTCCATACAGCTAAACCCTCTTTTCCTCTGGCAGTGTGGAGATACCCAAACTAGATGAGGGCACAAGCCATACGAAGTCCCAAACCCAACCTGAAAGCTTTTCCAGAGAGTGCCAGTTACCTTGGGACTGTTTTAGTAATTTGGCAATGTAGTTGAGAGAGTAAAGGTTGAGCAACTCCCTGTTGCTTCTTACCCTTTGTATTTTGGAAACAAGTGTATTGCTTGCTTTACAGAAGTGATGGGGTATTCCTAAAAAGACAGTTTCTATTACTTTGTGGCACATGAACCTGCAGACATTCTCCAGCTGTGGAGTGGTTGAGGGAAAACTTTCCTGCTCTCCTAAGCATTATTTGGTTTTCGTCACGAGGTACTTCAGCTCCTTCTCCCTTCGGGCTGAACATCTCAATGCCAAGTCTTTAACCCTCTCAAGTGCCTACAGCTGTCCTGCTGGAATATAGACTCTCTTCTCTGGGGACGAAGAGGGATGCTCTGATCAGAAAAAGGCAGATCCAAAGTGAAGCCTGGTCAAATTGCCCACAAAAGAGCTTGCAGCATGTGGGTGCTGCCTGGTAGAGTAAGATATATGAAAAACGAGTACAGTTTCCTTCCATGGCAGATGTGGGCTGCAGGAATAGCACTGCACAGATGAGTGGTACCACCACTCTGTTATGAACTGGTTCAAACACAGAAGAGCAATGGAAACTAAGCTTCTGTGAATAAAATGGATTGGACACAGAAAGGTTCAAAATATACCCAAAACACATGTTTAAAACCAAACGAGGTTAGATGTTGGTGCCAAAAACTTGATATATTTTATTTAAGAGTAAAAGAGGCAAAGAGAAAGAAAGAGAAAGAGAAAGAAAGAGAAAAATAAAGAAGGAGAAAGAGAGAAAAAAGAGAAAAGAAAAGAAAAGAAAAGAAAAAAAAAAAAAAAAAGAAAAAAAAAAAGAAAAGAAAAGAAAAGAAAAGAAAAGAAAAGAAAAGAAAAGAAAAGAAAAGAAAAGAAAAGAAAAGAAAAGAAAAGAAAAGAAAAGACGTTGTGCTTGGGGGATGGGGGGACAGGGAGTGACAGGGATTAGGTGGAAACACAGCACCTTTCCAAGGGTTCCAGTGACAACTCGTGGCTTCCCTCCATCTAGTCTTCCTGGTGGTGAGAGTCCCCTGCCGAAGACAATAGAATCCTGTGGATTAATATATGTTTGGGCCAGGTGGAAACACCCACGTACCTTCCCTGGAGAGGGCAAGTTTGGCACTGTCCCTTACAGCACTGGATCTGTTGCAGTGTCTACAGTGTTCTGGTGCAGGGTCTGGGTGCCCCTTTGGGGTGGCCTTTGATGGGCCATGTCACTTCCCTCTGCTGCCCTTCACGTGGATGCAGCTTCTCCGCAGGTGAAGGGGCACCTCAGCTGGAGTCCTCTGCACAGCAGAGGGTGGGTGTTCACTGCCTCAGACCAGAGGCTTTTTCACCACGCACCCAAAAACCTCTCTCCCCCAACCCTTTGGTGTGAGGGTCTGTGTGAGCCTGGCACCTGATAGCCCTGGGCTGTGGTTTCCCCCCAGAAGGTGCTAGGATTGATCCCCCTGTGAATGTATTCTTTTGCCCCAGCCCAGAGCTGAGTCACTATCTTATCTTCATAGTCCAGGGCCTCAGTCAGACGGCCTACTCAGGGTGTGGTGGTCTTCTCTGCAGCTTTTATGCAGTTTTGCTGTAAGCAAAAGTCCTTAATGAAGATGTTTAAGCCATAGATTATAACATTTAGTCTCTGAAAAACTCCCATGATATCTCTCGTGAAAAAGCCACACTTGGATACTCTTATTACTGCTGACTAACTCTTTGTGTCTCAAAAGGTCTTACTGCTCAGGGTGCTTCAAAAATTCTCATTCCCACAAAACTAAGATGGGTTTATTTACAAGCAAGGAGGCCCATCCTTCTGGGGAAAGAAGGGCAGACCCAGAGTAAAAGCTATCCAAAAAGCAGGAAATCTGAGGTTGAGTCTTTCATGTTTTGGCAGTGGTGTCTCTCAGCTTTTGTTCCTCATCTGTAAATAGACATTATTTCTGTTTTCCTATGTGCTTATGCTGTGTCCTTGTGGCAGCAAGGTCTTGCTCACGGGCATAAGCATCTACAGACCCACTCTGAGGGATTCTGTAGCTGTGGGAGGATTCCAGACACTGTAAGACTAATGAAGAGTAATAACAGGTATACAGAGATCTTTAGATGATAGGGATTTGGTGATTTTCAATTCCTTGGAATATATAGAAGAACACTCTCTGAAGGAATAAGGATTGTATTTATATTTAATTCCTTCAGTGTGCAAGGAACCTTCTCTAGTTTTAAGTAAGGAAGGGATTGATGCTAGATGTTAACCTATGACGAAATTGCTTGTAACAGCAGGGGTCTAAACTCACATAAAAGGATGGGGACCTTGTTAGGACCATGTTTAGTCCAGCATGACTGTGATTTGGCCGTCTGTGTTTGTGCATAGAATTTAATCACTGGCCTACAGCTCTGCAGCACTGCAATCCTGCAGAAATACGGTATTTGTACTGCCTCAAGAAGGAGATACCAGCTCTAAATGCAAGCTATGAAATATTCAGCATGCCTTGCTACTGCAGGGAGTTTGAAAGGCGTGCTGCTAACGCTGGGGTAACAGTGTCTCGTTTGATTTCACACTCAATACGGTTTGTGTCAGATGAGGATGCCACATGGACAGCTGATGTCTGTCAGTAGTGGCTTGGGGACCTAGAGTGCTGAGTAAAGGTAATTGAAAGAGTAATTAGATTCTAATTAGTAGCTGTTAAGGCATCTGCTTTCTCTAGGTTGTTTTTCCTTGCAGTATTGTGCAGCCTTCCTGTGTGACAACCCACAAACGGATTAAATAAGTGCTGTGTGTTTCAGATGATGGAGCTTCACAGTTCCACATTTTGTTGACTTTTTACAAACAAAAGTATTTTGAGTTTTGGCTTTGACACAAGAAGCACATAATGAACAGTGTCAGCCATGTGTACAGCAGAATGCATACCAATGGTGCTAACACCTCTCACATTGTGCTGTTGTTTTAAATAGTCACAGGAATGTGAAAGGGAAATGCAAACAGCTGCCGCAGCCTGCCTGATTTCCTGCTGTCAAAGCTCACAGTGTGCACTCTGTGGCTCAAGGTGCATGTGGTACTATCTGCAGGCCTAGTTCTCGATTATCTCTCCAGCCCTTTTCTGACCTTTCTGTACCTGCCATGGTACTAATTGCTCCTGTAAGACATTGGTTGGTTTCAAATATCTGTAGACTTCATGGAGGTGAAGTAACCACTTTGGGAGGTCATATCCACAGTTACATGTCGCCTGGGCATGTTGTGTACATACACTGCTACTCCAGTGCCTGAAGAAATGGAGTGTCTTTGTGCTTATATGTGAGAAATTTCTTATGTAAAACACATATCCTTCATAAAGCCATGAATATTTTCATTTTCCAAATGTCTGAAACTGCTTGAGGTTCCAACTTCCAGTGCCCACACTGATCTATAGGGTGCCTCTGAAATCCTCAGGATGACCAGTCTATCTGTCTATTTTTCTGGATGCAGGTTAGGTGCTTTAGGTTAGTACTAGTTAAAGTAAGCCTGTGCTAAGAAGGGGTGTGCCTAACCCTTATTTTGTTTTTAGGCAGTATGTAGCATGTTCTAGGGTCTGACTTGTTGCCCTGGGCTCAGCTGGGCTCCTGTATGTGTGTGTATGCCTTCCATGAGCAGGCACTGCAGTGACCCTCCAAACCATTACTCTGGTTGAGCTCACCTAACTTTAATTGTTTGGTTGTTTTGGTTCCCAGCAGAGCCCCAGGAGTGGAAATTAAAGTACAGTTCATCTGATCATATAAAAGCTGTCTCCTTCAGGAGGTAATGAGGCAGTCCCTGAACTGTTCTTGCTGTTCCTGCCTAGCTCCCTACTCTCTGCAGGACTGTGGAAGGATCCTATGGTGACTTGGCCCAGATGTGTGCTAGACGTAACTCACACCCGATTCGGTGAATCCCATTATTTGCTTTCTAGAGCTTTGAGATCTGTAGAGTAAACTTTTTAATCAACATCAAAGATGTGAGATCTTGTTTCTGGGCTCACCTGCTGACAACACAGAGTAAATGTGCCTCTGGAAATGGAACCAGTCCTGTTTCCTCTTTAATCTGACTGATTCAACCTGATTTCTACCTACATTCCCCAACCCTGTCTTTTTTGCCAATAGCCTTCAGCAATCTATAAGACAAGGTTAGACTGCCATCATCACAAGCAGGAACTCTTTGATGTTCTAAGTAAATATATTGTGTTGTGCTGTTTATGTTTCACCAATCTACTCTAAACAGACCTATGTCTCTAACAGAGCAAGCTGTCCTGAAACCTTGCTAATGTGGATATATTGCTTGGAAATTTGTACACTCTCATACACACAGACTTCCTAGTGACTCAGGATAGAAATTACCCAGGAATTAAGCACACATGGGAAAAAAGCTCTCAGATGTAAAAAGGAAAGTAGGAATAATACAATAATAATTTAACAATTAAAAAAGTATTTTTTCTAAGCATTTTCAAGAGGATTGTAATGCCTTTCTTCTATGTGGTAAGTACTAAATATCTTTTTTGGTCGTTAGGAGACTTTTAATTTTACCCTTCTATTTCCATAAGTACAGCCTTATTCTGTTGCCTTTTAGCTGCAGTGACAAAATAAATATTGTTGCTAAATATATGGTTTCCTAGGAATTTGTTATTGCAGGAGAAAACATTTTGTAGAATCTCTCAGGTCTTTTCAATTGCTTGGACTGCTTATCAGTTCATACGCTTCTGTTGTTTATCAACTGCTTTTAAATCTCTGTGGGTCACATTCTTGTAATAATTTTAGCTTCAAGTACCCATAACCTGTAATATTTGGCTATGTTGGTATTCATAAAATAAACATATCTGGGAATGTACTCCAACACTGTGACCAGCTAGCATGGAATAGCTCATGTCCAACTGTTAAACTAATTTAACCTACAAAAAAAGGATGATTGCCTCCAAGCTGCCTGCAGCATCAGGAGGAGCTACCTTCTGAGATGTGGCTGTAAATTTTTTGTGAAGGTGCTAGTTGGTCCAAGTCAAAATAATGCTTGTGGCTTTTCTAATGGTTAAACATTCAGAAAATTGAATTCTATTGCCTGGAAATTTTTCTTGGTGCTGTTTAATAATTGCCAGTAAGCATATGACTTTTGTTACTGTCAGTTTCGCAGGTACTTTCCAAACTACAGTGCTTTTTCTTTCTACTAACAAGGTGATATCTAGGTTTGGCCTGGATTTTGGTGGTTTCTTTTTAACTTAACTGTATATTGGATACTGTTTTGGATAATATTGTGAGAGCCTTTCCCAGCTCTCAACTGGGAGTATTTCTGGCTCTGGGTTGTTTTTGGGTTTTGGGGTTTGTTTTTTTGCTGGGTTGGGTTTGTTTTTTTGGTTTTGGGGGTTTTTTTGGGGTGGGGGAGGCGGTTTGTTTTGGTTTGAGTTTTGGTTTTTTTTGTTGGATGGTTTGTATTTTGGTTTTGTTTTGTTGTTGTTGGGCTTTTTTTTGTTTTACTTGTCGGTTTTGTTGTTTGTTTATTTATTTTTCAAGGTAACTTTTAGCTCTTCTGTTTCAAAGTGGTATAGGTCAAACCAATATCAAGCCTCTTCATTATCTTATGTTTATTGCTTTGAAAAGCATAAGGTAACTTTCACTGTGGATTAAAACAACATATCAGAACTTAATTTCAAGTTTATGAGACTTACTCTCTCAAAAATCTTACCCATGAATATTTTTACACACTGTAGGAATCCTGTGCCCTGATTTGTCCATTTCCCATGTGTAAGTAATTTAACTTTTTCTCAAATTTAGTCTTTAAGTATGTAACTTTGGTCTTTGACTCCAAGATATGTCTTTAAAATTGCTTTTTTTTTTCTGATTTGATCAGTTTCTGTTAAGCTCTTGTGAGGCTCCAGCAAGTACAGCTTCACTGTTTGCATTCTCCAGTCAGCATGATTTCAGCAAGGCTATTACAGTGCCATTAGGATAGGCGTCAGAGCAGGGAGCAGCAAAACAAAGTCCTCTTTCTGTATTTGGGTAGCTTTCAAGTCAGAATACCTGTGAGTACTTTTCAGTATGATTATGCCAAATGCTTGGGATAAGGAGTCGGGTTTTTTAAATTACTTCACCTAGAGATCAAAACAAGTGTTTCCATCTTGCTCATATTAATTTTAAAAGTTTTGAAAACAAAATTTCAATTAACAAAGTATCTGCTGTCGTCAGTAGATTTTCTTGTTTTATATGTGAAGTAGTAAGAGCCCAAGGCTCAGATTTTAAATGGTGTCTAGTTTCCTATATATGACTCAACTGTGCTGTGAGTCAGGAGCTGGAATACCTGTGAGTATATGGATCTTCTCCAGGATGAGGAAGAAAAAGCTCAAGCATTACTGTGACATGAATATTTGTCATGGTTTAATGCCAGCAGGTAGCCAAGTCCCATCCAGGAGCTCACATGTTCCCCCACAATAGAGGTGAGAATCACAGAAATAACAGAATAAGCTGAGTTGGAAGGGACCCACAAGGATCACTGACTGAGTCAAATTCCTGGCCCTGCCCAGGACCACCACCCCAAGAGTCACACCATGTGCCCAAGAGCATTGTCCAAACACTTCCTGAGCTCTGTCAGGCTGATGCAGTGACCACTTCCCTGGGGAGCCTGTTCCAGTGCCCAACCACTCTCTAATAGCCAGTGTAAACCTCCTGTGACACAACTTCAGGCCATTTCTTGGGTCCTGTCACTGGTCACCACGGAGAAGAGATCTGTGCCTGTCTTTCCTTTTCCCCTCACAAGGAAGTTGCAGAGTGCAATGAGGTCTCCCCTCAGTCTCCTCCAGGCTGAACAGACCAAGTGACCTCAGCCACTCCTCATTCAGCCCTCAAGACGTTTTACCATCTTTGTTGCCCTCCTTTGGACAGTCTCTAGCATCTTAATATCTTTCTTATATAGTGTTGACCGAAACTGCACACAATGTTCAAGGCGAGGGTAAAAGTCTGAATTGAGATAAGGGCAGACTAAGAGGTAAAGCTAAAGTTATGCACAAAAACAAAGCAAAACAAGGAATTCATTCCCTTCCCATGGGGCCTCAGATGTTCAGCCATCTCCAGGAAAGCAAGGCTCCATCATGTGTAACAGTGACTTGGGAAGACAAACACATAACATCGTATGGGATATCCCTTTGGTCAGTCAGGGTCAGTTGTCCTATCTGTCCTCTTTTGATCTCATGCCCACCCCCAGCCTACTTGCTGTCGGGGCAGCATGAGAAGCAGAAAAACCTTAATGCTGTGTAAGCACCACTCAGCCACAGCCAAAGTATTGGTGCGCTATCAGGATAGCTTTTATAGCAAATCCAAAACACAGCCCCATACCAGCTGCTAGGAAGAAAATTAACTTCATCCTAGGAAAACCAGTAAAATAATTCTCAATATTCTGCATAGATAGTAGCATGAATGGTCATGATGTATTCTAGATATTAGCAGTAATGCAGGGACAAAAGCTGTCACAAAGCTTGTTCGACTGAGTTTTTAGCTCTGCCTATGGATCAAGGCATTCTGGTGTTACACAGTTTTCTCAATGTCATAATGTGCAATGGTCATCATCTAGGGAGAAAATAAGGATGGGGAGTATGACATCATCTCTATGACATCTTTTTGTATCGCCTCTGGGAATAATCCTTTGGAAGTCTGAATTAAGGAGGCTCAAGAGAAAACCGTGATAGATTTAAGCATGGAGGGTATTAGGAAGCTCAGTGACAAATGTATTTGTATCTATGTAAGTCAGGCAAGTTAGGAGAAAAAAGTTTTCATATATGGACACTTGTTTGACTTTTGGAGTGAGGTCTAAGTCAAAACAAACTTATTTTCATGTAATGATTCAGAGACCCACTGTTTCTGTCAAACTTGGAACCTATGATTGATATATTTTGAGTTGTGATCTTCAGTTTTTTGATTTTCAGACTGAGAACTTGTGGATCATTACGTAGTTAATTTAAACACATTTGCCTTCTGTTAATTAAAGGTCATGCATTTTTTAGAATGGTACTTGGATGTCACAGAGTCAAAAACATTGTTCCAGCTCATTGCCTCCTGGCGCCTCTGGAATCAGGGTGTTAGTACAGATGTCTTTTTTATCTGATCAGTCTGGTCCAGTTTCTTTAAACTACAGACTGTGCAACACGTAAAAGCAGTCCCAGTCTAAACGATTTTAGGTTCTTATACATTTTCCCCATGGTTTTTGGGATAGTGATCAATTCAAGATACCAAGAGAAACAGGAGACCAAAAAACTTCTTTTCTCATCTTCTGTAATAAGTCTTTGGGGGCTCTAAAATAGGAGTAAGAGTTAAGAGTGCTTTTAAAGTAATTTAGCTTTTACTCATAAGAGCAAAAAGTCTTTTCTTTCTTGACCTCCAGTGGGAACATGCTGACTTAGAGCTGTATTGCACTTGGTTTTTTCCCATCTCAGTATCAAACCCTGAGAGAACAGTAAGATGAGCACTGGGAAGTATTCCTATTGTGCAATTTCATTCAAAACAGTACTAAATTGACTAATCAGTCGGACAAGGTGCTTGACCTTAAATATATTGCAAGTATTTGCATGATCAGAATCTAATACAGATTTCTGGAATGCATTATTTGATTAAAGAGTAAAAAACAACAGGTAAAACAAAAGACTACCTGCCTCTTAAGACTGCTTTTTTTTAAAAAAAATCACGTCTCCACTGATTTATGTTTATGCAAATATTTATGTTGCTGCATTCTCTTTTGTGCTGCATGAATAAATATGGGCAATGTTTACACTCTTGAAAGCAACCATTGATATCTTCCCTGACAAAATAACTGCATCCCTGGGAACAGTTCTACTGCCTATATATTCTGTAGAATTAAAGCTTGAAGTTATTTTCTAAATATCAATCTCCACGAAATGGAGAAACAGACCTAAAATGAGCAGAGAATTAGATAGGAAGCTGTCAGTAAGAATTATGTTACTGATTTTGTCATTTCCTCTGCACTTGCCATTGTTTCAAAACTTTAATGTACATTTCTTGTTACCTAAAAGACATAGTAAATTACATTTATCAGTGTAAATGTTTCATAAGCAAAATTTCAAGGTTTGGTTTCCAAGTAGTTTCACAGTCCAGTGAGTTGCAGAACATTTACAATGCATGGCTTTTAACACTGACAGTATAGAAATGTGCTGAAGCAATGTCTGGTTGACATTTGTATGAATTGTGTTCCTGTTCATTTTTCCAGGCTTGAGTTACCAGCTGTCATCTCAAAGAAATATGGAGAAATGGGAGCTGTGTAGTGAGAAACATTTCTTCTTACCTTTGCAATTAAGCTCTTTCAGTGATCTGCAAAAATGACAAGCAGAAGGTCACTGCTTAATAGGACGATAGAGATTGACAGTAATCAGAACAATAATATTACAATTGGGGTGTAAAACTGCACTAAATATTGTTTTGCTAATTGCTATATTTATTCTGACGTGCCTGATGGAACATATTGCAACACTGAATTAAATCTCACCCAGGGTGAAATCTTCATCTTTGTTTAGGATATCTCTTTAATTCTGTTCAGATATGTTGCATGAACATCTCTAGCAGAGAAAATCTTAGAGTTATATCTCAAAGGGGGTTCTTGTGCTGAAAGAGCTCAGACAGTTCAAAATACCAGGGAAATTAAGGAAACAGGCTAGATTATCTCCTAGGTTTCTTCCATCTTTACTTTCCAGCTCTCTATTCATGATTAATAATTTCTTCAAGACTCAAATTATTTTTGAGAGAATAATTTTTCTTTCCATTCTCCAAAAAGCCTTGTCCTTTTTTTTACAATACAATTCTTAATACAGAATAGTATTATTTTATTTATAATTTGCTCTTTTCTAAAACTGTTGTCTGTTTTAATTTTTTTCCAAAGGGTCCTATCTACCCCCTTTGTTTTTCTCTTGTTCCTTTATTGCATTAATTCATTTTGCATTGCCTATAGTGCTGCTGGCTGTATAAATCCTGTGATGTTTTTGCTGACTGCCAGGAGAGAGGCTAGTAGGAAAATGGAAAAAGGCAGAAGTGAGAAGTTAACTTTGTGCAGGTATTTCTAAGACCTAGTCTTCATATTTTTGCAAACGAAATTACTTTTTCAGAAATAAAATATCCCACACAGTGTTAAAAATGAGCTCACTGACTCTGTGGAAGAACATTTACTTCTTCGCCCAGCTGCTGGAATTTAACTACTACTGTTATGCAGATGCATATTTACAGTTGATGAGGTAGGACCAGGAGATTTGTCAAGAAAATTGGGGGAACAGAATAAAACTCTAAATGCCAAGATGAATGCGTTTTGCTTTCCTATTCTTTAACCCATATGCGACATATTTCAAAATTGTTACATCAAGGTTTATCTATTTCACCCCATTTTGACCTCGAGTTCTTTTTATGGTCAAATAATCTTCTTGGATAAGATTTTCATATCTACTTCCTTTGTTCTTAAAGATGCATAAAACAAAACAACAAACAAAATGCATTAAGGTATTCCAGAAACCTTTGTTCCAGCTCTAAAGGGGTGAGAGGGAGATGTTTCCCCTAGTGCAAGCACTACAGAGGGCAGCTTTGTAGCTCATCTTCCAGGTATCCCCTTGCAAGCCCTTGTGTCTGTGGGGGGCAGGTGGCACAGCACACCTCCCAGGGCTCTCTGCCTTCTGGGTTATGCTTGCTGTGTCTATTTGTAGGTAATTTAACTCCATGCCTGTGAGAACTGAAATAGCAGCAGCTGTTCTAACTTTTCCACATGAACAGAGTGTGATCAAAAGTTATATTTGTCATCCCTAAACTAGTCCAGAGAATGCCAAGATTACAGTGTTGAATATTCATCCCACATATATATATAGTTATGAGTACTGGAGAAAATGAGTGGAAGCATTACATCTGGAGACTTGTATATCTGGATGCAAGGCAGATCAGGCTGGTTTTGGAGGGAATATGCAAGTGCACGCTGCTGTTATAACAAGGCTTGCTAGAACAAGGGCCTTGTTTCATTCCCATAAAAGACCAGCATTCCCTCAGAATGACTCAGTGTTACCTCAGAGACAAAGATGCTGGTGGAGGTAAAATGCTGTAGACTTCAGCACAAGGTGAACAGCTGGCAGGGACATAAGGTCTTCTACGTATTTAATTTTGGCTCCTCTTCTGGATTACATTTTGGAAGGGTTTGCCCCTCTCTTTATTAACATTTGGAGAAGACCAGCCTCCTAGAGCAGGTAGTAGGTTCTGAGTTACCTAGAGCTGGATAGTGGCAAGGCTCCCTCTTACTTGGGTTGTCATTATCCATCAACCTGGCAGAAAGACTGTAGGGCCCTTGGCACTGCTGGGGCTGTGCAGCAGTCTAAGTACTGCGCAGTAATTATCCTGCTGGCAGAACGGAACTCAGCCACTGATGGCAGAGCTTGAAGGTCTAGCGCAAAATAGCTTTGGAGAGAGAAGCCAGGAGGTACTGAGCATTGCCGGTCATCCAGGACAGCATGTCCTGGTTCTCACCTCTCAGACAGGCACTGATAGACTACTGCTTATGGTGCAGTAATCTTTGCATAGCTTATCCTGGAAGCATTAATGTTGAAACTGGCTTATTGCCACAAAGGACAATGCAAGAATTGTGCCCCAAACCCACACAGAGATCTGCAGACCTGTTCTGCGTTGGTGTGAGGAGTGCTGTGCGAGCACCCTGATGACAGAGCCCCAGGGCCCCTGGCCCAGCTAATTTTTCTTCTTTTTCAATGTCCCATATCAGGAATGAAGGAGACGAAACTTTTTGTTGCAGTTTCTCGGGTTGTTTATTTTTTTTTATCTCAGTTTCAGCAGCTCAGCCTGTGCCTGGCTGTCGCTGCTGTTTTCAGGGCTACAATGACTGCTACCTTCTAGGTGCAGCAGGTTTTTAAAACTTTATCACCCAATAAATGACAACAATGAATTCTATTTTTTCTTTTATACCAGTAACTACTAATTCTTGCTAACATGTTTCTTCTGCATCAAATTCCCTCCACCAATCACCCTGTGTTCACCTGACCTCAGGAAATGGAGGAGAAGGAGAAGAAAGGAGAACCCAGAGCCAATGCCCTGAATCCTCCATGTTTGGCCTCCATTTACCTGTATATAGCAAAACCTAAAACTACAAACCTTCAACAAAACTAAACCACAATCCATTTCACACTCTTGATGCTTTCAATTAATCCAGGAGAGTTGGGAGCTTTTTCCAGGGGCTCAGATCAAAGGCTGTGTTCCCCTTGGGTGCTCGGCAGGGTATAGGATCCTTCACAGCCACAGGAAAAGTTTTCCAGCTTTCCTGGACTCCAGCACCCTGAGGCTGGGAAGAATCAGGTGACAGCATCAGTGTCATCGTATCATTGAAACTGCTGCTCTAAGCAACTGTAATCAGAAATAGAATAGGTTGCTGTAAATCACAGAGAAACCATAACTGTTATTGCTCGATTTGCTGGGTATGTTTCTATTCACTGATTGCCTTCTGCTTACAGAAATCCCCCTTGCAGCTGTCACTAGATAGAATTCTTTGCATCATGACACATACTGCTGTGTAAACTTAGTCAGTCCCTGCAAATGACTGCTGTGACTGTCTTAGCTGAGTGACTTGACAATGAAAATAGATGAAAGCCAAAAACTCCATTAGCACAACAAAGGATAATGCTCAGTGAATGCTGAGTTATACAACCGAGCTCATGTATGCATATTATAACTCTCATAAATTATTCTTTATGTCAAATACTATAACAGAAATGATCCCAGCAACAGGAGAAGCTACACTTGCAGTAATTCTTGCAGAGTGTCTGGGACATGGTGTTTTCACAAAATCAATATTTTCTGTCCTTATTTTCTTAATGTACATGAGAGTTTTTGCACTTTATCTGTGTAATAGTCCAAGTACCAGAGATGCTATGGTAGTAAAGGTTAGTAAGATGCTGGTGGTCCCCAGACTGTGTTTCTCTGCACTGCTCTGCATGTTCTGTACAATGTATTCAAGTGTGCAATGTAGTGGGCTCATTCACTGGGTTTGATTTTGAATTATTTGTATGTAAGTACATTATCCAGTCTTTCAGGCAAAAAAAAAATCTTAGTAAATCGGAAGAGTTGGTTTCTCTAATTTCTTGCAGATATGTACATGCAATGATAGACCAGTTTTACCATATAGTTTCAACTGACTTATGTAAGCCAAGGACTTCAGCAGTTTTTATTATTTGCCCATGGTTTGTGGCCTCCAAAGGGAGCTCTTAGTTCCCTTTAAATTTATCTTCTCATAGTGAATATGAATAAAAAAGGATATATCAGAGTATTCCTTCAAATGTACGTCTTCTCTTTTTGAGCTTCAAGTGAACACAGTCCATAGCTGCAGGGAGCAATCACTTTGGCACCAAGAAGTCTTCTGGCTTTACAGCTTGTGGGCATCTGGTACAACTCTCTTTGGTTCTCCAGATTTCAGTCTCTGCAAGTATTGCCCTCCCTCTCTGCCTTCCAGTGTGCTAAGTCTCAAATGTGGGTTTGTACTCAAAACAAGGAGGTCCACAGAGGACCAAAGATGCACTTGCAGGCTGTGGAGGACCCCTTGCCACAGCCGGTGGACTCCTGAAGGTGGCTGTGACCCTGTGGGAAGCCTGTGCTGGAACAGGCTCCTGGCAGGATCTCTGGACCCCTTGAGAGAGGAGCCCATGTGGAACAGTTTGCTGGCAGGACTTGTGATCCCACAGGACCCATGCTTGGAGCAGGCTGTTCTTGAAGGACTGCATGCCGTGGGAAGGGACCCACATGGGGGCAGTTTGTGAAGAGCTGTAGCCTGTAGGAAGGACTCACATTGGAGAAGTTTGTGGAGGACTCTGTCCCATTGGAGGGACCTCTTGCTGGAGCAGGGGAAGGAGTCCTCTCCCCGAGGAGGAAGCAGTGGCACAAACAAAATATGATGAACTGACTGTAACCCCCATTCCCCCTCTCCCTGCACTGTTGGCAGGAGCAGGCAGAGAATCAGGAATGAAGTTTAGCCCAGGAAAGAGGCAGAGATGGGGGAAAGGTGCTTTAAAGATCTGTTTTACTTTTCATTATCCTATTTTGATCTTCATTAGAAATAAATTTTCCCAATTTCCCTAAGTCTGTTCTGCCCATTATGATAACTGGTGAGCGATCTCTCCCTGCCCTTTTCTCAGCTCATGAACCTTTTGTTATGTTTCCTCTTTCCTGTCCATCTGAGGAGGGGAGTGATTGTGCAGCTTGGTGGGCACACAGCAATGCAGCCAGGGTCAAACCACCACACAAAATAAAGCAATATGAACTACTGTGGGACTGAAACAACAAAGAGTAGCAGTCAGCATTCATCAGTCTCAAGCAAGAGGGCCAACAAAACCACATTTAAATATGATTCCAGAAACAAACACCTTGAACTTACTTAACGTAGAAGGGAAAAATAACATAGAGCCAGAAGAAAATCAAATAAGACTTAGATAGCAAGTCAGAGAGTAGAGATACCATTGTTCAAGCAGTTGCAGAGAAACAGAGAGTGATGCCAGTATCAAAATGTTTGGTGTTTTTGTCCACAAAGGTCAAATGATTTTTGTTCCTTGATCACTTTACTGGGAAGTGTTCATGACTTCTGTAGAACTACGGCAGTTTTATTTTGGATTTTTGGTTTGGTTTGGTTTTTCTCTGTGGAATTTTAGCTACAGGGGGAGTTGTGCAGCTGATTAAATAAAGTTTATGTGTATTATCTCACAAAATGGCATATCTCTGAAGTAAAGGATAAATTGCAACAAAGATAATCTGTGACCTCCAAAAGCAAAAAAAAAAAAAAGCTAATGTGTATTTCAGACAGCACTAATTGCCTGTGAAATAGGAGCTTCACATTTCAGCTTAAATTTGGAATGTTCAGGTGACTTTTTTGTCTGTGTTATCAATCAAGATAAAAATCCAAATATCTGGATGTTTTTAATTTGGCTGAAGGTTGTGGAAGAATTTTGTAGTTCCAGCAGTAAGGATGTGCTGGTGTAGATAGAAGGAAAGATGCTCATGTTGCTTGCTAGGCTCACTGTGAGGGCTTGGACTGTAGGGGGTTGAAACAGCTCACTGATGCCACCGAGCTGAGGCTGGTTTACTGACAGATACTTGAAAATTTCCAGTAAAGGGAAACAAAAATTCCCTTCAATTTATTTCCTCAGCCTATACGAAATTGTTTTCCAGTTCTTTAGAAGAAGTTAAGAGAAATGTCAAAGCTGTAGACATTTTTATTGATCTCCAAAGACTCCAGACTAACTCGGGAAATGATTTGGTTTTGTTTTTTCTTATGTTTGTTGTAAGAATATATTTCCTGACTATAGTTCCCCCACAATTCACAGCCAATTACTCTGTGATTGTGCAGCACGTTACCATGCTGGGAATTGTGCAGGGTATTTTACTGTCCCAGGGCCTGGGCTACAGAATGCCATGGAAATGTAAATCTACACCTTTCTGAATGCTTTGGAGTATCCTAAAAGATATGAAGTCCGAAATGTTCTCATTCAGTAATAGTGCCCTGCTGCAGTTCGGGTAGTAAGTACTGAAGGCAGCACTAGAGGGTGGATCAGCATCTACTGATGCAGAGGATTAGCTGCTCTTGCTTTGGAGATTTTACCAAAAATGCAGTAGAAACTTTACACTGTCTTTTTGGTTGTGTTTTTTTTCTTGGAAAAGGCCTTTACACTCAAAGTCAGCTTTCACCTTCAGCAAAACATTTTTTTCACTCAGTAGCTACAAACTTCAATTACACTTGCTTCCTAAGCAAGCTAAAATAATACTCTTCCTCAGATTTAGGTGGCTGTTAATTATCTATGAATCAATCCAATCAACTTAATGAATGGCATTGTTTTATGTGGTGGACAAGGAGAAGTTTGGAAATGTTACTGTTTGTATCCCTGTTCCCTTCTGATGCCTGTGTTTAGATTCTGCATGAGAATGGCCTGGCTCAGTTGGTGATGCTGTGGCTTCCCAGCACAGCTCTCCAGGACCTCACTGAAGAGGGCTTCCTCTCTTATTCCTACCCTGAATTCATTTTAAAGAATTGCCTGAGTCTCCTGCCCCCAATCTTGATCAATAATAACTACAGTCAGCAGTATTAAATGCTCTCAGAGAAAGCCAGGGTTGAGGATAGGTATCTACCATGCTTTGGCCTAAAGCCAGGCTGTGTTCAGTCTAGAGCACTAGCTCTAGATAAGAGTGTTTGTAAGTGGCTTGAGCTGGCTGGATCAGCTTGGGATCTGTTTGAGGACAGGGTTAGCTCTATGTGTCCAGATATGCAGTATTTTCTCTTTAGTTGTTTGATTGGAAGTTTCAGAGAGGATGAGGGAATTCTGCTGAACAAGTTGGGGTCATTAGTCCAAGGCCTGCTGATATCTTGAAGGAAGATTTTTAAATCCTCCCAATACAGAGCCACGGACTGGGGTAACAGATAAACTGCAGTGTGATGCTTTAGCTTGGACCTAGGGACCTTCTGCACAAACAGTGCACAAGCACACTGTATGAGTGCCAGACTCCTTGTGACACACAGGACTGGTAGAGTGAGCTGCTCTTTGCCTCGTCAAAGCATTTCACATCAAGGCATGAATGATACAGCACATGCTAAAAAGTGTAAAGGCCCACTCAGTCTGCAGCTTGCAATGTTTATTTGCAGACCCACAGAGGAAATTTCATACCTCCCACTTTGCACAAGTAGACAAATATTTGCAGATGTGTGATCTTCAGTCTCGTGATTTTTTACATGTGCTTACACATCAGTAAATGCACATATGAATGCTTAAGGTAGGCTTTTGGGCAATACTAGCTCTGAAGATCAAAGAAGGAAAGAACACATGATATGTGCTGCAACAACAAGGGCAAACAACAGGGTTGAAGAGATTCTTCAGACAAAACAAAATTCTGAAAGTAAGAAAGTAAGAGCTGGGAAGCACTAAATAGATTTCTCTGGGAAAATGTGTAGCCCCCATCACTAGTAGGTTTTTGAGAACAAGCTTAACAAACAACTGGTAGAGTGGATGATATCTGAAAACTATATTCATGTAACTCTTCCTGCTCTGGACAGAGGAGGAGACTAGTCTAGATTACCTGTGAGAGTTCTCCCAGCCCTATTTTTCAAGCCTGTAACAGTACTTTCTTCACCACCCACCTTGTCAGCACTATAATCAAGTCACGACTCAGATTTATTGGTATAACTAACATCTGTGAACAAAGCTGGCTGGCTGTCTAACAGCCCATTGAATTGTTTTTGTTTAGCACAGATTTTTTACTTAAATGGACCCAAATACACTGCTGTAGAGAGGAGGTGGTCACTCACCTGCTCTGGGCTTGCTGTGTGAGCAGCACAGGTCTGTGGAGTGGATCAGATGTGTGTCAGGTTGGTTTTTTTCCTCTATCCCGTAAAAATCCTATTCTGCCCTTGCCGTTGTCTCAAATTTTTCTATGCTATGACTCAGTATGAATGCAGGAAATCTTATCATTATTTTTTATTAAATGAATCCAATGGCTCAAGGTAGAAGAGAGCCCTGTTGTGCCACAAGGCAGTGACAGATGACAGCTCCTGTGTAAAATGCACATCAGGATGCAGAGGAGATTTTGCAGCATCCAAATGCTATGACCTGTGGCAGGAAGTAATGCTGAGATAATTACATGTGCTTGGTGCTGTTCCAAGTTTAGAAGATTTGGGTATCTCTGCTGCTACAAATTAAACAAGAGGGTTAAACTGGCCTGCCAGCTCCTGCTACTTTGGGCCCAAAAGAACAGTCCTTAGTACAGACTTTGGTTTTGACCAGTTCACAAATTTAGATTTGCATGAAGTAAAACATAAGCAGATAAAATGGCTAAGATGAAATGGTTTTAAAAAGTGAGTTGTTAGACCTAACAGTGGAGTGTACAGCTAGTACCCTTGTGAACCAATTGGACTTTTTTCTGGAAGGCTAATTACATTAATTTCTCATCAGCTGCTTGAGCAGCTGAGTAATGGCTGTAGTGTGTGCATAGCAGAAGGAGGGTGTTCTGCAAACCTGGGAAAGTTACCTCCACTGCAATCAATTGGACTCTGTGTGTGAGTAACTCTCTGCGGGATTAGATCTTTGGTATCAGAGCAGAGACACCAAAATCCATCAGCTTGTAAAGAGAAGGGGAGGGCAAGATGTGCTCATGCTTCTGACAGCTTTGTTCTTGGTGGCAACTCACTTCTGATCATAAGGGGAGTAAGGGTAAAAGACTAAATGAAGAAATAGCTGCTTTTAGTGTGAAAACTTTGTACTGAGTTTGCCGGTGGCTGACTGCCACTGAAAGGACCTAAGGTAGAATGGCAACAGATGTAAAACATTTTACCAGGCCAAGTAGTATTGACTTGCTCTGCTCTAGAGGCTGCAGAGCTTCCTGTTTCTNCCAAGTAGTATTGACTTGCTCTGCAGAGCTTCCTGTTTCCGAGATATTTATTTAACTGGACAAGGTTATATATGGATACATAGCAGTTATAACCTTCCCCAGCTGGAGCAGGGACAGTTCAGATTCCTTGTGGAGATTTTAAATAACTTTTTAGGGAATGTTTTGCTTCATCTGTAACAACTGGCTGGAGAATTTCTGTGAGTTATTTTCAATCATACCTTCTGAATTTGAGGTTTTATGAAAGTTATGAGTGCTTTTTCCTCAGGTTCCTAAGCAATTTTTTGCCTTGTTTGTTTGTTTGGTTGGTTGATTGGTTTGCCTTGCTTTTTCTGTTGTTGTTGGGTTTTTTGTTGCTTTTGTTTTTTTTAAATCTACATTGTTAATTAAAGTGATATACTTAATGGCTTGGTGGTGTGGTTTCACCCCAACTGGCAGCTAAGCTCTCTCCCTTCCCCCTGGTGGGATGGGGAAGAGAATCTCAAAAAGTGAGAAAATTTCTGGGTTGCGGTAAAGGCAGTCTAACAGGTAAAGTAAAAGCCACATAAAAAAGCAAAGCAAAACAGGGAATTAATTCACCACTTTCCATGGGCAGACAGGTGTTCTCAGCAATTTCCAGGAGAGCAGGGCTCCTTTCACATAACAGTGAATTGGGAAGAAAAATAGGTTTGGTCAGTTGGGGTCAGCTGTCTCAGCTGTGTCCCCTCCCAGCTCTTTGTGCACTCCCAGCCTCCTCACTGGCCAGGCTGTGTGAGAAGCAGAAAAATCCATGTTGCTACATAAGCACTTCTCAGCAATAACAAAGACATCTTGGAATTGTCGACTCTATTATCACCACAAATCCAAAACACAGCCCTGTAGTTGTTACTGTGAATAAAATTATCTTAGCCAAAACCAGCACCCTCGGGAGAACAGATCAGTGCTGTGCAAATTCATTTTCCTGTTGGCAATGCATTCACACAGCAAACTGGCATCTGTCAGTAGGGGGGATTAGGAGGGAGATGCAAACTCTACATAGTCTAGCACTAAAGAAGTAGATGAGAAAAGAGGTTGCTACCTCTTTATTTATGTGGCATGAAAGGTTTCAACTTCGAGGCTGGAATAGAAGCTGAGGGGTTGTTCCCTCAAACAGATGAAGTTGTATGGCTGTTCAGTGGCACAAAGGGGGAAAAAACATTGTGTCTGTGCTTACTTACTGGGATTTTGGATATGTGCTCAAATATCTCCCTGTGGAAGAGGGGAGAGAGGCTGGTGCATGCCCACAACACCTGACACAGAGCTGGGAGCTGGCTGGGTGTGCACCCAGACACTGAAAGAGATTTTGCGTTCTGTAGCCTAAGCAGAAAGAAGAGCAGACTTCCCTCCTTTTCCCATCTTGTGCTGTATGTACTGTTCAAAGACAGGGTAATCGTGTGGCATACCAGATACAGTTGACTTTGTATCGCAGTGGGGGGCAAGGTGAGCCACTTTCTGCACAGTTTGGAATTGAATGATGTTGGGACAAAGGAGGAAAACTCTTTCTGAAATTGTTCTTTTTAATTCAAGTAAAGTGTTAATGTTGCCAGTGTCACCAATTTAACCATTGCTTTCCCAACTGTTTTATGTTATAGAGCATTGGCTCCAAAGTAAAAGAAGCAAAACCAGTCATTGTATCACTTTTTATATATGCATTAATCATTCTCATTCAGCATAATAGCAATCTAATAATTCAAAGTGAAATCTGATGTTTATATTGCAGCATGCATTTTTCTAGCAATAGAATGTCCAAGTTTTAAAACTGAGTAATGATTTCAAAATTAAATACAGATTAGTGAGCAGTACCTCAAATTGGCACACGATGGCAGGATGATGACATTTTAAAGCAAATATCCTGGAGCACATTGTTGGTAGTCATAGAAACTAGTTTGAAATGTAGTCTTTAAGTATGTTTTGCACAGGCAAATATTTTTGATTTTGCATTTTGAGGTGCAGGTGATATTACCTTTTTGTTTGTTTGTTAGTTTGTTAGTTTGTCAGTCTTGAAATCAGCTACATCTTTCAGGTCTGACATTCTATTTGATTGAAAAAAACCAAGCAGTTAAGAATGTGATACATGGAGTTCTTGTCACAAGCCCTTCAAAACATTCAATGGAAATCACTGAATATTTTGTTGTGGGTAGGTTTTTTTTTTCTTTGTTTAGGGTTTTGATTTTTGGGGGGTTGTTTGTTTGTTTGTTTATTTGGGCTTTTCTTCAGATCCTTCTTTCCAGGAAGCCTTATCCTCATTGTACTGCAGCAGACCTTTGCTTCTTCACGTGAGAGAGTCTGCGTTCCTCATCAGTGAAGAGGAGTTGGGAGTAGTAGTGAGAAGTATTTTTTATTTGCTCCTGCTGAAACTCTCTTATGCTTCCAAAAATGCTGAAATTATTATGCAGAGTCCTTGATATTTCTGAGTATCCATACAGTGGCAAATTACTTTCAGAAATGAGTTCCTGAAACAGTCCAAGAAGTTGATGCAACCCTTTATATTATTTGATTTTCTTCCATTCACACATCTATTTGGCAGAAATATAATCCAGATACTCAATTATCACAGCACAGAGTGAAGAAAGAACACCAATTAATTATGCTTTAGGCCAAAACCAGTGGCAGGTTCTTCAGTGGAACCCAGGTGTCCACCTACAATTATTCTTGTTGAGAATGGTTTAGGACTGAAATGTCACTGCAGAAGCTATTGAAGAAGGATTCAGTGTCACAGGATACATTCATCAGTGCAAGGGAAAAAAGTTTTGAGCGAGCTTGAAAATATGTGACTGTGGTAAATTCAGACACTTAATGATGTTGAAACATCTTGTGATGCCAGATTGCTCCAAAGCACACACTTCTAATGTTTTCACTTGAGATAACTGGAAATCATTTAAGAGCTGCCCCTCATCATCTGACACTGCTGATTCTGCTCTTTCAGAAGCCTGAACATATCTACATATGTCAGTACATTCAGAATGCTTTGGCTCACATTCAGTTTGAAAGGGAAAAAAATGAAGATTCTGAGTGAAATTCTTACTTATATCCTTATATCCTCCCCTCCATCTCCCTTTGCCCAGTTGCAGTTGCCTTCACCATGGAGGAGTATTATGCCAAATATTTATGCAGAGACAGATTATCCTTTCCCACACAGTCATGTTGACACTCTTTCTAACAAACCCACACATTTTCTGTTGATTTATTTTGAGATTAAAATGTTATGATTTTGGATCTAGCTCTAACAAAGAAGAAAGCAAATGAAAATAAAACCCCAGCCAGTGCGTACAGAATAGCTGGAGCAGAATGAAACATCTTGCTTTTTAATGGAAATCTTCAACTCTGTGTATTCAAAACAAGCTGTAACAGCTTCACAGTAAAGTTGTTTTGAGGTTTTGTTTTGAAGTTTGCTATTACCATCATACATATGCATAAAATATTTTTGTTATTCAGATAGTAATTTGCATGAACACCAAGGCTGTATCTCAAATGCTCATGAAGAAGGCTGTTCTTATGCTGGGTGAACTGGAAGTTATTCTCCTTTACTGTAGGACTTTCTATTAATTAAATTCAAAGAATCTGTTTGACTGCCTGTTATACTTCAGATAAGAAAAATAATACATTTTTCATCTGAGAGTCCGTAAGATGAAACATGAATTTTGGGTTGTGTTTCTTTGTTTTTTAGATGTTTTGGGGGGGTTTTGTTACTTGTGTCCCACTTTCTGATTGTCTCTTTGGTTCTGCTTACTGAAGGAGAAGCCCTAGAGTGGCCACTTTCTGATTTTATCTGTATTAGTATAGGAATTCAGCTGGAAAACTATATGAAATTCGGGTAGCAGTTGGCCCAGGTATTTGAAACTGATATCAGCCAGGAATCCCTAAATGTCTGACAGTTCTGTATAAATCAGAGCTGACAGCTTAACAGCAGGGGAGATGCTCTTATTCTATGCTGTTGTTTTTATATATACACTGATTGTGTTACACATTGTCTCGCACACATCTTCCATAAATCGTGAGACTGCCTGAAAGGAGCTAAGCTAGACCTTGTAAGACAAGACAAGCTACCCAGTATAAGAAAAGGAGTAGCAGAAACCCTATTCTTTAAGATATTTAATAATGTTCACTTTACCATCAGTAGATACCTTTACTTTGAATAATAGAATCAGAGAATAAGTTCTCATGAGAGAGAAGTAGAGGAGGAAAATCACTGCTTATTTTGGTGTAGCTCAGGGTATGATTTGCTTTCTGGATTGCAATCACACATTCCTAACTTAAGTCTAATTTTTCATCCAAGAGTATCCCAAGCAGGGCTGCTCTCAAAAACAATTCTTTAATTTTTCTCAGGGTTCTTAGCATTCAGATTTTGCTTTGCTTTAGACCTTCCCCAAAAAATACAGTAATATTTACAATTAAAACTAATTTTTATAGACCTTGAAATCTTTTGCAAATTGAATAATAACACAAAAGGCATCCAGGGTTAAGAAGTGAATTTGTACAGATTTTTATAGACCTGAGGACTTGAAAAGACTGAATTGCTGTCTTTGTTTCAAAGACAGAATTTGAGACATTGGGTAGGTAAAAGAAAGGAGACTGATGGGTATAGATAAGAGTAAAGGAGATATAAGCTTGAAAGCCTGAGGAGGAGAGAAAATTTGAAGTGCAAAAATATGATACAATCCAATTGAGCAGAAATAGAGAACAAAAAATCATCAAGAGACTTCCCTTAAAAGAGACAGTAGAATGGAGATATATTTTATAGGATGCTATACTGGATTAAAGGAAGCCTAAAATGAAAAGCTATATGCAACAAAGACATCCATCAGACAAGTTTCTCCTTATTCTTTCCATTGCTGAGGGCTTGCAACCCTTTTCACATTTAGTTGATTGCAAAGTGTGAAATCTCAGAGGGTCACAGCCGTCTTTGGCTTTTGTTGGTGAGAGGTACAGAGCACATCCCACTGCACGTTGCTCCTGTTATAACAGAACACCTTTCCCTCAGGAAGAGTAGGCAGAAAGCTATACAAAGTCTTTTTATCCAAGTACATGGTAGAAATACAAGAGTTGGAGTGTAGACCGCTTTCTATCCAGTGGGCCAAATGCACCCTGGAGTTATACTGCAGATTTTAGCCGATATAAAATCTGATGCAAGCCTGATGCTCCTCTTTCCCGTTACTTTGTGATTTTCTGTGGAAAACTTCAGCTTTTCCCTCTCCACATTTCTACAACTAGGCCTGATCTTTTGAAACGTTAAAATATCAAAAGCATTGCATCTAAGTGCTGCTCCAGGCACAGTTGTGTAATGGCTCTTTGGAAAGCCAAGGCTGTTGGGCAACCTGGCATGGCTGGGTCCCCCAAAGACAGTCAGATCCTCAGAGGGTGCTGCCTGATGTGGGCAGCAGTGTGCTATGGCTGCAGCTGAAAAGACACCACAGGGAGAGCCTGAGCCATGGGCAAGGCCTGGAAGAAATAAGTAAGCTGTTCCAAGTTACGTCTGTCAATAACATGAGGTTGTAAATTGTTTCCCTAAAAAGAGTTTCCCTGTACCAGGAGCCAGCTTCATGCAGGGGCTGATGGATCCAGCACTCAGAAATTTAGTTTTAAGGGCTCTGCTGGGGTGAGAGCAGTATGGCTAGCAAAATAGAAAGATCTTTTGCTTTTTTAAGCCATCCTACAAAAAGTGAATTCAACACAACCTGGCAATACGCACTCATATCCCAAAAAGCCAACCGTATCCTGGGCTGTATCCAAAGCAGTGTTGCCAGCAGGGGGAGGGAGGGGATTCTGCCACTCCTGTCTGCTTCTGTGAGACTCTACCTGGAGTGCTGCGTCCAGCACTGGGCTCCCAACGTAACAAGGACATTGATCTGTTGGAACAGGTACAGAAGGAGACCACAGAGATGCTCAGAGGGCTGGAGCACTTTTCCTCTGAAGAAGACTAAGAGAGCTGGGGTTGTTCAGCCTTGAGAAAAGAAGAGTCCAGAGACAGCTTAGAGCAGCCTTCCAGTTCCAAAAGGGAATGATTTTAAACTTAAAAGAGAGTAGGTTTAGATTAGATATTAGAAAGAAATTCTTTACTTTGAGAGTGGTGAGGCACTGAAACAGGCTGCCCAAAGAAGTCATGGCTGCCCCATCCCTGGAAGTATTCAAGGTCAGGCTGGATGGGGCACTGGCAACTGTCCATGCCCATGACAGAGGGGTTCAAACCAGATGATCTTTAAGGTCTTTTCCAGCCAAGACATTTTATGATTCCCAAGTCCTTTTATGTTGTTGGAAGCCTGGAATCTGGGCCAATATAGTTGCAATCTTACTGAGTTTACTTCTAAAATCTTTGTCCCACCTTTCATCCTCTCAGTTCAATTATTGTAATCCTCTCTTTACTGTGGCTGCTAACTTTGCGCTTCCACTAGCAATCTGCACAATCAGATGAAACTTGACTGAGCTGTACTTCACCTCTACCTCATTTCTGCTCTTCTGTCTCTTCCCTGACTACTCAGTCCCTGAGTAGTCAAATGTTTTTGCACATTTGAAGGGATGCTCAATGCTTTTTTCAGTACCTCTGTCCTCATTCTGTTTTGTGACCTCTTTTGTGTTGCTCTATACCACAGGATGGATGAGACAAACAGTCTGGGACAGAGCACATCTCATTCACTCTCTTGACGGGGAATTAATTATTCTGGGGGACCTGTTCTATTAGTCTCACCTATCTTTGTTGTGTTGTTTAATATCAAGCAGTTATCCAACAGTGTGAATTGCAATTAACATGAATTATAAAAATGACAGGTTTTACCCTGATTTTCTCACATTTACATAAGTGCTGAGCTGTAAGCACATTTTGTCTTATGAACTTTTCCCAAACTTAAGAGTAGGTGCTTTTGAGAGCCTTTGATGACTAAGGACACCAGACTTTTGGAGAGAGATGACAATGCAAGAGTAAAATTTACAGTTTCTTAAAACCTAGCCCTGACTTCATGGGCATTTCTATGTTTTGCTGTGGCTCAGATGTGGGTTGATGAGGGGCTAGAAAAGGTGCTGGTAGTTAAAGAAGAGCATATGGAACATGCTGGTTCACAAAGTTGAAACCCCAGTGCAATTGTGATTTTTCTTTCTGCCTGCATTAGGATTACTTTAAGGTAATGTAAATGTGTCAGGACACATATCTTGTCTGAGTTAGAAGTCATGTCTCTGTCTAAGCATGGCTTCCTTTACTGTGCATTACCACAAACCCTTAAAAACTCTTTTTAAGCAGCTTGATTCTAGTATTTGAAATTCATTTTCAAGCACACATTTTCAAATCCTAAGGTGGGGCAGTATTTTCCTTTCTTTCTTTAAGGAGTATGCATTCAATAGAACACACATTGCAGTTAAAAATCTCCCATTTTTTCCTGCAAAGCTGAGATAGTGATGCTGTTCTTGGTCCCAAAAGCCACTACTGATGTAAGAGATGTTCTCAGTCCTGGCCTATATGATTTTGCTCTTTCATCTGGAGACATCTTTCTCTCCAAGCCATATAAATCCAGACTTCTAATGCTGTTGCTCTCTTCATATTTTAGCTACTGCCCAACCCTTATGGCTGAAATGTCTATTGAATGTTTTCTGTGAAAGCAGTTTGTGCAGCAATTACTCTTCCTTTCAGAAGAGTACTATTCAAATATTAGTCATTAATGTTGTCATTACCCAAGGACAGAAAATGATGAAAATGTGCATATATATTTTTTCAGTCATGGCGTAACTACACCATTGTGTAAGCCTATTTAAATATTATCAGTTTGGCATAACGGTTGTGACTTAGCTTTAAGCAAGAACAGATACACAAAGTTTATGCTTCAATTAGTTCCATTTTGAGAGTGCTATTAAACTTAAGGAAATTTTAGATTGGAGGGAGTGAAACAATAGGTTGATTTTAAAAAGCACAATGACATAGAATAAAAAACTAAAATGACAGAGTCATAGAATGGCCTAGGTTGGAAAGGACCACAAGTATTATCCAGTTCCAACCCCCCTGCCATGGACAGGGACACCTTTCACTAGGACAAGTTGTTCAGACCTCCATCCAATCTGGTCTTAAACACCCCTCCTCATGAGGGGAACCAGGGGGGGTAGGCACTGATCTCTCTTGTGAAAAGAGACAGGACTTAAAGGAATGGCATGAAACTGAGTCAGGGGAGGTTTAGGTTGGATATCAGCGAAAGGTTTGGCACCCAGAGGGTGGCTGGTCACTGGAACAGGCTCCCCAGGAAAGTGGTGACTGCACCAAGCCTGACTGAGTTTAAGAAGCATTTGGACAATGCTCTCAGGCACATGGTGTGACTCCTGGGGTGTCCTGCACGGGGCTGGGAGCTGGATACAGTGATCCTGATGGGTGCCTTCCAACTCAGTACATCCTATAATTCTGTGATTTTATGTTTCTATTTCCAGGGATGGGATATTCACAGCTTCTCTGGGAAAGAAGTTCCATTGCCTCAACACCATCATAGTAAAGATTTTTTCCTAATGTCTGATCTAAACCTAATGTCTTTCAGTTTGAAACCATTTCCCCTTGTCCTGTCACTACATGTCCTTGTAAAATGTCCCTTTCCATCTTTCTTGTAGGCTCCCTTCAGGTACTGGAAGTCTTCCTGAAGACTTCTCTTTTCCTGGCTGAAAAAAACCTAATTCTCTCAGTCTTTCCTCGTAGCGGAGGTGGTCCATAATAGAAAAAACTCATGAAAAATCTGTCAAGTCTATCTACTTCTACAATAAGATTATTCATCACCACATGGATTCCCCATCTGTCAGTAAGTGGCCAAAACGCTGAGACCACCACCGTCTCACTTGCAAATTGTTTCACAGTTTGACCAGTCATGCTATTGAGAAGATATGCCTCCAGCTCAATCCAAATTGTCTGCAATCATATTGCTTCCTTTCCCTTGTTATACTGAGTTGTTCCTCCCCACCCATGTGTTTAACCTCTCCGAAATATTTGAGGATGGCAATCAGATTCCTCTGAGTCACTGCTTAGCTAAGCTGTATGCATTTTGAGCTTCCTTCTTTTCCCATGTAAATCTTTTCATACATTTAACCATTTTTCTCCTCTTTCCTGTGAAATCCTCAACATTTTCTGAAGTCATTAGAAAAACTGGCCCTGGCTGAGCATGGGAATCACTGGCAAGTCTTACACAGATGGTGTCTTTAGTGGCCTGTGTGTGGCTGGAGCTATGCTATGAAGACAATCTTTTTGCTACATAAGGAAGTGAAGTCTCAGCCCCATTAAAAGCCAATGCCTACATTCTTACTAGCTGCAGCATGGCCCAATTTAACCACCCAGGGTATCACAAACAGTGAACAGGAAATAATGTGTCTTTCAGACTTCAGTGGTTGAACCATAATTTTATTAGATTACTGGTCTGAGGAACTGTGTGTGATTACATACACAAAGAACTTTTCTATTTTCAATTTATTTACATTTTGATTTGGAACAACACTTTGAAAATTGTAAATATTCCATGGAATAGAAAGGTTTTAGCCTTTTTCCTTAGGAGAACTATTGTAAACCAATATTTTTTGTAAACATCTGTGGTCAGGGAAATGGCTCTTGGTGAAAGAAGGAGCCCAAGAAGCCAGACAGCTTGTCAGCACTTTTGACTGCTCCCTTCCCAATGAGGTTGGTAACCAAAAAGCTGTCCATCCTTAGAGCTAGGGAGCCTGGAAGGTACGACAGGTCACACCAGCCTCCCTGCCTGCTTTCCATCAACAGTTTTGTCAGGTGCCCACAGAGTGTTGTTATTAAATCAACTCAGTATTAACAGCCAGAAAATGTGTGTCAGAATATATTTTTAACAGGTTGAACTTTAATTCTTCAGCTGTCCTTTACAGACAATTTTTCATTTCTCTTTCCATTAAAATGTTTTCAGTTTGACATGCCAAAATAATACTTCCCCAAAAAAAACCAAAACAAAAAACCCCAACCAAAAAAATCCTAAACCAAAATTTCTAATATAGCAAATATAAAATCACTTATTAACTTTTGCTCATCCAAAACTAATTTTAAAGGAAGAGAGAATAGCATTTAAGTGCCTAAACAAATTAGAGAGCTTATAGGGCAGTGTAACCAAGTCAGATTAAAACAAAACAACAAAATGACAAAACCAAAAAACCCACAAAACAACAACAGAAAGAACCACCAACCAACCAAAAAAAAAAAGCCAAACAAAAAAAACCCACAAGCAAACAACCCCCAAAAACCCCTAATCCACAAACCCAGCAAACAATAAAACAGATAAGCCAACTGGTTTCTTATCTGTGATTGGTATTGAAGCTGAATAGGGAGAAATAACATTGCCAAGACTGTGGCAGGTAAAGAAACTGCAGGAAACTGCAGCGGTGGACACTCAGACCCTCTGGCCCCACTGTCCTTGCAAGGTAGAAGCACCAGATAAAGCACTTGGAGAAGACATTAGTACACATTAGCACATCTAATTGGCCTACATTCCACAGCAGCCCTAGCTCTCATAAAAGGAGCAAATGTCTTTTATATTTCTTCTTTGATTTTGTTAAGGAACATCAGTGAAGTTCTTGTTCCTAGTTTTGCTCAAAATTTCTCATAGATCTGGGACGAGAGTCCTGCCCATGACTGGATGTGACTAAGGGCAATTGGTGTTGTAGGAAGACAAAAGGAAGAGGACAGTGTCCCAGTGTAATGGGGCCAACACTCACAAACAGAGAAATGGGGAAAATCTCCTATTTGTTTCTTTGGTCATGAGTCAACAGAATTAAATTTTTCTATTTAGTGTTATATAGGGAACATAGCATTGGTGAAATATTGTAGCTGCAGCATATTATTCATGTATGTCTAGATTTGTTTTCATGCTTCTTTCCCTATGTAGCTTACAATATTCTGGCTCCTTAAGCTCGTTGTGACTGGGATAGAGGCTACATGTGGGGTCAGGGATAAGGCCACACCAGAGCAGGTATATCTCAAAGCACCTATGGTTGTGGTTATGCTTGTGCCACAGCAGGTGTACCTCCGAAAGGATTGTGGTCCAAGGATAAGTCTGTGCTGAGGAAGGTACATCTTGAAGCACCCTGCTGCATCATGGACTTATCCACACTTTGAAGCATCATTGCTTGTGCAGGAAGCCGGGTTGGAACACCTCAAAACATCTGAGTTGCACATTACAGAATTTGCAGTGGCAGGAACCACCTGAACCAATGCAGCACAAGTCTTACAAGAAGGTGCAAGTGCAGCAGTGACCTGACCTGAGCTGCTGTGGTGCCCAGTCACTCCACATAACACACCACCTCTCCTGCCCTGAGTGCACCTGGAGCCCGAATTCATGGACCAAGTTAACTCAATAGGCATTTTGTGGATATTAGTAGTAATTTTGCAGGTAGCCCACAGATTGAGGCAATGATGTCTGCATATTATATTAAAGGACAGCAAGGAAAGTGGTGGTTGATGAGGATGTGTGTGACCTGCACATGATGTAAATGGTATGGAATAAGGGGTGGAGAATGTGCTGGTTTTGACTGGGATAGAGTTTATTGTTTCCATAGTAGCTTGTATGGAGTAATGTTTTGGATTTTTGCTGGAAACAGAGTTGATCATGCAGGGATGTTTTAGCTATGGTTGATCAGTGTTTAGAAAGTATCAAGGCCTTTTCTACTTCTTACACTGCCCTGCCACTGAGGCTGGGGGTGCACATGGAGCTGAAGGGGACACAGCTGACCCCAGCTGACCAAAGAGATATCCCAGACCACGTGATGTCGTGCTCAGAAATAAAAGCTGAGGAAACAAGAAGGGGGGACATTCAGAGCTAGCAGCATTCCACCTTCCCAAGTCACAGTTAAATGTAGTGGAACCCTGCTTTCCTGGACATGGTTGAACGCCTGCCTGCTGATGGAAAAGCAATGAATTATATTCTTGTTTTGCTTGACTTGTGTCCATTAAATTTTCTTTACCTACTAAACTCTCTTTATAAAGCTTTCTCACTATTACTCTTCCAATTCTCTCCTCCATCCCACTGGGTTGAAGCGAGTGAGTGGCTGGGTGGTGCTTAGTTGCCAGCTGGAGTTAAACCATGACAATTCCACCCACTTCCATCACCCTAATTTAGAAACCTCTTAATTAGTGAGAGTAGAAGGAGAGACTTTGGAGTGCACTCAAAGGAGAGGACAGGTGCAGTTGTCAAAAGGCAAAACTGGAGGATGTAGCTATGGAAAGATGACTGCATTGTGAGGCACGGAATCATTTCAGCTAAAGCAATGGGAGGAGGGACAAATGGAAAGGGAAGATCAGAGGAAGTCCAAGGTTATGGGTGTCTGTGAGCCTTTGTAGAGGCTGCAGAATAAGAAACTCTCCATCAGAGCCTTTTCCAGACCAAGCTGTGCTGTTACTGGATGATTTTGTGTGTTTTATAATGCTTCAGTGAAGAGGTGTCCAATTTGGAAAACAAATGAAAACTGATATTGACAGTGCTGTCATAAGCACTAGTAAATTATCTGGCCTAAACCTTCATAAAGCCCTTTGGCTAAGGAGCAGCAGTTTGAGGCTGTAGAAGAGTTGGGTCTTGGCGTCATCTGTGGTGGGAGCAGAAAGGGAAGTGCTCTGTCCATCAGTTAGGCATGGCATGTAAAAAATGCAAACAGGTCAACATAGAAATATCTGTTTATATAACACAGACTTCCAAATAAATATTTCCTGGACTGGCAGATCTTTCTGTGGGTATGAATTATTGCTCAGTAATGGTCTTCAGTGCTGCAGGCATCACCCAAAAGAAAGAGGTCTGCTTATGTGGAATAGTTACTGTGAAGAAAGTCAGGAAACAGAGGTCCTGCCCTTGAGTGTTGCTGGTACAGTGAAAGTGGTAGGTCCTTCCAGAGTATGTGTATTGCAGAATCACTCCTCCAAAGGCTGACAGCTCTGCCAAATCTAGGATTATGATCACTTTGTGGTTATCTGGGTAGAAACTGAGATTACTGTTGGCCTCAGGCTATTCAGCTAGGTATGAGCTGGCTGGCCTTGGGCATAGAGTGGCAGTCTAGGAGCAGTCAGGGAGCCTGACTCTTCCATTATTCCAGTTTCAAGTCCACAGAGCATAAATCTACCTCTGAGTTCCTAAAGTTCTCTTTGATTCCTGTGTTTTGACTCAAAGTATAAAAGACATCTAAAGAGGAAGAAGAGAAAGGCTAAAAATGTGGAAGATACAGAAGTTCATGCAAAATTCCTAAGGTCTGGTAGGTTTTAGGAGTGGAAATAAAAGACACATTGCTGTTTATTTTAGTCTTCTCCCCTTGCATGTGAGTTATTTGTTTTTTTTCTTCTATGCTATAAATGGGTGATACTGATCCAGTTCCTGTACATAGGCTTGTTTAGACATTTTTCATCTTGTTTGCTTACCTAGGGCTACAATAATGGGGATCAAGCTGTGCATGGACCTCAGTATGACACTTTCAGTCAAATGATTTCTAATTGTAATATCAGTGAATGTTCTATCCTCAGGGCACCAATACCATTTCCTAAGAATGGATACTTACTGCTCACAAACTCTGGACATCTTTAAATTGTTGAATCCTGCTTCTATAAAATCCCCTAACTGCTAGTGTATAAACACATCTCCCTAAATCAGTTGAGATTAGATTCAGATTAACAAACACTTTCATTTATAAAAACACGTTAAGGAAACCCTAATTTCAGAAGCAGATATGTACTGCTCCTGAAGTTTCCTGCTTTTATCTTTTCTGAATAAACTTGAAGTACCTGAATGTCTACTGAACATAGGGAAAATTGGAAATTAATTGTAATCTGTATATGTTTTTGAGATAACCAATATAAAAACAAACTGAATTTGTTTGTGTCCATTAACAAAGCCTTCTTCCTTTCCTTATACTTTCAGGACATCATAGTTACTGAAGTATCTATCTACACTCTGAATAATCTGAGCAAGTCTTTTTTCTACATGTTCATAAAGATATTCAATAAATAGCAGTTGTGTATGCAGATAGCTGAGTGAAACTGACATTTAAAGTACTGCAAATCACATAACATCTACTAACATAAAAAAAGATTATAACTATAATGAATGAAGAGCTGTGAATTAACATTTAGAAATTCAACGAAGCTGAGATTTCTATGTGAATGAGTATGAAAGGTGAAGTGAGATATTTTTAAAAGCTTTTATTGTACGTCAGAGTGTGTGTCAGAAAGGAATTATTTTGAGAATGCTTTAATATCACTGTTGCAGTAATTAGCCTTTAGGTATGTAGAAAGGACTGAGGTGGTTTTTTGTTTTGGGGTTTTTTGGTTGTTTTTTTTTTTCCTTAATGAGAAAGTTTTGAGAGTTTCCTTTCTGCTGCTTCTAGAAATATACCCTGAAAACAAGAGAAGGGAAGACCATGGCTCACTTGAACAGTTTTTTGAAGCACTCAGTTTCTTCAAGTCCTTTAATGAAATAAAAGGCTGTGATGTGCCACATAATTTTAAGTTTTTGCGAGCTAATCATGGGTGGTTGTAGCATACAACCACATATTTTTAAAGGGCAGAGTCAAGAACTACTTCTGAAGGTAGAAGTTATAGAGGCTTATAGAAATACAAGCTACTATAAAATAAAATTAATATAAAATAAAGAAAAAATAAAATTCCTCTATAAAATAGAAGACTAAATGAGTGAAGTTACATCAACTGTGCTGATTGTGATATCTTCAAGCTTGTCCTGGAGGGCCTGGTCATTGGCAGAAGTATTTTGGTGAAGCAAAGAGTTTATTGCCTGAAGAATCAGATGATGTGGGGATAAGCCTAAAAGTCACTCAGCCTTTGGTTTCTAGCTTCAATTCCAAAGCAACACTTAGAGCAGCACATGGTTGCCTAGGGGCAGCCATGAAGCAGACTGAGCTCCATGCTGTAAAGTATAAAGCACTGCAGCTGAGGTGATTCAGAGTGAGTGGGCAGACTCACTCAGTTTATGTAATTCTGTGTCAGGTGCAAATTGTAACTGGAGAAGCACACAGTCTTTGCTTACTTTCTATAAATGCAGTAGAAAAAAACTCCATTGTGTCTCTAGAGGGGCACAGCAGCAGTGGGGTGACCATGGACCATCTGTTCTAGCTATCATTCACAGATCCTCTCGACCTTTATTGCAGGTAGTGGATGTAGGTCAAGGTGATCTCCTCATTGGTATGTTCCTGTAAAAAACCCAATTCTATCCTTTTCTTTAACTTAGTTGGTAATGTAGTACTTGTTAACAGAGGGGATTCCTCATTATTGGGCTGTCTGTATCTGAGGGTCTTGTATTTCTCATGTGGTAAAATAAGCTGGAAAAGAAAGGATGGACAAACTTTCTGGTATGCTGTGTGGTTTAATTGACTAAGCCATGTTTAATATCACTTACATGAGACTCAAAAGCATCAGTCTTTGAAAAATCAGAAGCATTGCGTTCCGCATAGAGCTTCTATTTTCTTCACTCCACTGCAGTGATAGCAAAGATTAAATAATACTGAGGGAGGCCTCCAGGGCAACAGACATGAAAGCTCCAAATATTACTATGCAATGGCCAAAAAAAAAAAAAATCATCTATCTCTAAACAAAAAAACCCACAAACCTGGAAAAGTGTAGTAACGAAGAAAAAGTATGTCCTTCTAACAAGCCAAGAACTGAGAAATAAAATAATGTCTTCACTTGTGGTCCTGGAGAGATAACGAGTGAGTCAGTATGCATATTTACCCCTTGGTATGTAAGACGAACTTCCTCCAAAGCTCAGTTAGTTCAAATAATAACAATCTTTCTCACTGCAAGGGAGAGAAGAAAGAAAAGGAGACAAGCAGGTACATTTCTGACTGTCTGCTGAACTACACTGTGACTGATTTATTCCGATACACCAGCTTAAAGAAAGTCCATGAACCCTGTATACTGCAACTAAAAGAGTAGGTAATTAGTTAGTAGGTAATTTTAGTTATAGAGAGTAAAGCAGATTCCACAGGCTCCATGGCAGACAAGGCTGGAGGAAGTGGAGAGGTTGGTATAATTGGTACTCCTGTGGTAAGGGGCAGAGAGACTGAACTGAGTGACCGAGGGGGAAAAGTTCTCTGGTCTTTGTGTGGTTTTGGAAGCATATACAACCTACCTGAGCATAAAAGTGAGACCTGAAGCAGCCGCGTCCAGATGCCAGTCCATCAGGCTAGTAGGTGTCCAAGAAGGAACGCTCCTCAAGGATGACGATACAAGAAATTTAAGAAAAAAGAAGTCCAGAACATAAATTTCTGTCACCATTCAAAAGTTAGTGATACTAAGTCTTATCTGTTGGTGATTCACCTAATCTCAGTGGAAAAGATAGTCTGTTGTATGTTACTATTGAAGATTAACATAATCTTCCATCAAGGCAGGGGGGATGTGCTAGATGTGGGTTTTTTTCATACTGCGTACTCTGAATTCTGTGCAAAAGAGTCCATAGGAAATATCCTCTTAATTCAACTATTATCTTTGGCTAAGCAATGACTCACTTGCTCTAAACTAAAACCCAACAGCAGCAAGATAGTTATTCTGTGTCAAACTAAAAGCAAGGTCCTGACAGGTTCACTGCAGCTTCTTTCTCCTATTAAAGGCAAAAAATGTCATAAATGGCTGCAAGTGTGCCATTGTCCTGTGCTGCCATTGCCTAATTTGACTTATTTAATGTAACTTATTTCTGAAGTAGGCTGATTGTCTCTTACTGGTAGCTTACCATTCCTGCAGTCTATTTCCATACCCTTCTTCAGATCCTTAAGGTTGTCTGTGATGTGATAATGTGTTTAGAAATGTGACTTCCCTTCTCTGTGTTATGTAAAGAGTCCTTTGCAAATTCATTTGGGTCAGTTCATCCTGGAACAAAATATTCTGTCCTCATTTAGCAATGGCCTTCCACAATGGGAGGAGCAGCAGAAGGAAAGTAACAACTGCTCTACACTGGTCAGTGGGATATGTAGGAGCCACACCCAGTACTCTGCTTTTGGGGTGTGTGGCATGCCTCCTTCAGATATCCTTCAGAAAGGGGCCTATATCACAGGAATGACCCAAATGCTTACCTGTGATACATGAATTGTTCTGAGAAGGCTCTGAATGTAGTAGCCCCTGTGGGGGCTACTACAGGAATATTTGGAGGTTATATGTTTCCACTTTTCTCCCTTTCTAGCAAACACTTTCTCAGCATTTAGGGTTAAGAGAAGTAACTTAGTAAAAGAGAGTTTCTTTTCTGATTGTCTCTTGAGCCATTTATATTCAGTTTCTTGCTGGTTCTTAATGTGAGGCGCACAATAACATACACACATTTCTGGGTTTGGGAATTTTTCAGAATTGTCAGACATAATTACTTCCCCTTTATAAACCAAACCAAATCAAATCAAACCTTCTTTCCTCACCAATTTCCCTCAAAACTCATCCTCATCAACTTTCCCTTAAAACTTTGTAGCAGTGGAAGCAGCCACAAAAGAATGAATCTAGTTTGAGAGAACTGAGAAAGGATTCAGTTCTATTTACTTCAGGAATGTTCAATAACATTTCAGAATCTTCTTGTGAGGAAAATTTCTGAAGAGCAATATCACAATGAATATTCTACCTGAGGGAAATAGTCTTTTGAACTAGCTGCAATGGCTGTTAACATAACAATGGCTGTGCCTAAAATGGGTGATTATTTAAGAAATGAGCTGGAAAGCAGATCTGTATCAGTAGGAGCTGATCCTTTCTCTGTTCTTGAAAACCATACTGGCAACTAAGAAGCTTCGTAAACTTTTAAGGAACCCTGCCAAAAAAATCATGATAAAGAATTCCTTTTCATCCACTGTTCTCATTGGATAAGCCATGAGAGAATAGATAAGGTGTGATAAGTGACTATTAAATATGCAGAATGGAAGGAATTGCTGGCTTACACAATCAAAGAAACACCTTAAATTATCAGTGTGCTAAATTTAAATTATTGCAAGCACCCAGTATCTTGTGAAAAGAAACTTGTGTATGCTCAGATGATAATGGGGAAAGAACTCATCTGTAAACAGCCTGTAAGAGAAGCTACACTACAGGCTCAGTGAGGAACGGGGTATTGTTCAGAGGCACTGACCCCAGTTATTCTGCAGAGGTATAGAAACAAATATCTGCCAATCTAGATCAACAAAGAAAATAGAAATCTGCAGAGGGTGCTTAGAAATGGTGATTGTACTCTTTTATGGATATAGGTTACTACTAAAAGTATGACAAGAGAGTTGATTTTGAAAGACATTTTCTCTAATGCATGGGAAAAAAATCTGGGGCCTTCCTTAATTCTTATCATAAACTGAGTACCAAGAATAGAAATTTAACCTGACATGTTTTGAAAATGATTGTATTTGTAAGTCAGTGATTTAAAGACTTAAAAAGCTGAGTCCCTTTATGCTCAAAGATATAGAGTTAGATGCCTAAGTACTCTTGAGGATGTTGATTCTTCTGTTCAACTAAGTTACATAAGCTCATGTAAGCTTAGCTAAAATGCATATATGACATACATGTTCTTTGTAAATTTTTTAACTGAAGGAACATTTTTTCAAAAGAAAGTCTTTAAACTTCAATATATAAGGTTATGGGGATAAGAAGTGGTCATATCAGTATTCCTTAACTAAGAATTGGAATTTCATTCTCGTCCTGTTGTTCTGTGGCTGGTTTTTTATCTTCTTATCAAATAAAATAGCAGATCACTCTGGATGAAATTAAAGCTCGAGAGGTCAGCCTCCTAGAAAGAATGTCATAAAGCTATGGAATTTAGAAATTGAAGGATTATTAGGGATTTGAAAAATATTAATTGAGCAGATCATACCAGTAATTGCTCTGGATTCATTACATCCATCAGAATTTCTTCTGTGAATTGAAGGTATTTCTCAATGACTTATATACATTTAGGCAGTTTCCATGTACTTCCACTGAAAGCTGCCTGTGGCTGTTTGGATGGGAAAGCAACATACACTGCTCACAGGAACACTTGTGATCTTCCTATGTTTGCCTTACTGAATCTACACTGAACAGACTCTGCATGAACAGGTAGAACTATGATTTCTATGTTACTGTAATTCCAGTTTCCAATGTTGATGGGTTTTAATGTCACATTGGAAGGCACAAAGAGATGGCAAGCATTTCCAGTTTCATGTTTCCTTTCTGTGAACTGGGATCCCATTTTGTGATAAAAGAAGTGACTAAAAGCAGCCAAAGTGGTTTAAGGAAGCCAGTCTGTTAATGGTCATTAGTGCTCAGCATATTTTCTGTCAGCTGCTAGCTGAATGTTGCTCATTAACCCCAGCAAATCCCAAGGAAGCCCCCAGGCTGCTGCTGCTGCCTGTTGAGAGGCAGGCAGTCACCACAGCCGCTGGAGCACCATGATGCTTGCCCTCCAGGGACACTGCCACTATACCAGGTGTCTCAAAGTCCCATCCAATTTGGCCTTGAAAATTCACAGGGATGGGGCATCCACAGCTTCTCTGGACAGTGCCTCACCACCCTCACAGCAAAGAATGTCTTCTAATATCTATTCTGAACCTACCCTCCTTCAGTTTGAAGCCATTCCCCCTTGTCCTACCACTACATGCCCTTATTAAATGTCCCTCCCCAGCCTTCTTGTAGGCTCCCTTTAAGTACTGTAAGTCTGCTATAAGGTCTTCCCAGAGCCTATTCTTCTCTAGACTGAACAATCTCAAGTCCTTATAGTTATTTGTTTTCAATAAAGCAATCGGGGTAATTCTGGCACCTGAAGAACTTCACTCCTTGACTTAAATCAGTAATTTAAGAATATTTACCATATGATACAAAATGAATTATGCTGATTTACTCAAATGTTGGAATCTGGCAGCATGGTTCTAGTTTCCAATTATCATCCAAATATCACAGTCTATTAATTCTAAATTTAAATTTCATATTTTTATATATCATACACCCTATTTCATTGCTTCCATGCTGTGGTATTGCAAACTCAGTTTCTGTACTTTAATAATATTTTGAGGCAGCAGTTTCAAAATCACCCTCAAGTCAACTTTATGAAATCACTATTGCATGTTTCTTCAGTGAGTAGAAACACCTGCATAACTTTATCCAGACTTCAGGAATGTGTATGGGTGTAAAACACTAGTGTTATTTGTGCAGTTCTAGATGTCCAGAAAACTTTCTAGCTTTGTAAAATCCTCCCCTCAGAAGTTTATTACCTTTAGAGGAATAGCACGTTAATGTTGCAATTTTGTCTGTTTTATGAGTGGACTAAAATATTTGTAAACTATTACTGTACTGTATATAAAATTTTCCATATTGCTGTAGACCATGTCCCATTCATACCCCACTCAATATTTTAAAAGCAGTGCACAATTAACAGAAAACCTGGAAAGTGTTAGCTCATGAGAAGGATATTAGGTTCCACTTTTTTTGTCAGTTAGGCAGATAATTAACTGAGTTTGGTACAAGTGGGATATTAATAAAGAAAAAAAGGGAAAATAAGTGCTTCAAAAAATACTGACAAAATTTCAGGTAGGGATTTGGGTTTGATTGACAGAAGAGCTGCAAAATAGGTCATCTCATCAAGGACAGTTTTCAACATTTCATATGTGTGATGAGCATCTGTGTTTCTTAACCAAATAATTAAAAAATTGAAAATTCTCTCAGAATAGAAGGAATACTTTACAAAGTCATTTCTGGGGCACTTCAGGCAACAGAACAATATTGAACTTAGACATAGTTTCATGATAACAAGAGGCGTCTATGTCTAAGATTTATGCATATCTGCCCTCTGTTTTCATATGGTCAGACAAAAATGGGGACTGTATAAACTGCATAGAACTAGTTTTTATTATTGATGTAAAATTATTTTGGTGACCTCTCTGTCTTGGTTTGAAAGACAGGTGTCTGCTAGGGAAGGCAGGAGCCACCCTTGGAATGGAAGATGCAACCCCCTTCTCTCCAAATTATTATAATTATGAAATCAAGGGGCTTTCAGGCAAAGGTATGGGGAATAGGAATAACAGTTCTTTACTAACATATGTATATATATATATATATATATATATAAAACAAGGCAGAAAAACACTGGTTTAAACTGACAGAGTCAGATACAACCTGACACCCTGTTAGTCAGGGTAGCAGTGGCAGTCCGATAAGATGGTGGCTGCAGTCCTCCTGCAGTGATGGATGTGGTTCTGTTGAAGTGGTGATCCTGTAAAAGGATCTGGTCTTCCTTGGAAGGTCCAGTGGTAGCTATGTAGCTTTTGTCCTCTAGGAATCCAGTGGGAAAGACTGCTTGTGGTGTTCGAAATCCTGGTTTATATCCAGGATGAAATGCTTGGTTCCTCCCTCTGGGTGGAGCATCTCACAATGGGATGGTGAGTCATGGGCAAGGCACTGATGGGCCCATAAACAGGAGATAATCCAGAGGGAGGAGGCAGGGAACACTGCCCCACCTGGTTTCAACAGTTCATGAAGATGGTGATAGAATACACACTTTTGGGCATATCTTACATTGTAACCTAGGACACTCTTAAAGATTTAAAGAAGAAAAACTGCAAGGCATAAATTACTAGTTTAAATGAATTTATAGGAAAAGACAAAAACATGTTAAAACTCAAAGCTGTAAACTCAGAACGGGGATCATGTTACTTAACTCAAGGGGAGTGCAAACAGAGCCACCCAATGCCATTGCACACCTTGGCATCCCCAGGATACCTACACAGCTTTGGAAATGTTATGCAGGACTTACAGTAGGTCTCCACACTTGTGAGGGTGTAATTGGAAGCCAAATGGCTTAGCTGGTAATGTCAAATGTGCTTGTAGAGAGCCCTGCTGAGATTGCTTTGATGCCTAGGAGTTAGATGTCTGTCTGACATCATCGGTCTTAGGGTCCCTTCAGGGTCAGTATGGAGAAACTGAGATATCCTGAACTCTATTTAAGGTGGTAGGGGACATAGGAGGAAAGGAAAGAGTCAAGCTCTTTGTGAGGGCTGAGAGCAGTAATCTCAAGTTGTACTTCATGAAATGGTTCTCCTCTGCCTCTGTGTGGCTGTTGCAGGTCATGGAAGACTATATGCCACACCGGGAGAAAAGCAATGTTGAGAAAGATGTTAGCAGGGAAGAAGCAAGCCTAGTGAAGGAAGTGTTGTGGCCAATGTGATACAGCTTGTCTTGACTGAATCTGTATTGTCAGCATGTTCTGAAGGTTCTGGAGGCTGCGCAGCTCAGCTGTGTTTTATGCAGTGTGAACCATGTAAAGCTGTCACCCTGGTATGACTGTTCGCTCACTGGAAGGTAAATAGTGACTGCAGACATTTCCTCCCATACAGTTAGATGTGTCTCCTCTTGAGTGCTTCCTGAGCCTTAAGAAAGAGAAGGCGGCATGGAGCAAGTGGATAAAAATCATGAATGAACTGGGATGGCAGGCTGGATTTGGCTTATTGGCCATTCTTTGGCCATCTCTGGTCTAATCTACATCTACAAAGCTATCACAGCTCTTTTAGTTCCCTTGCTGAAAATCCTCCAATTCTCACCCTTTATTTAGGAGAAATTTATAGAGTTTATTATAAATGAATACTCATTCATTCCCAATCAGTTTTTTAGGAAGGGAGCATATGGAATTGCATAGGAGCACTTCCTGCTTAATGCCTCAATACAGGAAGAAACTGAAGTAGAATAAAATTCCAAAGAAAAACTTCAGATCAGGCCATTTCTTAGGTTTTAGTTTATTTCTTTCTTGTCTTTCTCTCTTCTGCAGAATCTTAGACCTAGCTTCAGCAGAATAAACACGCTCTCCTTTTGGGGACTTGCTGCGGTTTCACTACCTGTATTGGCTTGTTACCTTGACAGTCTCAGCTGTGGGATGCACCTATGAACTATGGCCAGGACAAAGTAATTTGTTAGAGCCCTGCTATCAAAACAACATGTTACACATTCTTTACCCTGGTGGCACAAAATACTTGCACCAAAGGATAAAACCAAACTAATCAAAAGGCCTGTGATCCTTGGGCCAAATTTTTAGTTTCAGCTTGTCCTGGTAGGAAGAAAAAGATTGTGCAAATCATAGCTGGCTCAGTATAATATTGGATTCAGTCCCATCCAACAGTCCTCAGCAGACAAGGAGAGCACTTGCAGGTAAATGTTTTTGCTGCCACACACATATCACACCCCTAAGGCACAACACACTGTCACTCTGTGGGAATGATGCATGGCATGTCTGGTTGGCTGGTAGAAGCTGGGAATGGATGAAACATAATTACAGCAGATGGTGTCTCTGGAAACTGCCAACAAGTAAGAAATCTCTAATGACCACACTAAGATTTTTCAAAATCCTCTGGTTTAGTCTAAATTTGGTGGATTTTCATGGGATTAAAAAGAGCACATTCCTGACATCATGAGGATTCTTGTCAAATCTCAAGTAAGCACTTCAATCTACAGACAACCTTGATATTTTCACTAAACAGTCATGAATTTTATAAAACCTAACCCAAGCCAAACATATTCCCTCTAGCTACAGCAATGATTCCATCCTTTTAATGGAAACCTTCCCAACAAAATCAAGACTGAGGCAGGACCTGGTACAAAACTTTTGAGTCTGAACAGTTTAAATGTGACAGGCTTACAAGACAAAGAGAATCAGGTGAAAAATAAAACACCCAACTATGGGATTTACTATCAGCAGCATTTGTAAAAGTGTTTCATAGTTGTTTTAAAAATGTCCACTGGTATATTTTTTAATTAGGAAAATGAAAATATTTCAGGATCTGGGAAAGTATTTAAGATATTAGGAAACAACTGTTGAATTTTTATGTGGATTAGGAAAATACAGATGAATTTATTATTGTTGAATTCCCTTCTTCAGCAATTTATATCCGTTAGGAGTAAGATCTGAAATGCCCAGTGGCCCCTTCTCATTCAAACTTACAATAGTCTTGTATATAAACTCTATGAGGTTAAATAATAGAAAAAATGTTCATATTATTAAAACAAGTCACTTTCATCTCATTTGCAGAGTTTTTGATTGTTCTCCACATAGGCTGCTATAAGGTTAACCTTGGATAAACCTTTGGGATTTAAAACAAATTATATTCAAAAGTTATCAGGAATAATTTCTGTAGATATCAAATAAAGAAAATAAATTAATTATTTGATTTAATCAGGAAGCAATATGTCTACCTACACCACCTGCAGAGCATGAAATGTCTTTGTCTCTTACCTCGTCAAGGTTTTCCTTTCATTGGCTGTTGATTACATGACCTCTGGCAATAAAGTATTTAATAGTATTATTTCCATCTGTCCACCTGGATCAGATTTGTAGTGACATGTTGGAGTTTGGGGTTTTTTTGGCCACAATTTAAATAATGACCTAATTTTTCATACAGTGCACGCTAGATTTTTAACTATTTGGAAATCTCAAATATAATTTAAATAATTGATCTTATTTTATTGCTTTTACTAAAAGTCAACATAAACAACTTTATAGCATTTTTACTTTCTTATCAAAAGGGCTGTAGAGTTAAGATTAAGGATTATTTTGTATCTTCTTTTCATTTTGTAAATTTGTTTTGCAGAAAAGAACCAGAGCTCCTGAGTAAATCTGCAACACTACAAATTCAGACCTGCAATGAGCCTCAAAAGATTATATATCCCATCTTTTTCCCCCAAGGACAGTTCATTTATTTCTGACTTAGTGGCAGGCAGGTGGTTGTGCAATACCTTATTAAAAATATTTGTAATGGGGATTTCACAGGCTCTGCTAGCCATAATTCCAGCATTTCACCATCCCAAGAACTGGAAAGTTTTTCCCTGTGGTTTATCTAAATCCATTGTTTGATATCAACTGATAAACACTGTAGGCATTTAATCTGTTAGGGTGGGTATTTTTTTATAGTATTTTCATTAATATGTTAGATAGAACACAGTTCTCGTAGTAGCAAAAAGGGGTTCCAGAGCCTTTTTTCCTAAAATCTTCTCCTAGGAAAATTATCTTTTCTCAGTAGACTTGAACTTTATAACTTTTCATCTATGAAACTGTTTGGATTGTGTTACTATGATAAGAATTGAAGGAAATAATGCCCATCTTTTTCAGATACACATAGTCAAGTAACAATTCCGAGTTTTTGTGATCCAGTGCATGTACTTACTAACTGTCCTGGTCATGTATCAGTCTTCTCTTTACTGTCCTGTAACTGTTTGGTGTCCTGAAAAAAGCATTCTTTTCTCAGTTAAGGTAAGCTTTCAGAGACTTGTGTAGCTAATCTGATCATATCAGGGAACATAATTTTTCTAAGTATCGAGGTGAGGAATTTTACTTGCTACACTGTAATTATAACTGGTTTTTTTTTTCCATTACTTATTAATATAAGATATGGCTACACAGTCAAAGCATTATCTCTATAACACACACTTGCTATTTTCAGTATTTTGCCATTAAACACCTGCTGAATTTTCATGACCGTGGGTTTGCTCACATGCTCAGAAAACTTTTCTGAACCAATCAATTTCTCACTGACAATTTGCATGGGTCTGTCATGGTTTGACCTCAGCCAGCAACTAACAGCAACGAGCTGCTCACTCACTTCCCCTGGGTGAGAGAATTGGTAAAGTAAAATGAGAAAACCTAGGGGTTGAGGTATATTGATAGTGCAACAGGTAGAGCAAAAGCTACGTGCTTAAGTAAAAGAAAAAGAAAAAAAGAATTCATTTGCCATTTTCCATGGGCAGGTAGGTGTTCAGCCATCTCCAGGAAAGCAGAGTTCCATCAAGCATAACAGTGATTTGGGGAGGCAAATGCCATCATTCCAAATGTCCCCCTCTTCCTTTTTCCCCCAGCTTTTACTGCTGAGCATGATGCCATATCCCTTTGGTCAGCTGGGACCAGCTCTCCCGACTGTTTCTCCTCCCAGGTCCTTGTGTACCCCCATCGTCCTTGCTGGTGGGGTGGTGTAAGAAGCAGAAAAGGCTCTGATTCTGTGTAAGAACCACTTAACAATAATGAAAACATCCCTGAATCATCAGCTCTGTTTTCACCCTAAATTCAAAACATAGCCCCACTGTAGAAATGATAGGGCGTATTCTAGGGTCTTTTCACAAACGAGACTCTCTGTTTATAGATTTTTCAGAGGGCTTTATTTTATATAGCTATTATCAAGAAGAAAGAAAGATCAAGTTTCTCTCTCTAGCCAGGCTAGTTAGCTGGAGGGGTCCCTTGTCTCACCATGTCTGTGTCTGCAGCACAGTCTGCCCAAGAATCTAAAACAAACACAACTCTTTCACTGGTCAAGGAAAGCATCTTATCAAAACACCTTTCATATTTACATTCTTTCATATTTACAAGTCATGGATTTCTCCTGGGAAGCTACAGAACTTCCCTTTAGAAATGAAGTTAACTATTACAATTGAAGACAAGTCAAAAAAGGAATTGCTTTCTCCACCTTTTTGCTGTGATCTCTCTATGATCCATCAAGGAGTCAGCATCACATCCCACACTAGGTACTGTGAAGAAAATTAACTCTGTGTTGACCAAAACCAGCACAGTGACTTACTGACTTCTTAACTCATAAGGTTTCTTGGCAGAGTTAATCAAAGGGAACTATGTATGTTGTCATAGATCAAAGCTCATATATTCCAGGTGGAATATCCTTTAATCTGATTTCTGACATGTTTCTGAGACATTCCAAGTAGGCCTACTTTTTTTATCAAACTTAAGAAATTCTGCTGAAAACACATGATTCTGTACTGAAATAATGTGTTGTATATTCAAATGGACAGGTGTAGGAGACACTAAATTATTTTCCACCTTCCTTCTTCAAATATTTCATTGCTTTGCACTTTGAACCTCTGAGAAATGGAGTTCTGAAACAAAACCAAAGTATTAGCTTTTGAGGATAATCATGCTATTTCAATCAATGCCTTTTTCTACCAATGCAAGCTTTCCTGGATTGAGCAGTTCTTAAGGGAAGAATTTCAGGAGCAATATGAGGGTTATTTTCCCTCAAAGACTGGTGATATTATTAAATAACAGAGAAGCTGCCATACAAGGCCATGTAATTGCTGTAAGGTGCAATTATTCTGGTGTCAGTCATAGATGCTTCAAAGGAAAACATACAAGTTTTGTCATAAACAGGTAGTAAACCCTGCTTTGTCCTGGATTTTAGAAGAATTAAAAGTTTGATTTTGGGAGCTGCATCATGAAAGTTATTAATTCCTCTGGAAGTGCATTGGTATAAGCTATTAAAACTCTGTTAGCAATACAAAATGTTCAAGCTTCTTCCAAATTCAATTAAATTCCTGTATTGAGCAACTTCCTTCAGGTACAAGTTTCATGGATTATGCTTTTACAGTGGATAAATGTATTTTCTCCTACCAGTTTTGATTATGCTACAGTGGAAAGTGATTTCCAAATACAGGAAAATTGCAGCTCTAAAGAGCTCACATCTTCAGCTAAACATACACACTGTAAATTTTTCTTGTCTGAGCAAAAGTGAATTGGTTTGAAAAGGTTGCAGTTATGTAGAGGAGTGGAGGACAGGAGCAGGCCAACACATTGACTCAGAAAATGCAAAATTAATCATTATACCAGAAAACAGTAGAAATATGAAAGGTGAGCTGCTGTTTGATGTGCAATTGCAGAAGTTAAAGTTCACTTTCTTGTTCTTGAAACAATTAAAAGGTGCCTATGAATGTGTGGTCAGGAGAACTGAGAAGATAATTACTATGCCTGACCAGAATGCCTGTTTCATATTTTCCCAGAATTTGCCATTATGTCCTTAAAACTGTTGTTGACAGGAGGTAATTTGACAACAGGAATTTAATACAGCATCAGAGATTTGGAAACCAGAGCATGATTATCTGTAACCAGCAGATAGTGGAGGTCCTGCAGATTGACAGCAATGCAGTGAAGGATCAGAATATAGCCTGGTTCTCTTGTGTGAGCAATGTTGCTTAAAAAATGTAATGGAGTGATGGTTTGTAAGGAAGGCAGTAGTTTGCTTTTTTCTCTTGATACTTGGAAAAGAAAAAAGAATGATGGGTTAAGAGATAAAAGCCAAATGAGCAAATTCAAACCCATAGTATAAGTACATTTAAGAATACATGTCATATTCTTCTTGTGTCTGTGGGAGAAATCAAAAATAATTATTTCAAGTGAAGTGTGGGAGCCTCATGAATTATCCAACATTTCACAACAGTTGCTTATGCTTTCTCTTAATAACAGCCAACAAAGTTCTTGTCAATGAGGCTTTCATGTGGAATCAGGGTTGAGAGTATCATATAAAGGGTTGAAAAATGTGTTTTACGAGATTGGATATCAGGTAATTAATGTGATGTTAAATATTTGTTCACCAACTTTTACATTACAGATTATGTATGTGAGTAAAGTCAATGGGACTTCACATGCCAAAGAGATCCATGACCACAGACCTTAGGGAGGGATCAAGTGAAAATAACAGTAATCAGGAATATGCTATTAGTATTCTTGTATTTTATGAGCTTTCTTTAACATACCAGATCTTATAGTTGACCCTGCTTTGAACAAGTGGCCTTTGAACAAATGGTTGGATTACAGACCTCATGAGACCCTTTCTGACTTGAATGACCCAAGAACTGATGAGTCCAAAACATTCAAGAATTTTTCTTTTCATATGTGCTACTTTACATCAGACAGAAATGTCATCTTATATTACACTGAAATGTCATTTTTCAATAAGATTCACATGGAAGACTGTTAACTTATGTCCACTGTTTTTTTTTAACTGATTGCAAATATATGTAATCACCTACAAAATGTTGCGGATTATGACCAAGACCAGCTGGATGATAATGTACACTATTACATATTCAACTAATATGCTTAGAATGCAATCTACTTATGTCATTACATATTTTGATTAATATTTCTATTTATAGGGAGATCACACATAATGTATGAGTGTTTCATTTTCCATGAATGGCTCTCTGGGATGATGTAACCCAGTGATAAATGAAAACACAGATAGCCAGATACTGCGCTGACCCTTATTCAGCTTTTCTTGCATGCTGGCTAGTTCTGTAAAATTTCTATGGAATACTACTTCTGTCAGGTACTACTTCTGTGAAAGAACTTGGTGAGTACCACTTGCCAATTAAACACAGCAACTTGGAGAGCATTCTGAATAATGTATTGTAATACTTTAAACTCATAATCCAAAAAACAATTGTCAGGAAAGTTGATTTCCATTTCTTAGCTTCTTAAAATTCCATGACTCTAAAAATTCCAAGAGAGCACTGATCTCTGAAATCTACAAGTATAATTTCACATTTTCTGCATTATTTTACCATATTTATCTGTTATGCCCAAAAGAGTGCTAGTTCTGACTTCCATACACACAGGATCTATTAAAAGTGTAGCTAATTTTGCTTTTGTGATATCTGTACCTGCAGTCATTGGCCCTAAGTGGAGTTGCAACTTGTTTCTCATAGTGAAGGTTTTAGCTTTTTTTATTTGATGCCTTATTTCAAGTCTTTACACTGGCATATATATAAGCACTGCTTTTTGCCACTGGGGAACTATCCTAATTGATGCTGACTGAAATTTTAATCCTTCAAAAGCTAAGGGAGTTCAGAGTTATTTTATTACAGTTCTATTTATGTATTTAGAGAGTAAACAACTGCTAAAAGAATTGTTGAGAAATTAAAGCAACCACAGTAATAGATAATTTTAGCTTCTTAATTGCATAAATTACTTCTTGCCCAATTAATTTTTACACTACCTGTCTTTACAACTTTTCATAATAAGATCTGAAAAGAAAGTACAAAATTAAGAAATAAAAAAATTCATAAAATGTTGTGGTTCACCCCTGTGGCAGGTCTTTTTTGTGTGAGGAATCCTTATGGAATTAAATAATTTCTATTACTGAAAGATATTCCAGCCTCATATTCACTAAAACGTTCTTTTGATTATTTAATTTCTTTTTATGCAGTGTAGAAAAAATGCAGAAGTAGATATGTTTTCTCATCAGAGCTTCTCTTTACAGCATCTACTACTGCAACTCCACTGGACATACTGCGGTGGGTGGATATAATTCTGCACAAAGGGACTAAAAAGGAAACTAATAAGCTTTATTGATTTGTTCTATAACTGCTATGAGGAATGAAACTGGGAATCTCAAAAGTTTCCAGTCCTTCTCAGGTCCAATAAGCCAATCTCTTGCCTCCAGAGAAAAAGCTACAGATTTTATTCTAGTGCTTATTGTGTGTGAATAGAAGCCATTTTTGAAGAAAAACACAAATAATATCTTGGGCTAAGAGTAAAGCAGAACAATGTGTTGGTTTCATTGCTTTTCAGTACTTTTAATTCTGTTTTCATACTGTTCAATATTCAAGAACAAGTATTGGACTTTTCAGGCATTTTCTATCACAATTCAGGTCACTTTATGGATGACAATTGGAACTAGTGAGACATACACTAACAAGTACAGTGAGCCAGACAGCTTCCACTATTCTGTGTGCAAGTGACACCTACCGTGTTAGCAATATCTGTTTAGCTACATTTTTACAACAGTTTCAGTGCTTAAAGGGGAAAATTCTTGGAAGCAACAGTTGCCTTTTATCAGCTTTTAAAAAATCCCCACAAACCACAAAGACACCAATGCACACACGCAGAGAAAACAGAGGGAAAAAGAAGGAAATCTCATAGGAAGAAAAACCTGAAATAGAGTCGGGTCACATAAAGAAACAAGAAAGCATTGGATAACTCTTTCCTGGGGAGTCTCCCTGAAAAGCACCAACAAATCCTGAATTCTGTTCTGCATTTTTTGACACAGCTCTGTTGCAAAGGTGGTGACTCTGCTTTATTCAGACTGCAGAATACTTTTTGTCTGGGTGCTAAAGGTGCTTACCAGAATCGTGAAACAGCATTGAAATTCCCTTGGGGACAGGGAAGAAATGAGTCAGGCTTACACTTTTTTGGGAAGTTTGCTACAACCAGCAGACTATTATATAACAGAAAACCATGGATAACTCACAATTTTTTAAAAAATTACTTATTATACACATATATATTAATAATATATTATACAGATCTATATTCAATACATTCAAAACCAACCGAGTTCAGTCTGGCTCTTTAAAAGAATGGTCTAGCCCTTTCTTGAAGAGATTCACAGCTGTGACGATTGAATGGACAGAAATGCTTCTTCCTTGAACTGCAGGACTTGTCTGTAGCAATGTCATCCTGGCATTACATGCTCATTTTGAATTAGAGTGCTTCTGTTTCAGGGTACTGTATGTTTGGGCTCTTATGCTGAGCTAACTTTCTCCTAATAGATCATGTTCTGTATGATCTATTAGGGAAAATATGTAAGGTAAGCTTCTCTCTTTGGACATTTTCCGCACATTAGATTCTGCAGCACCTGACCTAGAAAGCTCTTTGTTCTTTAGTGGATCTAAGGGAACTTGGAAGGTTATCCACAGGGATTTGGAACAGGAGGAGAATGGGAACAAAATTAATTATTACTGTGCTCTCTTCTTGTGCAGCACTGCAACAAGTGGAGTGTTGAACTGGAATATACAGAATAGCCTCATCTGTCTGTATAACCGCTATCTATTGAATTGTTTGAGACTGAACTTATATAAAATGAAATCCTATGATCTTCTCCTATTTTGTATGCACTTTTATTCATGGTCAAATACTAAAGCAACCAGGAGGATGCCCTGTGCTGAGAACCAATCAGCATCTGCAACAGTCTTGCTGAGAAAGGAAATAGTTCTGCAGCTATGAGTCTAATTTTATCACATATCCAGCTGGGAATGGATCCTGAATCCATTCTCAATGAGAAGTTTCTTTATAACACGAGGGACAATAAAATGGAAGAAGAGAAAGCCAACAGTTATGCGTTTGCAAGGTTAGACATAACTTTTAGTTTCTGTACTGAGAATCCTTTGCCTGATATCCCTCTGGAAGCAGCTCTGGAAGGAGCTCTGCATAGTCAGAAATACCATTTTTCAGATGCTGAGGCATTGTTATACTTGCTGAGGACATAATTTCTTTTTTTTCCTGGGACAGATTTGCCTGCTTACCAAATGGATGATGCTACAGTGAAGTGTATGCATGGCTTTGTTCACCTGCTTCTCAGGGAGCCCCAGAGCAAAGCAGACATTTTCTGCAGACTGGTGTTTATCATTCTGTTTCACAGTGAGAAGAGAGCTATTGCTGAACAAAACACTTCTGGCTCCTAATCAAGTGACTGATTTGCTGTCTGTCATTACTCACGGGGTAACAGACTTTGGGATAGGGTAATGGTGTTGCTGTTCTCCTTGGCAAGATAAATGACCCTGAAGGATGAGCTAATATCTATACAGCAAAATTAATTTTTTTCTTGTTCCATAACTGTCCAAAAGTAGGCACTGTCACATTACTGGGAAGGCTTCTAGCCCCACCTATTGTCAGCCTTGCTGGATAGGCTGTGTAAGATTAAAGCCAGACAAGACTTAGCCAAACTTTTCCTTGGGCTGAAGTTTTTTGTTTTGTGACTGCTTGGGTTGATTACATTTTCTTTTAAATTTCAGCCAAAGTATTTAATCTCTTTTNAAAAAAAAAAAAAAGGGTGAGGGTGTTTATCACAAGGGAAAATAAAAGTAATTCCATCTTCTTTCTGCCATAGAACCAGGGAATAAGATTTTGGAGAGTAGTACCTGCTGTGGAGATCTTTCACTCAGCACTACACTTGAGCTGAAGCTACAAACAGAAACACAGGAACCTATGCTGTAAAAAGATGTTATTTTTCTTACTTGTCATAATAGCAGGTTGGAGATACATAAAACTGGTTACCCTGGGTCAACTGATAATTTTCTGTTTTATCTCTGTCCCTGTATTGGGTCTGGCTGGGATGGAGTTCATTTTCCCCACAGCAGCCCTCACAGTGATGTGCTTTTCATAGGTAGCTTGAGAGGTGTTGATAACACACCAATGTTTAGGCTACTGCTGAGCAGTGCTGGCACAGCATCAGCACTGTCTCCCCAACATTCCACTCCCATCACTGGGCAAGATCCTGGGAGGGGACACAGCTGGGATAGCTGACCCAAATTGACCAAAGGGACACAATATTTGTCTGCCCAAGCAACCACGGCATGTGCTGAAGTCCTGCTTCCTGGGAAGTGGCTGGACATTGTTTGCTGATGAGAAGTAGAGAATAAAAACTTTGTTGTTTTTCTTTGCTCGTGCATGCACAACCTTTCACTTCTGCTTAACTTATGAGTTTTTTTCCTTCTTATTCTCCCTACCCAGCTGATAGAGTGGCATGGTGGGATCTGCTGTCTTTGTCATTAGTGGGATAGCAAAACTGGGCTCACAACTCTATCATAGGGGATGGATACCTAGACTCTCTCATCTCTTGAAAATCCCTCTATTTCTGGAAGAGGGAAGAGGAGGGGGAAGATAGGAGAGGAGAATATGTTATATTACATTCTCTTACATAAGCACAAGCACAGTGGGGCAAATTTTAATCCTGGTATTTCCGCAGCTTTTAATAACTGATTTGCAAAGTTAATAATGTGCTTTCAGTGTGGGTGTTTTTAGGTGAGTTTTGTGCTGACAAACCCAGAGCATCACAGGAGCTATCTAAGTGTGTGCAAGGGCAGCAGCAATGCTCCATAGATCTCATATTTTAACAAAGCCACAGCAGTGACTGATGAAAAGGTGAGGAAATGCCTGTATTGTAGGAAGAAAAGTGGAGTGTTCAGCTTTAGGGCAGGATCGGTTTTCTGTCAAGGATAAATAAAAGAAAATTGTTTACTTCCTACATTTCTTCTTTAGAAGTTAATTTTCTTTCAGTTGTGGATTAATTAAAAAAAACCAAAAAAACATGAAAATGTTGAAGAAAGAAACTTCAACAAATGGCAATGGCTGCTTAGTACAGACACACTACTAATACACTGGCTTGAGGCAGCCACAAAATAAATTTTGAAAGTTTGAATAGGGAGATAAACCATTGTTCTGGGCTCCTATTCAGTCAGCTCTGAAGGACTCTTTCACTGAAAGCAAACCTGCTTTCCAGGGGATGATGTGGCTTACTTACAACTTCAACTGCTCCATAATCTTCCATATCAAACCTCTCAGCAGGAGCTTTGAACTGTCTGCCTCCTTGGTAGGTTTAGCTTTCTCTGAAAGACCACATGTCCTCAACGAAATCAGCTGCACTTCCTACTCCAGACCTGGATGAAAGTGCAAACCTTCAAGTGACAGAGGATTTTCCTTTATTCCTGAAGGTGAAATGACCCAGCACCAGATGAGAAGACATCACTGATAGGCACAAGGCTAAAATTTTGCATGGAGCATCAGATAAGTTGCCACAAAGCCAAATGTTTCCTTCATTTTCACCACAAGACAACATTCATCCTTTCACCTGATGTTAAAAAGCAAAATGGCAATCTCTTTTCTCTATTTCTTTCTTTTCATATTTTCTTCTTTTACACTTCTCTAAATGTCTGATTTAAATCTCTAAAACCTGAACACTTCTAAATGCTTTACTCCCAACTTCAGATGTAATGAATCTTTATTACCCACGATGTCCAAATGTGTTCTAGGCATGTAACCAAATGTATGTCTCCCCTATTTGGGAAAAATTCAGCTTGGAAGACTTGAAGCACAGAGTTCATGCTGTGAGAGTTTGGTCACATCTACAAGGTGCTGTGGGGGCCAAGCTAGAAATTCCCAGTGAAAGCAATGGAGTAATGTGGCTTTCTGCTCTGGAGTAAGATTTTTCAGTCTGCACTCCACTACTTGCAGAAAGGCTTCATGCATTGAAGACCATACAAGGGTTCTTGAGGTTGCAACATTGTAATTAACACTCTATCATTGCAATTGCTGAAATGCGTCTAAGAAACTAAACGTTCTTTTAATAGAATCACAAGAGAGAAAACCTTTTGATGAAGTCTAATATTTGGTGTTGATCTTTCCTATTTTCAAATTACCTTTTTTTTAGCTTCATTTCATATAATTCAAGTTGGTCAAAATCAGAATGAAGCAAGTAATTTCTGGTGAAATGCAATTTCATCCCATAGGCTGTGCCTGATTGTTATTTTGTATAAAAGGTATATTTTGTTTGTGAATTTATTTATTACTTTCATTCTCTTTAAGAACACAAAGTATTTTCTCAGTCTAGGGCACAAAATGAAAAAACTTGTGCTAGCAGAGCAAGAGCTATACTTTTCATTTTGCAGGTTGTGTTCAAAACATATTCTGTTCCAAAAGAACACAAAAGGAGAGGTGCCTGGGGATTATCCAGCTGGCCAGGAGGTTATGGGGGAAAGGTTAGTTGCATTGGCTGGGACTAGGGCAGCAGCTGTGGCACAGTCTGAGGAGGTGGTTGCCAGACCTGTAACTTGTGCCTGTGGTGCCTGCAGGGAGCTGTGTGCACAGGTGTGACAAAGGCCCTCCTGCAGCAGCACACCTCTGGTGCACACGTGGATCGTGCATGGAGTACAAGAATCATGAATTGGCAACTTGTATTACCTTGCCATTTGTTGACCTGTTTCTTTATCCTGTCTTACTGCAACTAATTTGCATGAGCTGAACATTTGTCCTTCTCTGTGGTCTGACATGCAGGTCTCAGTTGTCTAGTGGGTCCCTGTGGGCCCCTGATGAGGTGGGTGAGGCACAATAAAGTCACAGAGCAGCCAAGAAGCTGAAACAAAGCCCCACGGCAGCAGGGAGTAAGACTGAAATCTGGCACCTCTGAGGGTCTTCACCCATGTATTGATGTCACACTGCTTCTGCACTAATGCCACAATGCAGCTGCCTAGCAGAGGGGGGTAGAGCATCCTGATGTCAGCACAGTGTCCTCCTCAGCTGTGGTTTAATGGTGCACAGTGCATCACAAGGCTATCCTGGGGACTGAAACAGGCTTGCAGAACTGCCCCTCTAATCCCAGTGACTGTGTCAGACTCCCCGAGCCTGCAGTTCTATATTGTTGCTTCATTTGTAGGTTTCAGTGCTACGGCCCTGTTCCCTAATTCTGTTTTCCCTCCCATTCTGCTACTGCAGAATTCCATAGGATTTCCGGCACAACACAAACTCATTTTTTCGACTTGAAACTACCCTCTAACTCCTCTTTTTCACTGATTAGTCTCTGAATGACAGAATGTCTTTCATCCTGAAGGTGAAAGAGTGTTTGAACAGTCAACCAATCTAAAGTAGAGCTTATACAAAACCATGGTTGTAACACACCACTTCATGGATCACCCACTGAACTCCCCAGTTGGCCATACAAAATGATGTCATTCCCCCTCTCCTCCCCTCCCCACTACCTTTCAGTACATAAGCAGGACTTAGAAAAAGGTTGAATAGAGAGTTTTTACCATGTCTTATAGTGACAGGACAGGGGCAATAGTTTTAAACTGAAAGATGGTAGGTCTATAAAGGAAATAAAGAAGAAATTCTTCACTATAAGAATGATGAGGCACTGGAAGAGGTTGCCCAGAGAAGCTGTGGATGTCTCATCCCTAGAAGTGTTCAAAGTTGGATGAGGCTTTGAGCAACCTGGTGTAGTGGAAGATGTCCTTACCAATGATAAGGAATTTGGAGCTAGATCTTTAATATGTCTTTCAACTCAAAAAATTTTATGATTCTATGATATCAAAGACCAACTTAGTTAACCTCTGTAGCACGCTCAAGAAATGTCTTACTGTTGTTTTGAATTCTTTGTGGCATTGCAACAATCCAGAGATAGAAGTTTTACTTTCTGACTTCAAGATCTACTCCAATTTGGTTTTGTCTTTTTTCCTTTTAGGGCCCAGTACCTTCAGCTGGCACAACTGAAGACTTCTTTTCTGTGAGGTTTAATCTAGTCAGAGCTTTGCACATCAAGGGGGAAGTGAGAGAAAAAGAAAGTTTGAAGAGGTATGTGGATGTATGGGAAGAAAAAAATTACTAAAAGATAAAACCTATTAAAAATCAGAAGAGTCACAGTTACCTCTCATGTACACAACCATGGTTTTAGGACTGTGTTTCTAGAATTTATGGTTTTGTTTATGGGACTAAAACAGACTGGTCTGGAATTAAGGGAGCAGTGAATCTTAGTTTGCTGTTAGATTTCCACTGGGGAATGTAACTTCAGCTATTGATTGCCCCAGATATTCAGCCTTTATTTTCATGCTAGATACTATACAGCAGCATTTGCAATCTGCCTGTCAGATATAAATCCCCTAAGACAAATGAAACTTTTCTTCAAAAGATGAAGAAAACAGCCACAGTTAGGCCCGGGAGATGTGCTGTCTTCAGGGAGTTTCCTGCCTCTGAACGCAGATCTGTTCAACTGCTAGAGTGACTCCATGAAATCAATTGTATAATTATTTACATAAAACATCTTTCAAATGAACGATTCCAGGATACTCTGCAGAATTAAATAGTACAACTACACATGAGGAAGGTCTGCTGTCAGAGAGTCTTGTGAACCAGGTATTGATTTCACTGGCGAACAGTTTGCAGTCCAAAATATATCAAGTAAACAGGTTAAAAACACAGGATAGAGTTTGGTGTCTGCCTACAAGGTGGGAAGTTGCAACACTGAAGCCCAGTCTTACAAAGTAAAGACATGGTTTGTGGCCAACAAGTTTTAACAACATGCATTTCAGATCACTAATTTCTACAGGTCTTGTTCTCTCAGTGTAATTCACTCTTCCATCTGTCAGCATAATCACAGAATTATCAAATAGTTATCGTTGGAGAAGACTTAAAGTTCATCCATGGGCAGGGACATCTTCCACTAGAGCAGGCTGCTCAGAGGCCCATCCAGCCCGGTCTTGAACACTCCCAGGTATGGGACACCTGCAGCTCCTCTGGGCAACTTGTTCCAGTGCCTCACCACCCTCACAGCAAGGTATTTCTTCCTAAAATTTAATCTAAACCTACTGCTATTCAGTTTAAAGCCATTTCACGATACAGACTATCACTATTCACCACTGCTAAAAATTTCTTCTTACATTTCATTACATCTTTGTCTTCACTTCTCTCACTTCCCTATTAATTATTATTAATTTCTTTCCATTTATGCAAAGGCCTGATGAGTTCAAAGCTGGAGCCCTCACTCATACTCTGCTATTCAAGCCTGTTTATGACATTTTGTGTGTGTGTTCTCATAGTCCTACTGTTGTGATGTTGCCTGTAATGTCTTTGGTTTTGGGTTTGTTTTTTTTTAATAACTGGAATTCTTAATTATTATTATTAATTTGTTTCAAAAACACTTTACTGTGAAGCATTGTTAATATCCAGTATGCTGGAAAACACATTCCACATGAGGAAGGTAGGTTGCAAATTTGCCTTCAAACCAAGAATTCAGGCAGTCTAACTTCAGGTATCAAACCTGGGCAGCAGTATTTAGATCCTCTGTAAGGCAAAAATACTTCCATGGGGTCTTCTGAGCCCTCAGTGGTTCACAAGGAAATTTTATGAATTTGAACACTTAAGTTACATTTGAGTAATACCCTACAGCACCTGTCTACTTCCAGAGGGAATGTTCCACATGCTTACAGTTTGTAGGGGAATTTTTTGGTGACTGAGAAAGAACAGAGCAAACACTTTACCTCTGCTCATGACTCTGTCCTAACCTGTTCATTTGTCCTCCTATTCTTGAACTTCTGTGAGTGTGATAGTGATTTATAAATGTGCTGTAAAAATAAATTCAGTAATGTATGTGAATGACCATGTTTTAGAGTGGAAGGAGTCATAAATCAGATATGCTGATAGCTATGGACTGGTTTAGAGACTGAAAGCAATGACTATCCTGCCTGCTGAAATAACATCTTTTAATCAATGCTGTTGAAGAAGCAAGATATAGTAACATGAAGAATTTTTCAGTGACCACTTAAGACCACAAATAGATCTCACTAAAGTATATTCTCTGACATTTTTTATGACTGTATATTACAAAAAAATCACAATTAAAGTGTGACTGTCTTTTCAGTGGAACAGTATTATAATGCAGAAGAGCCACTGTCACCTAACAGCAAATATATTCCTTAAGCATAGCATTTACAGAATGGAAGCAATGTAAAATTAAAAGGAAATGAACCAAGCTTCATACAGTTTTTCACAAAATAATTAATGAACTGGTCGGTAGACTATAAATATGTAGATTAGATTGAGGAAAAAAAGCAAAACAATCTAAGACTAAGGAAAAGTAAAAGATTTCGAGTTTCAACTTATCTTTAAAAAATAAATATTTTTTATTTTTTATTTATATTTCTCTTCCTGGAAGGAAATTCAATTTTTTCTCCAGTTAAAGATACATGTGGTGAGAGGGAACCTCATTGGTGAAGGTGTGCTAAAAGGCAATGTGTGTAAGAATGTTTTTGGAAGGGTTTAATGAGAACACCTATCTGGAAGTTATTTGCCTCACCTCTCCTGAAGCCATGTAGATTAACCTTTTTTCCAGGCTTAATGCCACATTTATGATGGAAACATAAAACTCTGTTGAAGAGTGTCTTATTCATCTTTGGGATTGTGTAGCATTTTTGGAAATGTCAATGGATTTTCAAAGGCTTTTCAGACTCCTGGCAGTTCTTCAAGAAAATACTACTAAAGGTGGAAGGACAATCCTGGCTCAATAGAGGAGGATAAAAAATGTACTAGGAGATCAGGTTAGTTAAACTGTGAACTCTTCATTGACATCTAAACCAAGAAGAGAGACTAGAGAGTAGAAATCAGATCAGATCACTAAGGATGGATATAAAAAGACAAACTGAGCAAATAAAAACAGCATCAGAAGGACAAAGTATAAACTAAGTACCAAGAAGAAGCATCAGGGATGATTTGGAATTCTCAGAACTTTCAATCGCTGTATGAGAAGGAAGAGGAAGATGGAGCAAAGTCCATGTATTTTGCTAGTTAAAGGACAGGAAGAGTGAATAACAAAGAATGCCAAGAAGGCAAATTGTATATGAGGTTTTGAGGCTGTCTTCACCAAAAACGTCAGCTGTGACCTAATACAGCTATGGACAAGAACAAAGGGGTAAGACCTTTGAGAGCAATAAGGAAAGGACAAATTAGAGAGTAAGCTAGGTAAATTAGAAGTTTTTGACTCACCGGATCTGACAAACTTTATCTTAGGATAATGCATGAAGACGTAAATGAAGGAAGCCTCTTGGAACCGGTAACAACTTCGTGTCCCTGGGGAGAATGGATTATGTCTTTAGTGAAGGGAACAAAAAACGATAGAAGACATAACACAGTAATTGTTCTATTGTCAGTTTTACTTCAATCACTGGGGAAAAAAATGAAAAAAACAACCAGGAAATGAAATTATTAGAAGCTGTGGAAAGGTAACTAGAGATAGGTAGCAGCAGCAGACTTGGATTTCTTGAGAGCAAATCATGTCAGACCAGTATAATTTTCCTCTGTAATAGCAGCTGGCCTTTTGGATAGAATAACAAAAATAAAATCAAATATTTAGGATTCTGTATGATGATTGCCTAAGAAATTTAATGATTTCTGTCTGTTATTACAGAAGCTGACAGACCTAACAGATTGCTCTCTTTGTTTATACTTAATTCATGCAGTTCTTTGAAAAGCAGCTGTTTGTCCATTTGATTTTTGTGGGCTTTTAATGTTGCCCACAGCGCAGAAAATGCACTATCAATTTGAACTAATAAAAGTAGTGATGTGAAAACTTTGAAAAGATTTAAACCCACATTTCAAAACCATTACAAGTAGAGGGACCGAGTCTAGCTTCAGAGGATGTGCAACAGGTGAAGAAGCTCAAGATTGGACTTGAGAAATACTGATCATGCCACCAAAGTCACATTATATAAAGAAAATGTATGAATGTTAGTTTCAATGAAGCAAAAGAAAAAGTTAATTGCCTTAAAACAGAAAATTTCCCTCTGAAGAAACAAAAACTCCTCAGTATTCCCCTTCTCTGGATTCAAGATGCACATTTTTGCCCTTTACGGCCATTTCCTTTTTTAAACCTTACTGCTCGGCGTTTCCATGGGTACCGATCATGAACTGAAATAGCTGTGTAATAAAGTTTATTTCCAGCCATAATTGTGCTCTAGCAGTCAGTTTTGAGCAATTAAAGGAGACAGAACTATAAGGTGGACTTGACAAAAGCCTTTAAAGCTATGGGTGGTAAAATGTGCTGGAGTTTATGGGCTGCTTGTTTTTGACTCACAAGGTGCATTACCATCATTATAGATACAGCCTAATGTGTAGTAAGTCTGATTATGAATGACATCAATTCTTGGAGTTAAATTTGCTACTTGTGAAGAAAAATGAAAGAGAGCCAACCCCCATCCTTGAAATACTCACCCCTGCAGTCCTGAAAAAAATTAACCTGTCTTCTTCCTATTGTGTTTGAATGGAAGTCCTTAATCTGTTTTGGCATATGAATAAAGTATCTTCTGCGTCTTCAAATATTAAGTCTAGCCTCCACACAAGTTGCACCTTGCCAAGTGAATGGTACCAGGTCAATAGGAAATCTAGAAAAAAGGAATGAACACACTGACAGACAAGTAATTTTTATGTTTTAAGGAGGTAAAACTTTATTTTTAATGGTCATTATTTCCCACTGCACAGGTCCAAATGATATCATTATTCCTAATATATTTGCAGTGATATAGGTAGGCTAGGTTCAAATGGGGAAGACATTATTACTTCACACTGCCCCATGACATTACCACTTAGTGCTGCCCAGTGACTTAAAAGGTTATCTAATTCTTGCCTTCCTGTTTGCATGTTTTGCTAACAATAGTCCCATGCGAAAGGCTTCACAGCAGATCAGCTTGTGCTCTGCTACAAGAACAAGCACTGTCAGGCTAAAATAAGTCTGCTCTGGGACACCAGTGAGTCAGCAATGTTTCTTCTGGGTGGGAAATGTGTCAAGGCCCCACCATAACCTGTTAATATAGTGGGAGATGCTGTCCTCCAAGTGTGATAAAATGCATAGGAGAATTGCCTATTAAAAAACAACAGGATGCTACCTGCCTGGCCACCTACTCATATGGGTGACACTCACACACTTCTGCTCATCCGATTGTGTTCTGAAGCCACCTTCTTGTGTCTGTAGTGATTATAGCATCACTTACTGTTTCCTGAAGTCACTTTCCTACCACAAAGTTGCTTTGGTGCAATAGAGGAGTAATGGTTTTCATTTGAAACCTGCTTCTCTTCAGAGAGTTGTCAGAGGAGATAATGGTTGTAAAAAACATGGATATTCTAAGCTGCAAATTAGTTTATATTTCACATTTTCTCATAGTTTTATTGTTTTTTTCCATTGCTCACATTTGTGTCTGGTAGATTTTTTGCAGTTGATTGAAGTTGATTTTGCTCTCTAGTATAGATCATGGCAAAAGAAAAGCTAATTCACACAATTAGCTGGACCCAGACTGTTCTCACTTAAGTACCTGTGAGTAATCTGACTGTGAGGAATTGATTAAAAAAGGCAGTCAGAGTCCCACTTTACAAATGAGATGAACTCTACTTTTCCAAGCCACAGTGAGCTAAATTTCAATACCACTTATCCTCTGCATCTCTGTGTGTCCACACTACTGTATGCTTGGCTCCCAGAGTAAATACAGGAGCCTCATGATTGCAGTACTGCAAAAGCAGACAGAATTCACACTACTTCTATACCCCACCCTTTTAGGGGCAATCTTGCAAACTGATCAACCATGCAATACTGAACCTCTTTTATCACCTAAGAGATGGGAATGTATACTGGTACCTTATATATACTCACGTAAGCACCTAAAAGCTGGATGTCTAACTGAGCTGGTTACTCTATGCTGTCTCTACTGCTTCTAGAGGGAAAAAGTTACCTAGGAGCCACCTCCCCCCAAGAAATGCCTCCAAGATCTATTAAGCCGTGGAATTGTCACTCAGCTCCCTACAAAGAGTTCTCTTGTTGGCCTCCATCTCTCCCAGACCTGTGCTGTCATCTGCTTTGCTGCACTGGCACTGACCCTGTGCAGATGAATCCCATCTGAGCTGCATGAATTTTTTCAGCCAGGAGCAGGTGTTTTGTTGTGGTTTAGTTCTCTGCGAGACTAAGTCAAAATGGCTCATAGAAAGAACTCACAAGTGCTGAGTTCAGAACAGTGCAAGCAGTGGGAGCACAAGGATGGATATGTGAGGTGATGGGGCTCTCAGGGTAGCTCAGTTAGTTTGGTTCCCTCTATTTTGGATAGGCAGGTGCTGGGCTCATATAAAGGAGCACATCAAACCTTTTTCTGTTACATTCAAAAATTGGCCCAAAGCCTGAACTTGTGTAAAAACTTGTGCCAAAGTCTGTGAAGGTGCTAGGAAGGTTTACTCTTTCGTCTCAAGATTTGCACTCAGAATACAATGATATTCCCCGAGTATTTTCACTTACCACTGACTGCAGTGCTCCTGGGAAACAGGCCACCTGAAGAGGACTTATTTAACTTCTTCAATCAGTCCTCAGAGAACTGCTGGAAATCCAAGTTAATTCATTTAGTTTGTCCTTCCTCTGTTCTGAAACTTCAGTGCTACTCACTGTTATATGGAAACCCTCTTGTCTCTGTGAACCTTCTTCCTGTTCCTCTGGGTTGTGATCATAGCAGATATTTCCAAACTGGCTACAAAAATATATATTTGCACATGCAGGCATCTTGCTCTACAGTTTTCCTGAAAGTTTTTAAAGCCTGTTTTCAAGTGCCTCTTACATCACTGGCTCTCTGCATGTCTGTGTCTCTTCCTGGGGGCTTTTAAAAGCCTCATTTTGCTGGAAAGTGGCACTGACATAAGATTAATTGGCTCTCTACAGATTCAGTGAAGGGAAAATGGACAACCTTCCTAGCAGACTGATTCTGTTCTCAATTCCCTGGTCAGAGGTCTGCAGAGGGCCTTCTGGTAGATTTGGAAGCTTGCTGCTGTCACACCTGACTGCCGGCTGACCTACCCATCACCTGCTGTGCAAGTAGTCAGAACTGAAACTCACCCAATGCTTTGCTTGAAATCACTCTGGACCAAAAGCCATCTGGACCTACCCCCACATAAGTCTAAAGCAACCTTAAAAATGAAGAGCATACTTTTATTCTAGTTGATAGACAGCAATATTGAAACAGACATCCTTCACTGAAAACATGTTATGTGTCCAAAGAATATTTTATACTAACTACCAATGAAACAGCTAATCCTACACACTAGCAAACTAAATTATAGTAAAAGAGATTTGTGCTTTTCTGATTACCTCATAGTAATGTAGTCAACTTCAGTTCAAGCATGGGGCTAACATTTCTGCCAAAATATAGAATAAAAGATAATTTCTCTTATTTTTTCCCCAGCCATTTTGACATTGAAATTTTTAAGCTAATTACTTGATGAGGGGGATCAAAGGCAAATCAGTTAAGTCACTTCCCAAAGACAGCTTTTGATAATGCTCTTTTCTGTGTTGTTCTCTGATTAAAAATATTAATAAATTTGGTTATCTAAAGAGAAAGGGGAGGGAATGGGTGAGGAGTTGAAAGATATTTCAATGCAAATTGGTTTTCATTTATGTAGACTGAAGGTAATTATGGAAAATAACTAACTTTATTTTATAGAAGAAATCTCCGACAGCCTGCAGATAATGTATTGCAAATGCTAATACAGGCAACTTTCAGTTTTCCTTCTCTGGACTAAAACCACATTTTATACCCAGGGTGATGTGACACCCTTTTCATGTATACATTTAAGAGTAGAGTCATGGCATCATAGAACCCCACGATTCCATTCTATTCTAGAGTTTGGATGGGACCTCTGGGGGTCATTTGTTTAACCCTATGCTTAAAGCAGCAGCAAGGACTTTGCCCAGCAGAACTTGGAGTACTTCCAAACTTGGAGATCCTACAGCCCCTTTGGAAAACCTATTCCAGCCTTGAACTGTCCGTAGGGAGAGAATATTTTCTTGCATCTAATTGGAAATACTCTTGTTGGAACCCCTTGTGCTTTTGTTCCTTGCCTCCAAGGAGAGGCACATCAATTTTCTTTATAGCAAAGTTGGAAGTTACTTTCACAGGAAAGCTAATCCATGTTCCTGTTCTCAGGAGAACTAAAAATCCTGTTACTCTTCCTGGCAAAGGTTTCCTGAGACTATCTTAAAAAATTTCAGTAATGAAGATGCCTCAACTTAGGCAGCTTATTGATGCTCATTGATCTTTATGTTAGGAACATACTCCATAATATCTAAACCATATCTTGTCCTTCAGAAAATTAATTATTATTTTCTTTCACTCTCTGGAAATGAAAAGTCATATATTACTAGCCTTTCATTATATTTTCAATACTTTTCACTATATTTTCAATACTGAATTTTTATCATGTTCTCCTATACTTCTTTTTTATTCCAAAAATAAAGTGAATCACCTCTGCATTGATGGATAGATCATATTTTCTAAATCTCTCAATATTCCTGTTATTCTTCTTAGCGTGGCTGCATCTCTGGTAAAGTCTAGTGCCTCAAGCTACAGAGAGACAAAAAGATTAATTGCTTCATAAGATCCGCAGAAGACAGTCCTGTTCATTTGGGATGGTGATTTGTTTTGTTTATAGCAACAGTGCATTGTAGTCCTGTCATACAGTTTGTGGTCCACAACAGACTTTAATACCCCAAGGTATTCTGTCTTTTTTTGGTCTTTTTTTGTTTTCATTTATATATTTGTGTAGCTGCTTTTTTCTTTCACTGGGTTGGTCTTTGCTGTTCATTGATTTTTAGGTTGGGTTTGTTTGCTGTTATTGTTTTCAAACCCTTTTTTCCAGTATCAAATAATTATCTTGAATTCTAATCCTGTCCTCAGTAGTGTTTACAGTCTGCTTTGTGCCTCAATGTCTACATACTTCATAAGAGATTTTGGTCCATCAACCTTCCCATTAATCAAAATATTCATTGTCACTCAGGGTAGTGACCTGATAGATCTCATTTGACATGCTGTGCCAATTTGGCATGATCTACTAATATTTACTCTGAAATATTTTGCTGCAAAGGCATCTTTTGACAATTTTATTTAGACTATCTTTCTCCTGTTTTCTTGAAACAATGTTAGGGAACATTAACGTTCCCTAAACCATGTTAGGTGATTAGGCACCTAAAACAGTATTTGGGGGAAACTGAGACAATGAGCTCCAAACATCAGTCTAAACAATCCTCTTTACTAGAACTGTGACACTACAGTGTTCCCTAGCACCTAGATCTTCCTGTTTTCAAACACACACTCTGCAGCTGAGAGCTAGCTCATACCTAAATCCATTCAGGGTCTTAAAACTATACAGGGATTCTCACTTTCTGAGGGTCCAGTTGAAACAGCAGCACCTTCACGCATATCGACATAATCTTACCCCAAGATGTTTCTCTGATTGCCAGCATAGCTATATCCTTCCCCTGCTCAGCAACAGCTTTGTGACAAACGCTCTTCCTTAAGCATCCGTGTGTCTTCACTGTGGATTTTGCCAACAGACCAGTGTCAACTCGGTGGGTGATTTTCTTACACCTCTAGACAATACATGGTATGACAGCAAAATCCTGTGGCGGAGACCTGGCTTCAATTTCTTCAGTTTCAAACAATGTGTTTGCTTTTAAAAGCCTCCTCCCTTCCCCTCGGCTCTAAATTTACACTTGTCATTTGAGTGGTGACTCATACTCTTCTGACTCAGCCGCATCTAATCAGTGGCCTATTGAAAAAAAAATATTTTTCTCTGACTTTGAAGAGCCATGTGTCAGTTTGCACACTAACCACCAATTCATACGCTAACAGCCAACATGAAGAACAATCTAGACAGTCAGCCGTTCATCTAGGCTCTGAATAAATAGTGCCCAAACTGCATATTTGCTCTGTGCTTGTCCAGTTCAAATAGTTTTGCAGCCCTGAAGAGAGTTTTATTATCTTCCAATGGCAGGAAGGAAAAATGATGTTGGCATATTTCTTGCTGAGGGCTTTCTCCATGCCAGGCCAACAGATTCAAAGAAGCAAGAATGTAGTACACATTTGGGAGCAGAGTCCTGCCCAGACATTGACAATCTCTTATCTACTGGTGCGTAGATGGACTCCAGGTGTGTTTACACTAGCACTTTAGCTCAGATCAGGACTAGGTATTTTAAAATAACCCTGTCTTATACTTCCCATCATCTGTTCCACATCACAGAGCATTCATGGAAGACAGAAACTGGATTCCATCAGGCTAAAAAGAGAAAGGAAGATGAACTCTAGGCGTGCACCTATTTCACTACAGCTGCTGATGCATATACACCCCAGGGAAACAAGACACAGACCCTCCTGAAACATATACCATGTTCATACAAAGTGTTTCCCTCAATAGATCCATGTTGGATCATTGTGGCACTACTTGCCAGTAGGGACATAGGCTTTGTCAATGACAGCACAATTTCTTCCCACCCAGCTCGAAGTTCCTTAGGCATTCTTATTCCCTCATCCCTGGCAATGTGTTTCTGCTGTTTTCCTAGCAGTGCACTGAGGCACTGCTGAGCCTCCTCCATTTTCAGGAGCTAAGTCATAGAAAAGTTATGTACTATTTTGGGAGAGTAATTTTGTGTAATCATTGTTAAACCACTAAGTCAAGGTTAATTGTTTTCTTGAGGTCCTCTGTATTCCTTTGACTTTTTGGTCTCACATTGAACTGGCTTGTTTTCTTTTTGAGAAGTCAAATAGCTCAAATCATTCTCCAAAACAACTAAATAAACTCTACAGTCTTTGTTACAAACAAACTTTGTTACAAACTGTCTTGTGTGTTTTCACTTTCCTTTTGGAATCTATTGAAATGTGTCCCTCTAATACATTTTTTCTTTAGGTGGAGCTCTGGTGTTTTTAGCATCAGTTAAAAGGATTCACAGGCACCTGGTCCTGAAAACGCAGAGTTAATGAGAACTCATGTAATGGTAGGGAAAAAAAAAAGTGCCATCTTACTTCTGACTTTTCTTTGTGTTCTGGAAGTGATAGTGATTCAGGAAGAAATGCTCTTTTAACAGTCTCATGTTATCCTCCCTTTCAGAGAGTTATATTTCTCGCAGGGCTCTTCCTTGCTCTCACTTATTTTTACATTGAAAACCAAGTGATATTCAATAATCTCAGAGATTTTATTTCATTCAGCATCTAAATTTCTACCACTCAGTCTTGTATAATGGAAAAATTCCTACCGTAACATGCATTCAACTTTGATGGCTCTTTATTCCAGACCCTTACAGCTAATTTATCTTATATAATGCTCAAGAGCTGAGACACCTAACTCAGAGCAGTGGACTTTAAACTCCAGGCTGCCAGATTTATAGTCACTAAGGAACACTGGAAAAGAAGTACAAATTGAAAATTGACCACTTCATTCTCCTAAAAGTCCTTGAAACACAAAACTCTTCCTCTTGAGCCATTAAAGGAGAGGAAAAGAACTGTTCTTATGCAATGTCAAATAATTTTTAAAAGGTTATACATCCTTTTTCTTAGGAAGCTCTTTGGAAATATATATCACAGCTTTACAAAATAAAAGCTTCAAATTAGCCAGAAAAGAAGTGGCTTCACTGAAATATCTATTTTAATGTCCATTTAAAACAGCAGAAAGGGATTGTAACAGTTTTTATACTGGCCTGGAAATACATCACAACCATCAGAATTAGCTTAAACTCTGCCCTTTATTATGAAGAGTGGCCAAGCATGGCTGCCTTTTGCCATACTAACAATTTCACAAGGCTTACAGGTTGCTTTAATGCAAATTTGCAGAATTTATGAAGTATGGCAAGAGAGAAGGGATTCACTGTCTCAGTAAAAAGGAGCCTATTCAATGTAGGTCTGTCAATCAGATTGTGCAACAGTGAAAGTACAATTTACTTTCTGCCTAAGGAGGATGGCAGTATAAGCCTCAAAAAATTCTGTAGTGACTTGAATTGACAGCATCAAGATTTCCTGATCACAAAAAATGTAATAAACCAAAGAAGGACAGTGACAACATCAATCACAAGCAATGACCTTGATATAATTTCAACATGTCATTGGTAGCACATCATAAAATTCAGCAGACAAAAAATAATTGAATAGTTCTCAAAAAATCAAACTAAAAAAATAAATGGTTGTTAGAGGAAAGCCAAATGTTATTTACCTTTTTTTTTTCCCAAAAAAATCTCCTTGCCTTAAAAGTTTCAAATCTTCTTTTTATTCTATGACTTGCTTCAAAGACTAGCCCCAAACATCTGAAAATGAAGATTATGTGAAGGAAAATTCTTGCATTTATGGTATTCTCTGAATTTAGATTCAAAAGGATGAACCCTATGATTTTAAAATCCTCTTGAAAGTTCACAATCTTTCAAGTGGAAAAAGTATTTTCATAAGTTTTTATTATTATTAATATCTGTAAAATTAACAATAAGTTAATAAGGAAATTAAGACAGCAAGAGAGATTGACTGGAGATACAGAGCAATGTCTCAGTTTTATGGTTCAATTTTTTAAAATATCACTACTTGTTTAGAATTCTGCATTTCAAAGATCTTTATGCAGAGAAGTTTTGTGTTGAGCTCTACAGTCACCAAGTTTTTTCCAGCAGTTCAACTTGTTCTTTGTCTTTTAAAAACTGAAACATTTTTTTCTGCCTATAAAAGCTTCAGGAATACTTTGGCAAATAGATATTTTGACACGTTCTTATGAATGTACATGTGGTTTTGTTTCTCTAACATCGTTATTACTATTTCCTCAAATACAGGGCTTTCGAAAAATGGGTTTGGACAGTGTACAGCACTCATTGGCTAATACTGAGTAATGAAGAACTTCAAGAGGGAGATTCTTTTCACCTTTGTTATGGGAAACTGAGATAGTGAAGCAAAGAAAGACAGATACACTTATGAAGGCCTTTAGGGGCTAAACATGGATTTTCCATCCTTGAAGACCTTCAAAATTTCTTTATTGAAACGATCTCTGTTCAAACTTCAGTTATTGCAATAGTCTACGATTTTTTTCTTTCCTAAAGGACAAAAATACTGAAAAATATATTCTTCCTTCTCAGGCTGAAGCAAGCTCTGGAGACTATGCAAACCTCATTAGAAGACAAATAAGCCTTTTCCATTGGCTTCTTACCTTTCAGCTTGTCCTAGAGTTGTGCAACTCTCCCTGATTATTTCTCTGGGAGCCTTGAGTCTTTTTTGGCCTCTAATACAGGATAAATGAACCTATAGCCCTATCTCACGTGGGTTTGATGAGAATGAAGGGACTGCAGCTTATGAAGCAGTATGGCAATAAAGTTAGTTCAATAACCATAGTAATTCCATGAAGTATCCTGAGTTGCTGCAATAAAAACAATCCTATCTAGTTGCTCAGACATTGTCCCAGGGACAGTGCAAAATGCAAAATTCATGATGGGCTTCACTTCCTTCACCTGTCTGAAGACAGAATCCTGTAATTGGACTACTGAGAAAGATGAGTGGGTTGTTTTGCTTTTCACTCATGTGGAAAGTTCAAGACAGTTTCTTCAGACAATTCTCCCTTGCTTAGTCAAAGGTATGCAACAGTGTGAAATGGGGTAGTGAAAGGTCTGTGTGCCTGAGTTTTATGCTGAAAACCTCTTAAACTGAAGCTGGGGACTGATCCTACAGCCTGGGACATCCTTCACAGCCTGTTCTCCATCAGTCTGTTCTTCCCAAACAGGCTTATAGCCTTATTCACTTACCTGCCCTCCAGGAGAAGTCCATTAGCTCTTCAACATTCTTTCTGTATCATGTCTTGACAAGCCATATCACTTACCTAGTACCTGCTTAAAAAATAGTTTCCAATGAATGTTCCACCTGTGATTGTCTTTCTTTCTTGGAACTGTTCACTTTATGACTACAATTTTTCTTCTTTTGTTTGCTTTACAGCTCTTCTGTTTTGACATTCATGTGACAGAATAATAGCAAATGATGGACTAAATTCAGTTATACATATTATTCATAGAAATGATATAGCTATAAGACTCTAACCTGTAATTTTTTCTTGAGTGATGAGAGGGCATGCTGTGGTTAAAACCTAATGTGCTGATAAATAAATTGCAACTGTCATACTTTGATGCCATGCAGATATTGGCAGCATTTTCCAAAAGCAAAAGTAAGGCTATTTTCAACAAGTCATTGAAGGGGGAGGATTTTAAAGGATCACCGCAAATCAGATAGAAAAGACAGAAATTGGTTTTGTTGATTCAGATATAGAGGGTATGTTAGAGGTACTTCAGCCAGATAATCAGCCTTTACATCAAAATGCAGAGCATATTTAAAACTCAAATAGAAATGCAGGGAGAGAGAGAAGTGAAGAGGGAAGCTTCTTCCGTGTGACCACCCAGGAAGAGTAGAGTCCCGGGACACTGCCTCTGGGGAGGCAGAGTCTGTCCACTGCAACAGGTGGTAAGGATGAAGATGACAAGATATCTTATGATTTTTGTTATGGTTTTTCCCATGACATTGCATTCTCTTATTCTGAGCCACTCCCAGTCCCCATTGTTTCCACTTCTGGTGCTATTAGCTCTGAGGGGATGTTGGGGTTTCAGGGGTTCCCCTTTTGTTTTTCTTCTTCTCTTAAAGGAATTTTTCCCCATACTTCTGTTGCTAAGGGACAAATTGCTGGGTGCTTAAGAAACACAAAAAGACCTGGCCAAAGGGGGAGGAGTCCAGCTAGCTGCCCCCTTTCACCCGTAATTTTCTCACTGGGGCAGAGATGCTGTGAGATTTGAACTGGCAAAAAGGGGCTGGGTAAAGCCCCTAGCCCTCTTGTTCTCCTGGCATCCAGAGGAAAGAGAAGCTGCTCTTGTGGTGGAGGGAATCCATCGTCATCTGCAGGCTCCTGCTTTCTGCTGCCTTCCTTCTCCTGTGAGTGGAACCTGCTCTCTGGAACAGCAGTTGAACTCGGATCCTATTTAAAACCTCACCAAAAAGGGACTTTTCTTACCATCTGCTCAGGTGCCTCAGGGAACCCCGAGATCCCAAGGCCGCCTTTCCCTGCCCCACCGGGAGCCAGGCCGAGGCTGTCCTGCCCCTACCGTTCCTTTGTCACTGCTGTGAGTTTTCACCACACTGTAGCCCTGCACCTCCTGCCTGCTGAGACGTCCCAGGCTCCAGCTGCAGCTCCGGAGCTCTGTATATCTCATCTACAAGCCAGGATTGCTGCTCCAGCTTGCTGTTTCCCGAGGGTCCTGCCATGGTTTGTGCAGCAGCTCCTCCGCCGCCATCACCGCCTGAGGGCCGCGCTCGCTCCGCAGCGCCCCCTGCAGGCGCAGGGGAACCATGGCACCCGCCCCGCCCAGCGGGAGCCGCCAGCGCCCCCTGCCGGCCGTGAGTGTCACTGCAGCGGAGGGAAAGGGCCCGAGCGCCGAGAGAGGCTGCCCTGGGGCCTGCTCTGTTATCTCTGCCAGAGCTTCTGCTGCTTGTTTGCCTTGTTTTATATATATTAGTAAAGAACTGTTGTTCGCATTCCCCATATCTTTGCCTGAAAGCCCCTTAATTTCAAAATTATAATAATTCGTAGGGAAGGGGATTGCATCTTCCATTCCAAAGGAGGCTCCTGCCTTCCTTAGCAGACACCTGTCTTTCAAACCAAGACAGGGGATTTTACTAAGCAGGTGCAAATTTTGCACATCAGCTACTGTGCACATTAATTATTAGATAGTATTGTTTAATTATTTAAATTGCTTCTCTTCATTTTTTTGTTCAATGTTTAGTTTTCTCCAGTATGAGCCAAGGTCTACAAAACAAGAGGTAAGGGGTGAGGATAAAGAGGGGCAGAATGCTAGTTGCTTCCCATGAGACCCGTGAGAACTCACCGTGAAAACACTATTGGAGTTTTGAGGTGCAGAGCCATGAGAACAATTGAAGAATAAAAGACAAAATGGGACCACTACTGAGACTTAAAAGTCCCTGTGAAAATGTAAAGCTGAGAATAGCATAAGGCAGTGTGTTATATCAAGTGCCGTTTTGTTCCATATATTTCTCACATGTTTATTGTTAAAATAGCAGCTAAGTCAATAAACATCCCTATTTCAGTTTCACCTGGACACTTTAAAAAGTGTCTTTATCACTTGACAGCTATCATTACCAGCTTCCCTAAATGGCCATTTCAGCCCCAGGTGAATGCACAACTTCATATACGTGAATGCACAATCTCATATTATTTGCTCTGTGGCTATAAAAAAGGTGCAAACATATTACTTCCACAAAATTTTTTCTGAGTTGTTTAAACCAATTATTTTCTACTGTCCATGTGTCTGTTTTGTGTAACCCATTGCTGCTCAGGGTTTTTTTTTTGTCTAAACTTAGAAGGCCCTTCAGGCACAGAATATTTTTTACTGTGTATTTGCAGAGTAAAATCACACCCGAGGAACCAGGCAGTACAACAGCAAAAATACCAAATAACAAAAAATAAAATATGTGACACGTTGTCACAACATTTATGAAAGTTAATGCACAGCAGTCCAAGTTTATATGGTTGAGTATGTTCCCTTCATAAGCATCTCAGCCAGTCTTTTCAGCCATTGTGTACCCTTTTTATTAACATGGGTCATAGACAAGCACTGGTGAGAGTGGTGGGTCTGCTCTGCACAGTGCAAGAGTGCAGTTCCCCACCAAAGCACAAGGAAATGCCTTTGCATCTTTTGGGCCATTGTTTGATAATGTCAAGTAATCTTAGATGAAAACTGGCCAGTAGACACACTAGCTTTTGTGAGAGGCATAGTACTGAAAGCTGAGGGGAAAACTGTTTTTTTTTTAAAAACAAAACACTTAAAGTTCTCTCTGAGATCCATCTTGAAAGGAATAAGACTTTTGTATAAGTTTTCATTCTAAGCCACAACTGAACTGTTGGATACAATTTTCATAGAAATGTGACCCTTCATGAGAAGATCTTTGCAGAGTCTGACATTTGTAAAAGAATGAGATTCAAGTGGAAAGTGGTGAAAGTGGCCGAAACTGAGTATTTGTTAAAAGATTTTAACTTCATGGACCATAATGAATACAAAGACATGCAAAATCATTAGGCAAACAAATGCAGATGAGATGAATTAGACTAAATTGAAATATTGCTCAACATTGTAAGTAACCTTTCAAAAATTCATGAGTTATCAGTTAGCTTGATAAAATCCAACTCTAGCCCTAAAAATCAGCAAGACTGAAATTTTACATTCAATTAAAATTTTGGAAACTTCATAAATTTAGAGGAATTCCTCTGACTTGGTCGAGTCCACATGGAAATTGGTGTAAGAGTCTCACTCATGATGTCTATTTCCTTCTAGCACAGTCACTATAACTCTAGAAACAGCCTACATCTTCCTGTTTATGCATTTTTCAAAAAGCCTAATCATTTTCCAAGCTGGTTGTTGCTACCAGTAGCAAAATTGCGTGTTTGCTGTGCGTCAAAGCAGAAACCCCAAACCTAGCCTTCTTTCATAACTATTTCTTTAGTTGGAACAAAGTCTTACGCCCTGTAATCAGGGATGAATATTATATAAAGACTAATTACTTCCATAAAGTAAGGAAGAGGACATGAATGAGACACTCCAGAGAATTTTATCTCAGAAGATCCTATAACACTTAATATATTAAGATTGTTTATTTCAGAGCATCTTAAGAGGGTTCATCTGATGAGCCTGGGGAGCAGAATTCACATGTATACATGAGGGATGGGAGAAGATACTAACTTCAAAACTGAACTATAAAATTCATATGCATAACTTCAAAACTGCAGCAATTGGTTGCTAAATTATATTATACTCACAAAATGCTGCAACTCAGGTTTTGTGTGACCTTCTCCCTTGGTCTTGTTCTGCATCTGCAATTGGTTACAGTCTCTTCCATGCTCCCCAAACACTCCTAGGCTTGTAACAGCCTTGTTACGCTAATTCCTCTGCACTGGATTTTTTTCCATTTCATTCTCTTGCTCTGGCAATCTTTTCCCTGTGAGGGATACATCACTTTGCTGTAGTCAAGTTAGGCTTCTCAGTCTTCTTCTCATCTGTGGCACCAGCAATTAGAGCCTTTCAAGCTTGAAAGAAGGGTGGTTTTCTCTGAGCTTTGCATCCCAGTGCCCCAGGTGGCAAAGGAAGGGCAAGGTGAATTTTATCCAGTGCCTGCAGCCTAGAGATTGTCTGTGCTCCTTACAGGAGGTACCTGTCTGTTTTGCCTATTGATCAAAGTCCAGTCATGCTCTATTGATGCCTGGCAAATTTAACATGTTGTGAATTTAGAAATCTGGTGAAAACAGGAAGACAAGTGACAGCAGAAGACTCTTCCTATAAAGACTTTTAAAATTCCTGCTCCAAAGCTAGAAATGTTCTGTTAAACCCTGGTAAGGTTTCTTCATTTACAGTATTTCATTCAAACCCCGTGCTCAAGCAGAATCAGCTAGAGAAATTTGTTCAGAACTAATATCCATTTGAGTTTGGAATATCTTCATGAGTGGAGCCTCCACAACACCTTTCACACTAAATAAATATTTTCATATGTTCAGATGGAGTTTCATGTTTCAGTTTTGTGCCCATCAGTTTCTTCTCCTGCCAGTAGGCACTAGTTAGAGCAGCTTGATTCCCTCTTCTTCATTACCTCTAGTCAGATGTGTATTCACATGGATAAGGTCCATGAGCCTCCTCTTTTTCCAGCTGAATAGTTTCAGCTTCCTTGGCCTATTCTTGTGTTCAAGATACTCCCTTAATCACCTTAGTGGCCCTTCTTTGGCCTTGTTTCAATAAGTCCATGTCTTTTCTCAAGTCCATGTCCAGTCTCTCTGGAGTGGCAGGACCAGACCAGGCGTTCCATATGTCTCTCCTCAGTGCTGAACAGAGAAGAATCACCTCTCCCCACCTGCTGACAGTGCACTTTCTAATGTAGTGCAGGCTGCTGTTGGCTGTCTTTGCCACAAGGACACAGAGGGACACACAGGCTCAAGGTCAGTTGTTTGTCCACCCTGACCCCAGGTCCTTCTTTCAGAGCTACATCTCAGCTAGTCTTAGCTGAGTCTGTTCAGGTGCTTGGAGTTACCCCTCCCCTGATGCAGGACTTTGCATTTCCTTTTATTGAACTTCACAAGCTTTCTGTCAGCCCATTTCTCCACTTGTCCAGGTCCTACTGAATGGCAGCACACTCAGCTGGTCTATTATCCACTCTTCCCAGTTCTGTTTTTTGTTGTGCATTATGCATCAAACAGGAAGCTTCTCCATCAGAAATAGCCAGACTATATCAGGTGAAACTTAAAAGAAGTAGCTCATTTGGAAGCAAAAAGGCAGCATGGAAAACAGTCTGAAAAATTTTAAGCAGCTGAAAATACAACAGGAAGTATCAGGGTCACCATTATTACCACTGGAGCTATTAACTCCATTTGTCATATCCTGTTCATTGCCACCAGCAGAGGCAGCCAGGACAGAACTCAGAGCACCCCCACATTGTGTTCCACCAGTCGTCTCACAATGAGCCTGAAAAAATGGGAATGACATAATCTAAATGTGCAGCATCTTGGAACAGATAGTCTTTTTGTCCAGACATTTCTAATCTTTGATGGTTTTCCCTCTTCTCTCACTATCTATTTTTTGCCATGGAAGGCAACAAGACATCTGAAAATTTAATGTAATATTATGACGTGCCATGCACAGAGAGCCCCAAAGTATTAAAACGACACTTTCATTCACACTCATCAGCTCTGCCTTGCTAATTTTAAGTATTCAATCAATGAGGTAATTTATCCCTCTCTGAAGAGGCTACTCTTAAAAGAAATTTTTAGAAACACAGAATCATTTAGGTTGGAAAAGACCTTTAATATCATCGAGTCCAGCAATTAACCCCACACTGCCCAGTCCACCACCAAACCCTGTACCTGAGTGCCACATCTACATGTCTTTCAAATACCTCCAGGGATGGTGACTCCACCACTTTGTTGGGAATCCTGTTCCAATACTTGGCAACCCTTTCACTGAAGAAAATTTTCCAAATATCCAATATAAACCTCCCCCAATGCAACTTGAAGCCATTTCATCTCATACTATGCTATCCTGGGTTGCAAAGTAAAAATGTGCCCAAAAGTATGTATTCTATCACCATCTTCACGAGCTGTTGAAACCAGGTGGGGCAGTGTTCCCTGCCTCCTCCCTCTGGATTATCTCCTGTTAATGGCCCATCAGTGCCTTGCCCAAGACTCAGATAGCTCTCCCGGACTATCTTCTGTTAATGGTCCCATCAGTGCCTTATCTCAGAACTCACCATCCCATTGTGAGATGCTCCGCCCAGAGGGAGGAACCAAGCATTTCATCCTGGATATAAACTGGGATTTTGAAAACCATAAGCAGCCTTCTCCCACTGGATATCCAGAGGACAAGCACTATGTGGCTACCATTGAACCCTCTGAGGAAGACCAGACCTTTCTCCAGGATCACTGCTCCAACAGAACCACATCCATCAGTTCAGGAGGACTGCAGTCACCATCTTATCAGACTGCTACTGCTACCCTGACTAACAGGGTGTCAGGTTGTATCTGACTCTGTCAGGTTAAACCAGTATTTCTCCTGCCTTGTTTTATATATATATATATGTGTCTATAAATATATTAGTAAATAACTGTTATTCCTGTTTCCCATATCTTTGCCTGAAAGCTCCTTGGTTTCAGAATTATAATAATTCGGAGGGAAGGGGGTTGCATCTTCCATTCCAAAGGGAGGCTCCTGCCTTCCTTAGCAGACACCTGTCTTTCAAAACCGAGACCTATGCCTGTGTTCAGAAGGAAGAGCAATCAAGAGGGGATTTTTAAAGATTGATGGATATACTTCATCCAGAAGTTAAGCTTTGAACAAAACACACCAGAAGATTGAACAAGGTGGGCCAGAAACTTCGGGATGTGCTAAGTTGGCTTTGAGATGTGGCTTAAAATGGAGTAATGGCACCACAACTGATCTGACTGCTGTGCACAACTGCCTCATGTTGGAGAGGCCCAAGAGACTTCTGCCTGAAGAACAAAGACAAGGCAGAACATTTTCATGAAGATGCTGGGAGTTTATTATGCTTTAAAGAGAAATCTCCTGTTTTGCTGTCATGTATACAATTCTTGCAAAGAAATCAACAAAATCAGATTGAACTTTAAATCACTCTTCACTTACTCCCAAAGAGACTCTTAAAATCTGCTGATAAATATGAAAGGAGAAGCTGACTTTTTTTTTCTACAAGAATGGTGTCTAGAGCTTGTGTTTTGCGAAGGAGTCACAACTGAAGCATAGCAAATTGTGAGGAAATTATGCCTCTTACACTGTACTGATTATTTGTGTCTCTGTGTGTACGTATTTTGTGTGCCTCTGCTGCTCCTGCTCTGTGTCAGCTGGTTTGAGAGTACTCTGTGTGCCCCTTTATCTGCCTAGTAAAACAGAAAACCCCATTTAAGCTCAAAGAAGGATTAGAGTATGTCTTTCCCCTGGCAAGTATGTCAATAATAGCAGAATAAAGGTAGGGATACAAACTCAGGAATGCCAGTTCTGTTTTCTTCTAAAAGACTATCAGGGAAGTATGAAAAAAACCCTGAAGAGTTTGGAAAAGGAGAAAAAAAATAATGGGAAGGCTTGTGTCACACTAGTGTCTGTCTATTACCTGTTTCAGGAGAGACAGAACTGACTGATAAGAAAGAGCCTTGTGAGGAGGCTGAATAAATAGTGAGGGTCACAACTGTGGGTCTTTATTTGCAGCACAAAGCTAGGAAGTGATGGAGTACCAGCTACCTTAATTGGTTAAACTCTGAAAGATTTGTTTTTCTTTATGTAGGTGAACCGTCTCGTCTAACGGTGGCATTAATAAAGTAGGGATGCTAGAGGCTGGATACTATATTGACAAAACCAAGACTGCAGGGCTGGAATCCTACTATTGGAAAGATGAAATCATTTCCATGGTAACAGTGAATAAATTGTTCTGTGAAAAAGAAAGAGAGAAAGGAGTGTGACTCAAACCAGAACTGCTCAATCCATCTCATAAGTGAAATAAAAAGCCTGCAACATTTTAAACAGGAGAAGACAGAAATACAGCATATGGGAAGTGTCTTAATAAGCTTCCTTCAGAAAACTTACTATTTCTCTGTTTTTGTAATAGCCAATTTTTTCTTTTTTCAGTTTTCTTGAGTCTTTTGGTATATCAGTCATCTTTTGTCTTCCTCTTTTTTTATGCAATATTTGAGATAGTTGAGAAGGTAGTTTTTTTGGTTGATTTGGGGTTTGTTTTTTTTTTTTTATTTTTTGTAGGGAGGGGGACATTTAAAAGAACATCCTGTACTGGGGCCTTAATGCAGATATAATTCATGTCTCATTGACTTCAAAATTACAGCCATCCAAACCAAACAACATATGACACTAGCACTGACCCACTGCTGTGGCCAGCTCAGCTGACCCACTGCAGTGCTCACTTCAGCTGCCTCTGAATTCATGTCAGCTCTCAGTGTTTCAGCACTACCACAAAGACATTGAAATAGAGAAAAATAATGTGGCCTTTTTAGAGATGAACTTTCATTTAGACCCGCAAGACACATAGATTTTGTCCCTACTACCCTGTTCTTACTATTTTATCATCAATCAAATGTAATGCCTATGGGATAACAGGAACAGCCAAGTGTTTTCCCATATAAGTTATCAGCATGAATTAAAAAGTTAAAAGGAAAAATAAGTCTAAACTTTCTAAATACGTTTTCGATGCTGGTTAGGTTCAAGTATGGGGAGAGTAATGAGAGATACAAGGCAGGGAATGTGTAATTTCTTCTTCCAAATTACACTATTTTATCCTAAAAGCTGTGTTCTCACATGTAGCTAAATAGCAGCTTCATTAACAGTTTTTTTTCCTCATCTTTGTCTGGCCTGGCCTGAATTTCCAAATGAGTTCATGTGGCAACAGCAGTGCCATGGCGCTGCATGGTTCCTTTCAGCCTGCCCTTCTGGATGGATGGAGCGGGAGAAGTTCATCCAGGTTTGGTACCTATGAGCACATCATATTTGTTTTAGGTGAAAGCCATGATTTCTGAGTGGTTTTGCTGTCTAATCCTCCAGTCTGCATTCTTTCCCTTGTGAGCTCTTGCTGAGGACATCCTAGCACTGTAATGACCGTGCTATCCCTGAATTTGATGCTGATTTGTTGAAGCTTTGTTTGTTCACTAATATACTGTAGCCTAAATTGTACATTTTCTTTCATGTGGATACTGTTTCTTTGTCTTTGTGCTTAGTGCCAACCTGGTCTTACCAATCATTTACTTTTAGTTATTACTCCATTATTTTGAAGTTCTTCCTGTGAGTCACAGCTTTTTTTCTTGGTACATTTTCACTTGGCTTTTCTTGTCTGTAAACTTTGACATAATGACTTCCCTAGCCATCGCTATTGAGCTAAATGACTCAATACATTGAGAATTAATGATTAGGAGTTGTTTTTTTCTTCTCCTCAAAATCTTCCTTTAGTTATAATATCCTGGTTTGTATTTGTGTATTTTGCACATACTTGGTGCTGTCTTTCCTTGTAAATTTTTGATCTTTGCTACTTGGAGAATTACTTTTTTCTGCATCTGTAAGAGTCTATTCACTAGGTTTGCTCACATCTGTGGCCTTGGGCAGTCTGTGTATGTTCTCCATGCTTTCACATACAAACTATTTGTCCCTTATTCCTAATTCCTTATGAAGTATTTAATCACCCAAAAACTAGGAGGAATTTCTGCATGAATTTGTGACCAGCATGGTTTGGTAATGTGTTTGGTAGTGTTTCCACAGATCTTTGATTATGTACCTTGACACAATCAAGCACTCCGCTGTTTTCCTGGGTCCTTTCTCTGTTGTCCATATAATACATTGTGGGTAGAGCATGTGATAGTGCAATTGTTGTTCTTACTGTTTACTTTTTTTCTCCTGACCTTTTTCCATTTCTATTGTATTTGACATTATGTACTGTGGTGCTGACTCCTTGGTGGATCATAGAGAGATCACAGCAAAAAGCTGGAGAAAGCAATTCCTTTTTTGTCATTGTAATAGTTAACTCCATTTCTAAAGGGAACTCCTGTAGCTTCCCAGGAGAAATCCTTGACAAAGAATATAAATATGAAAAGATGTTTTACTGAGGTGTTTCCCTCAACCAATGAAATAGCTTTGTCTTTGTTTGTTTTCATATTTTGTGAAACTGTGCTGGAGAGACAGAGACATAGTCAGACAGACAGACAACCTCCAGCTGATAGGCTGGAGAGAGAAAAGATTTGCTTTCTGTTCTTGATGATATTTTCATATAAATAAAAAGCCTTCTGAATTTCAAATCTATGAACATGGAGTAGATTTGTGGACAAGCCCTAGAACAGGGCGACATCCTTCCCACAATGTACAAATTCCAACTAATCAGAATATGCCAGCATGATGATTATTTATTTTTCCCTTTCTTTTTGTATTTTTATAATTTCCCCACCCGCCCCTCATTCTTTTTAGTCTCTGAATATAGATCTTGTAAATCCTGATAGATTTTAGTTTCTGAAATAATTTTAGGATTTTATTTCTGCAAGTGCAGAAAGATATGCAACATCTATACCTTGTACAACACTCTAGATGTTCTTTCACAGTAAGCAGCTGCAGAGAGCACTTATTGTTCAGTGCTGCTAAATTAAAACACAAACCACAAACACCTTGGCAAACCTTGAGATCCATAAACCTGAAAACATCTGGTAAAAATCAAATGCTCTTGGACCTTTCTTGCTGGGGTTTATGTAACTATAATATACTTTAGGCTTGTTCATAAAGGATGTAAGCTCAAGTCTCTCTCTAAGACAGTCCTGCCATGTCTTAAGAAATGAAAAGTTCCTGAAATGGGCTGCACAAACCTCAGTCTGGGTGTGACTCCACAGACCTGCATGCAGACTTGGATAGTTCAAAAATTAATGCTGTAGAGAACAGGGCTCCTGATGTGGAGGAGGAGAAGAGATAAAAGTACCATCCTACTCCACAGGTTAAAAAGAGAAGAAAGTGCTTCATAACATACAGCATTAGGTTTCAAAATGGCATTTTATTCCATCAAAAATTAAATTATAAGGAATAACTTAATTCCCCACTGAGAGGTTTACCTGAAAATTATGAAACTGTTTTTATAAGGATATATATTCCTATGTTATTTAGCATATTGTTTGAAGCTACTGCAGTATAGTACAAGGATCATTAATTTCAAAGTCTTCCAGAAGTATTTGTGATTTCCCAAAGAATTAAGCAATTTAGGAGCTTGCATCCCACTTTCAGAGGCAACAGGCATATTGTAGTATTAGTTCCTTGATTTACAATGTCAGGATGCTGTTTGCTACCTAAGCCATCCTTGGAAATGAAGCTTAAGCTCCATCATCTTTAGAGACTATGATATTAAATCAATGTGTACATGCACTTCCCATAGCTGCTGGGGTCCTGGTAGAAGTTTGGCGGCTGGCCAAAGATGTCTGTACCCGTATGGAAGAATGGGTATGTTCTCTCCTGACTGAGACATGTTCTGACGAAGGCACAGATCTCATCTTGAGGAGGTGTGTCTCTCCATTAACTGAGGTTGCATCCCTAATAAATAGTTCAGACCAGATGCCTTTTGGAGGACTAAAGTTAAGTAAGAGGAATTTAATTGTCAGTCATTTTCTTCTATTTCCCTGACACTAAAATCCAGGGGTTTACCTAAACTACTGAGGCTCGTGTCTCTTCATTTACCAACATCCTCCCCTTGATTTGGTTACTTTTTCATGCCTGTTTTCTCTACATTTAGCCACAGGGGCCTACAAGAAATTCGATGCATCATGTCACCTGGGCAGAGACTGGCAGTAAACAGCTTGCTTTCCCATAAAGATCAGGGCAAGAAAAAGCCATCTGCAAACCAAAACAATTGCTCAGAAGGGCATGACAATGTGATTAAGTGGTCTCATGTTTGGATATTGACTTTCACACTACCTGTAAAAGCACATAAAGCATTTGGAGAATGAGGCAGGCATTGATTACCTTTCCACAGCTCTGCAGGTTGTCCACACAGCTATTCATCTTGTTTGGCAAAGGATTTGAGAGGGCTGTAGCAGGCACATTTGGGGCCAGCCTGGTAATGTCAAACCTGAACACAGCTGAAAGGTACCCACAAGAAATGTTGAACTGGACATTTGTGTTTATTGATCTTAAATACCAAGTGATGTGGGGGAAACTGTAATTTGTGAGATGCTGTTACTATTTCCTGCACCTTCCCAGTTAAGAGCTCGAAGAGACCTTGGACCCAGTTAGGAACTTTGAGGTGCTGTATATTACTCCATTGTCGGTGGTGTAGCAAAAACATGTGGGTCAAATCCCCCGTGTTTGTGATGGCATCATCAACCACTCACACAGCAAAGCCTTCAGGGTATCAGGTGAACAAATTTTTGCCAGGCCAGTAATGCAACTCACGTGTGCTTTTCACTGTGACATTCCTGCTGTCTCTCCTCTGCAGATTTCACTTTCTCCTGAAGGAACACCTGTGCAGACCACATGGCTACACCTGTGCTACTCTTTACTATATTTACAGCTGAACATACTGTGATATCTTAGCTATGCTAAAGTAGGGATCACTGCTTCTGGCATCTGCTGCTGCACAGGATGATGATGCTCGGAGCAAGTAAGACTCCCAAGGAGTCAAACTCCCCACGTAGGCAGTCTTGGACACACAGGCATGCACACATATACACAGCCTCCTTCACACTACAAATTACAAATTGCAATTTTAATTGACCCTTTCCTGCACAGAAGCCACCTGTCTTATAGCATTACTCACAATCCTGCCCCAGGAACTGACTGGTGGTCACTGATCTCCTCACATGAGGTTAAAAACCATGCCAGAACACAGTGTATGCTTCAAATAATTTGTACTCCGTCAAATAAGCTTCTCTGTCTTGTTTCAGAAACAATCAGAATATAGAGCAATGATCTGATGTCTTAGCCTAGAATTTGAAATGTACCAGTGAGAAAGTTTATTTGTACCCCTTTCCCACCCTGGAGATTTCTTCCTGCTGTTGTTGTTGTGTAATGACTAAGAAGCACAACTGTTTGCCATTCCACTTGCAAAGTTCATCTCCAGCACCTGTGATCCCATGATCCCCATGGAGCATGGGGAAGAGTAGGAATTTCCTCAGATCTTTCAGTTCCTGTCCAGGTCCAGCTGTAACCTTTAAAAAAATGCCTTGAGGTGCAATTAGGTGCTGTACAGTTTGGTTTTGTTTTGTTCTAAGCTACCTGAGACTTCAGAGTCTAATAGACTTTCAGACTACAGGGATGCATTAAGAACAAGTTTCTTGACCTTTTATTCTCCTTGTAAATCATTTAATGGAACAGATTTCTACTGAACTTCTTGCAGACACCAAGGCCTGTTCTAAATTTTTGCACTATCATTTAAGTATCAATCAGATATGTTTTAAAATTACATTAAATTACTACAGACAGGGTCTTTAAAGGAAATCTGCAGTATGGCACAAAATCTCTTGTAACCATCAGAAGATAATACAAGAACACATGGTTCGTAAATTTCTTTGGAGAAGAGGAGATGATGAATCTGTACATGAATGTAATCAGTAATTAGTAGCCACACAAGAATTTATTGCTTTTGCAGGGATGTGTAGACAAAGGCAGACATCAGCAGGGAACCCAGGCAGAGATTAATTGTGACAAAAACCACTAGAACAATATTTTGTAACTGCTCAGTGTCATATATACTTTCCCTTGGATGTTCCTATTAACCTTTCTTACACAGGTGCTTCCCAGTAGTTGAGGTTTCTCCATCACAGTTTCTCTGAAGTTTATCTTATGTGGCCACCATGATACTAGGGATTTATAGTGTTCAAAGGAGGATTTTGCAGAGATCAAAAAGTGAATCTTGCTGTAACGGGAGCCACAAAAAAAGTAACAAAAGTTACTGGGAATTCCAAGTACCCAACGTAGTCTATTTGTTTTAATAGGGGTCACTAACCTTTCCTTGCAGTCATCTTGTACATTTTTGTATCACAGGAACAAGCCTCTACATTTGGATGAAATTTGCCCCTCAGCAAAGCTGATCCTTTACTACCATTATCAAAGGTGATCTTTTACAGCAGTGATCATAGCTGCAGCTACGACAGCTCAAAATGGAGAATACAGAGATGACCTTTATGCCCCTTTAGCCTTGATTCACTCTGTGTCTGGAAAAAACAAGGCTTCTACACTAAATTTAGACTTTTATTGGCCCTCTGTTCAGAGCTGAATTTCCCATCAGGCGATGGATCTCTAGGGATAGTGTCATATGACACTGATGTCCTGGTTTACCTTTTCTGAATAGGAAAATTTTTATCTGTATTTTAACTTTACCTGCGTTTTAATTATCCCTTTAGGTAATTGCTACAGAAAGGCAGCATGCCTTTTCCTTAGTCATTTCTCCAATATCTGAGAATATGAGGTGATACCAAATGTTAGCCTCCATTGTACTGAAATTCAGAAGTTTGGAGAAACTTCTAAAAATTGGAAAAAATTCTAAAAGTTATTAAAAAACAGTTTTGTTTTTTTTTTTTTTTTTTTTAACTGATGTATCCAAGATTGCACTTTGGTGTCTTCAATTTTAAACTGAACTTTTACAAGAAACTTCAGGAAAACTTTTATCTATCAAAATGTTCAAAAAGGATCACTCTAGCTTCACTGTCTTAACAAAGCAACCACTCAAGAATTCTAATGCTAGACTGCTGATTTTCTTCCATGCAGACTGATGAAGAACCTTAATGATATATCACTACCTTTTCCAATTTGCCAGCACTCGTTTTGTCTGGGGAAAAAAAGAGATCCTGCCACTGCTATCTGTCCCAGAAACCTCCAGGGCTTTGGCAGGAGCAAAGCCTCCAGTCTCTGGTGGCCAGTTTTGGCAGTACCATGCAGACTCTTTTGGCTACAGCTTCAGTTGCTTTTAGAAGAAAACATTTCTTTGTTTTATTGTTGAATTAACAACGGTTCCAAAGATTTTTCAATAAACCTGTCTGATTTTGGACACAGTCCTGAAACTTTTGTGCCTGAGGTTCTATTGTTGTTTGTTGTCTATAATGAATATTTGAGGAAAAACCCACAAAACATCTTGATACTCTGCTATTTTCAAGTTGAGGAACAGATGGCAAAATAGTGACTTTATCCAATTTTAATTCTTCACATTTAATTTTTAGGCTAATGAATATTGAGCAATGTTGGCTCAAGCAAGATGCAATGAATATACTTAATGGGAAAGACTGCTTGCAGCAGTAAATACGGCTAACACAACACAGGTCTCAAAGCTGCAATATTATGCATCAATCTGGTGTATCTCTCTGTACAATTTCTCTTTTTAGACATATGTACTTGCAGTATTTGAGAAGCATCAGATTATGTTTCATGTACTGATCAGTGTATTCTCTAAGAGGGACCATTATCAATTTACATTGTGTCAACATCTGTATATAGAGAACTGATGGAAGAAACCTTCCTCATTTCCCTTGCCTCAGTAGCCCCTGCATACACCTATCATTTTGTGAATATAGCAAAATAGGTCTTCTGAGTTGCAAGTAGAAGCCTCTCGTGGAGAACAAATGCTGCCATTGGCTGCTTGCTGGCTGTGATCCCTGAGCTCCATTCAGGTCAGAGAAGAGCAGTGAGCACATTCAGATCATGCTTTTGACATAAGCATGGCCATTGATCTGACTCCAGACTGAACTGGGGTCAGCAACTAATTACATCTTAGTCATAATCCCTATCACATTTTTAATATTAGGAGTTCTTTTATGTGTGTGTCATATCTTTCACCCAGGTGCTGCCATGTCCACCATGCATAGGTTACCCTCAGCTATATCTACCAAAAAGAAAATTGGGCAGTGCCACAGGTCTTGGTGTTGCTTGCAGCTCCAGCCAACCTGCGTGAGGCTGATTCCCTGGAGTGATGCCTTTAAAAGTTGGCCTCTGACACAACCATCAGCAAGAATTGAGTACAGTGATATATTTCTGACAGCCTACAGATACATCTGGGCTGGCTTTGAAGACTTAAAAGATCTTACACTGAACTAATGCTTCTGCTACCAGCTACACCGAGGTTCTTGAGGCTATTGTCAGTATATTGCCAGTATTGTCAGTATATTGCTTCAGAGACTCTGGCACAGGGCAAGTTTCATCATGGTACCCTGTAGTTCCAGCATACAGTAAAAGCCACTTGCCCAGAAATCCTTCTAGGGATGATGGAAAGAGATGAGCCCCTCCAAGATGTGATTCACTGCACCAAAGTAGAAGTGTCATAATGCCAAACTGCTTCCCTGCCTGCAATTGACTCTTTCCCCATGGCTGTAGAAGAGTCCAGGAAAACCTTTATCAGTCAAGTTGTTCAAAAAGAATCACTCTAGCTTCACTGTCTTAACAAAGCAACCACTCAAGAATTTTAATGCTAGTCCAGTTTGTTGGACTGAAAGTCCAGTTTGTTGGACTTTCAGTTTTCCAGTTGACTACAGCAAGGTCAGAAGTAGACAGAAAACTACCTCTGGGAATTTCTGACTAGTTCACTCCCTACTGACCACCCAGACATGAGGAGGACTGACCACATTAGGACACCAAAACATGACATCTGTGTTGGTGTTTGCCTGCATACTCAGTTCTTTACTGCTCACTGTAGTCTGTGGAGATCTAAGGAGCAGAGCCCAGGAGGTGATGCAGCTCCTCTTCTACAGACACCATCTGCACCATTTGCTGGCCTCTCATCAGCGGGTAACAAGAGTTTCATTTGTTGCAGCAAGAACTCAAACACCCAGTGCACACACAGACACTGAAATTTGCTGTGAGCTCAATCTCACCCCACACATGTGCAACAGCACTACCAAGGAGGAGGAAGTAAAATAGGATCAGATTTAAAAATGAACCTACTAGCTGCTAAAGACTCCTTTAATTACATGTTTTGCTTCTTACATAACCTTGAACTTTGCTAAAAATATAGTATTTGAGTATTGAGGAAAAAAATTCCGAGAATCACGTTTCAGTGGTGCTGAGTGATAATGTCTCATCCAGAAAATGCAATCAACACAAAAGGGTCACGCTGCCCTTTCCCTGGCATCAGTTCAGTCTATAGGATAATTTCCAAAGAAGTAAAAAAAATCTATTTTCCGAAACATCAGTGCCATATTCTGCCAAATCATTTTGTCTATTTTCCTTCTTTCTCATTCATGCTGTGGATTCCTATGTCTTATTTGATGAGCTCAGGTGAAAGGCCAGCCAGAGAAATCACAGCTAAGCTGAAGTTGATAGTACCTTTAAAAATCTTCCAAAAAATCACCCGCAGTGAAAAAGAATCTGTCTGTGACTGTAAATTACTGTAAAATCTATTGTAAAAAGAGGGAAAAGTTTTCAAATGTAAGTTTTGTACAAATATCTGTTTTTCACCCATATTTCCACCCCCTGCTCCATGGTTGGTGGCTATCATGTACTATTGGGCATCATTTTTTCCAGATCAACACGAAACTATACCATGCCAGGTTTATTTCTATTACATCATTATACTGTAAACGTCTCAGATCTTGTTGCTTGCCCTAGAACGACACAGTGTGAATAAACTACAAATGATTGCTCTTTCCAAGAAGCTCACAGCAATATATATTATTTTCAGATGGAAGACCCACAGTGGGCTCATACACCAATTTTCACAGTGTGAAAACAACAGCAAAATAGCATGGACTAATGAGAGCAAATATATGTAGTCAACATTGCCAGGCAAAGCCTACCTCTTGTGTTCGATTGACTTGGAACTGTTCACTGACATAGCTATTTTTTGGCCGTGTGTGTTCCTTCTACACCATTTGGGTCTGAGGCAAGTAATATTACCAGGGTGGAGGTTTTTTTTCCACTGAAAAGCATCTTTGCAAACAGTGAAAGAAATCGGATGCTAGAGATTGTAGGAAAATGAGTTTACAAGGGAGGGTGACTGCAAGTAGCAATTATCTCCACTAAGATATTTGAAGAAGAAAGGAGCAGGGGAAGTGAGCCCTTGCAGACTGAAGCTGATGCTTTTGTGCTTGCAGTCCCAGCATTTCCTTCGCCCCACTGGAGCCTGTGTTGCACTTGGAGACAGAAGTCTGACTAGGCATGGCTTAGATAAATCTGCTCTCAGGTACCTCATGCTGTCACTGTTAAGCAGCAGAAAGTAATTAAAGTAATTTTCTTTCAAGGGGTTGAAGCTTTCTGTATCATCGACTGAGTCAGAGGAGGTAGCTCTGGGTGGAGGAAATACTGCATCTGGGGTGGTCCTGTGAGATGTGCACTGAATATAGGTCACAGCGGGTTATTTTGACAGAGGAAAAACAATCCTGCAAGGACTGTGCAGAACGACCATCAGCCTTCAGGAGGTTTCATTCCACTCTCTACAGGATTAGGGTTTCAGTCTCCAAAAAGACAAAAGCTAGTGCTTTAAGGAAAGAGCCTAAGTGAGTGTCAGGACCTCCTTTAGTGTGGCACAGTACTTTTTATCCAAGGAAAAAAGTTAACTCTTGCTGTACCACAGCTCAGTTACCAGGACATAGTGATCTTTTAAAGTGATTAATGGATGGCACAGTTGGTAATTAAAAGGATTAGTGACTTTACCCTTAAACTTGAAATGGAGATACAGTATCAGCTGACATTTGGCCACGCACAACTTGCACTGCCTTTTCTAAGCACAATCCTTCTGCAGCCTGTGCTCCTGCTCCTTGGTCATTTGCCTTGCAGTTATCTGAATTCACTGAAAGGAAACTTTGGGTGCCTTCAGGGATGTCAGACGGAGACCTGCCTGAGAGGCTGCAGGCCTGCCCCACCTGCTGAGGACGAGGAGGGACACAGGTTTATGGGCATCTCCTTGCACGCCTAGGGCCAGTCAGGGCTTCTGAGCACCCTGCCAAGGACCAGTCTGGGACCAGAGCCGAGTATTTAACGGGATAGTCCAGAAAAAAAATAGATTGTTTAGAGAGTTACACACTACTCTGATTATTGAACATCTCTCAGGGCTAAACCATGTTTGTAACCCTGCACTGTTCTACTTATAAGTTCAGACAAAGTGGGACCAGTAAATGAAGTCCATTGTGATTTTCATTTTGTACGTCTGTAGAAATAATTTTTTTCACCACAGTATTTAAAAATTTAAGACATTGTAACTAATGAGTAACTCTGATTTAGTGTTATTAATGAAGATTCATATTACTAAGAGTGTATTTTCAAGAGAGAATGTAAAAATTGAAATATATTGTCCAGATTTTCTATCTATGTCTAGTGGGTGTTTATTTTGTTAGCAAACTGAATGGTTTATGCCAGAGATAGAAATATATGTTAGTTGTTGTTTCCATTTGTGCTGTTACTTCTTGTTTTCTTTCTCTCTCTCATGTAGAACTCATGTAGCAGCACAAAAGCTTCAGCACAATATAGATGTTTTTGCAATTTTTGCTTACAGATACTGGAGAGAAAATTCTCCTTCATTATATCATAAAGGCTATTATGAAGAAAAAAATATTGGTAGATTACAGACCTTGAATATTGTGACCTTTTGTGCTTTATTCTGAGGTATTTAAAGTCAGGAATGTCAGTTACAGTAGTAATTAAACACAATTTGACAGGAAGCTTAGATTAATTAAGTAAATATCTGTCATCACAAATGAAAAAGGGATCCCAACCTGAACAGAAAAATTAAGATTTTTTAAAATTTTACTATCTGGTGCAACCATGCTAGAAAAGAAATTTGCTTATAATCATGACAGCTATTGAAGTCAGTATAATTGGAAAAAGGATGAATACCCACTAAGTATGTTTTTAAAAAATTTTGTTGATGATAAAGCTTTTAGTGGTGTGATCTCAAGATCATTATGCTACAAAAGCAATACTTTATACTGGAAGATTGTATCTCTCCCTTGTGCAAAGTCTTGGGATTTTATATCAGTGCACCCATACTGCTGTTCAGGTGGTTCTACAGGGAAATCATCCAGCAATATTCCCAGAATACATCATCTACCTGGAGGATAGCCTCCAGGAGCACTGGATGCCTACCATAATAGGATGTACTTTATTAGGTAGATTTGTGAAGAAGTGATACAAGGTAAACAGTAGCTCTATGCAAAAAAAATTAGGCATTCAACCCAAGGAAGCAGACTGTGACAAGGACAACTTCTCCATCTGTCTTCCTTTAATTGATTTTATCACACTAAATGTTTTCTCGTAATTTGAAATCAATGGGAAAAATTCCAGATTATTTCTCTCCCTGCTCTGTATTTATGTCTAGCATTTTTGTGGGCAAGGAGTTTAGTTCCTATGGTTATATTCTTCTTAATGATTCAACTGGATGAAGTGGTTTGCTCAGAAAGAAATATATCTGTGTCCAGCCATGCAATCTTTCATAGTAGATTGAAGTAGAGAAGGAAGGCCATTGCTAAGTCACGCACTGACCTTTACTTCCTAGTGCTAGGTGAGGTATCTGGCTAGTCTTATTCAAGCTAAAAAATTAACAGCTCCCAGTATTTTTAGTATTTCCATTTTAAGAACTTGATTTACCCATGTATTGGGCTGGAAAAAACCCCAGTGAATATTGGAAGGGAGCCCTTCTTATTCTTGTGCCTTGCAGATGCCTTAAATGGCTACCTAGAAACAGAGACTAGACAGGAATAAAGGAATAAAGGAGGTATTTATTTGAAAGGCCTTCAAAGGTACACTTTGGTTTCTGCCTCAGTGGATCCCAAAATGGACAACAGGTCACGAATTCTTCACACTTTTATATCAGCATAAATTCACCAACCAGAACCCAGCCAATGATGGAATTTCCCCAAGCTTGCCCCCTCTCCTCAAGATGATGGTTTACAGTTTCTCGGTCTAGAACGGTCTGGATGTCCTTGGAGATCAAGCTGGAGAGGCTTTGTTATGTCTGTCTTAGCATGAGAGAACAGCACTTAACAAGCTACAGGAAAATTCAGAGTTACACTAGCAGTACAGGATTTGAAAAATATAAAAGTTAAACCTAAGGTATCACTTTGCAGCAGCAGAGGCAGTGGTCCTGGCTCTCAGGGCACTGGCAGAGGGAAGGTGCTGGTTCCCATGGAGACTGTCTGCATTTCAGCACAAGGGGAAGGGAAGCCAGGAGGGATGGAGACAGAGGCATTGTGAAGAGCCAGAGCACCCTGCATGCTTTGTCACCCGCACTCATGTCCTCTTTGTGGGCCATCCTGTCCCTCAGGCAAAACAAAGCAGGCTGCTGGTCTCTTGTTCCCCACAACTGTGCTGGATATACCTCAGCGCATGTTCTCTGCAGCTGTGCTTCCTTGGAGCGGGTTATGCTCAGTCTTGCTTTTCCTAGTTAGTATGAGCCTCACCAAAAAATACTCAATTTACATACTAAATCTGAGAATAAATTTCATAAAATTTTCTGTTAGTTACAGGTGTTATCACAAGATTTCAGTGAGGGCATCACTTGAACACAAATAAAGGACTGTTTAAGATTCCCCATTTTCTTTGTGCTAATGATTCCTCTTTAATTAATGAACTTCTTCTATTAAAATGAAGGAATTTCTTGAAATAATATTTTAAATTCAGCGGTTTATGTGTCTCTTACATTTTATCTCATTGTTTTAATTAATATACAACAAATTTCAGGCTATAAAATTGTAATATTTGAAAAAATATTTACATTAAGTATTTTGAAATTTACTTTTCCATATCTGGAAATGTGATAGTTGAAAATTATACTACGAAGAGTGTTTATTTTAAATATTTTTATTTTTAATGGTTAGTCACTGTGGCCTGAAGAGTTCGTTTTACAGAAGAGGAAATCAAAACATCATCAAGCTTAGGCTGTATTTGTGGGACACACAAAATTACCTGAACTGTGTAAGTTTGAAAGCTAGTTAGGAAGCTTAACTAAATCAAATTAGTTAGAAAATTAAAGCTGGAAGAGATGATGTGGTTTAGCTTACTAGTCTGAGGCAGAACCAGACCCTTTGTGCATGGTGTTATCTCTCTGTAAGGTCCTCAATGGAGAAGATTCTGTGCCCTCAGTAGTTACTGTCTGCCTGAGTTTCAGTGCAATTACAGAGTCATAGAATCATATAATGGCTGGAGTTGGAAGGAAAATCATCTCATTCCAATTTCTTTGCCATGAGCAGGGAATCTTCCACTAGACCAGCTTGCTCAGAGACCCATCCAGCCTGTTCTTGCACACCTCCAAGGACAGGGAGTCTACAGCCTCTCTGGACAAGCTGTTGCAGTGTCTCGCCATCCTAAAAGTAAACAATTTCATCCTAATTCTAATCTAACCCTGCCCTCCTTCATTCCCCCTTGTCCTGTCACCACATGCCCTTGTGAAAAATCCCTCTCCAGCCTTCTTGTAAGCCCCTCATCATTAGGAATTTTCTATACGCTGTCTAACTTTCCAGGCAGCGAACCTGCTTGTAATTAAACTCTACATTAATAGCACCAACAGAATTTTTTATTGGGCAGTGAAGAGGGCTCATGAGAAGAAATCTGATTTAAACTAATTATAATTTCCATTGTTTTTCCCAGTGTGTGCTGTTTTGGTTTTTGCTCCTAAGAAGAAACCTTCCAAATATTGCTTCAAAGACTGAGTTGCACTGAAACACTTGTCTTTAAACAGTGATATTCCTCACACAGCTGCCTCAAAATCTTGTAGGAGAGAAGACAATCAAGGGAATACCTAACAGTATCGTTCTGCCTAACTCTCTCAGGTTGCCAGCACAGGCTGTGCTAATGAAGGAGGGTGATGTTGAAGAAAAATTCAAATAAAGCAAGGTGAATTTTGTAGAAATCTGAATCTTTACTCAAAAGTATTTTGCCTGAGTTGGAACAATTTCTGCAGTACTGATTGCACAACTAAAATGGTGACAAGTATGGCACAAAATGGTAAGGGAAATAAGAGAGATTCTGACAGCAGAAAGCAAATATTAAGATAAGCCAGAAAAAACCCCAAACCAAAACCAAACCAACAGACAACGCACACAATTTTTTTTTTAGACATCATCAATGACGGAGCTATAATGAAGAAGATAATCAGAAAGTCTGCAACAGGAGAAGTACATCTTTGGTATGCCTCCAATCATTGCACAGGATCTGGTTCAAGATGCAGCCACAGAAAACAGGACCCATTTTATCATAGTGACCATCTCTGTAGGAAGGACAGAACCAAAATAGTCTGGCATGGACATGTTTTAAAACACAGGATCTAAACAAAGTTAAGACCACATCTTAAAAGAAGATTATCAACAATAGTGAAGAGAAGAAAAGCTGTTGAAAGTACCCTGAAGAATTTTTAATGAGACCCAAATGGTGATTCAGAACCTATCTGTATAGACTCTTAAAATTAGGATTTCATAAAGACCAAACACATGCAGAAATCGAACTCAAATGTTAAAAGATACCACATGTTAAAAAGCACCTTCAAAAAGCACCAGTAATTCTAAAAGGTAACAAATTCTCTATGAAATTGTATACAATCACAGTTACATGCCAGAAAATATTTCCAGAAACAATTTGCTAAATGGTTATAAAAAGTACAAAGCTTTTCAAATATCTAAAGAAAGTCCCCCAGAGTCAGTGAGGTCAGTAGAAGATGGAAGTGTAAAGTGGAACTGCAAAAAAAATTTTGTGCAGAAAATCATCATTGTGCTTGAGGCAACTTTTCTAACTAAACTACTGGAAGTGTGACTTGTAATTTTCCAGGAGTTCAGCCTTCTAAACTTACAGTCACTACTATGGAAATTCAGAATCTCTGCCCTTACAGGTAAAAATGATCTAATGTTTTTACAAGTGGCCATTACCGTTCAAGGTGATTATTTCAAAATGCAACATCACAAGAAGATATCTGAATGTAGGAGATAATAGAGGTCTCTATTTTGCAATAGAAATGATAGGACTGAATTTAAGTTTGTTTTCACAGTTTTCAGCCACCTAGGTGTAAATAAGAAGTTTCATGCATGCCCATAGGTATACACATTTCTTCTTGTAGTTCTTTCTATTTCATTCCCAAGAAGACTTGATGGAAACTGCATTTGGCTAAGGCTAATCAAAATCATGACATTTTATTTGCACATGCTACATTATTTATTCAGCTAGTTATAGGACAGCACATCTACTTTTAATTCATATTTTTCTAAGCGTCTAGTAAGAGATACCAGCAGTCCAAAAATGCATTACGTCTGTTTGAATAGGATTCAAGGGTCAGTAAAAATAAAAATAGCAATAGTACTCCTCAAAAAAGACAGTTAATTACAGTTCTATGAAGAAGAACAAGACTGCAGAATAAGCACCTGCTACATTACCACTCTCATTTCACATGTATCCTGCAGGGTCCTTATGCGTCTGAGCAAGAGTACTTCAGACTAAATTGTTTGGCATTTATTGGCAAGGACCCTGCTTGAAAACCAGCTCCCTCCCTAGAGTTATTTCTAACCCTTGCTTATCTGTTTTCCCTGCCTTCATTTTACTTCCTTCTATAGGTTTACAATATGTGATAAAAGCTTTTTCATCTGGTATTGTTTAGCTTCGTTATCTGACCTTAACTTTGATGAATTAAAACAAACAGACATGATCCTCAGAATACAGGCAGGAGGCAGAAATTTTTTTTAAAAATCAGCAAGACTAGGTTTTTGCTCTCAGGAAGGGTTCTGGCTGCTCACATATCACTGTCAGAAGTAAAATGAGGAGTCACATGGAGAGACTATTGTTCCTGATTTTTTTCCCAAATACTGCTGTGACATAAAAACCTAAAGACTGCAGGCCCGAGAATCTTTCTGAGCCATCCCTGGTCAACCATTGCTCTCCCAAACTGTTTCTGGGCAGATTTGGGAGATCACATGTGTAAGAACATCTCTTAGTAACAGTGTAGTTGCAGTCAGAGATGGACTATGTGGAGAATGTGGAAGCCATGCCAGGTATGGAGCTAGCCTGAGGAGATGGATAGCTCATCAAATCTGCATGGTAAGCAGCACAAAATGTTTCAATACTAATAAAATGCATGCAAATATTACATATATCTTCAAATTTTGAAATCAGGTTTAAAGATAATCCCCCTCCCCAAATAATGTGCCTTTATTTTTCACTTCGCTCCCGATTTCAAAGTTGCAGATTTTACTTCCTGCAGAATTGTTCTCTAGTCACAGAAAACAGAAACTTGTTTATGCAACTCATAAATGCAAGCTGAGACTCTTACATAATTACAGGTCTCCAAACAATATGCATACAGGAACTGGCAAGGCTACACTGGATAATCAGTTTTAAGACAGAACAGCCTTTGAAACAAGCAGAGAATCTCATTACTCAGCTGCATAAATCCACGGTTCAGTCACATCTTGAACTGCTGTGGGCAGTTCTCATCCCCCCGTCTCCGAAAATACAGAATATAGCTGGGAAAGATCATGAGCAGTGTGACAGGCATATTCAAAACTATACTATTCAAAACAGTATCATAAAAATATCCGAAAGTTGGACCTATTTTTGAAAATATGGGACCTTTAATAAGTAAGCATTAACCGGGAGTGAGGAGTAGGGAAAAGTGCCATTATAAAAAAATGCACAGGGAATGGCTGCCCACAGTCTCTGGCAAAACAAGAACTACAGGTTAACAGAAGTAAGCAGATGGCAGACTCAGAGAAAATGAAAGAAATTGATTTTTCTCATTGTGCAGGTGAATACAGTCTTTTTCAAATGCAAAGCATCTATACAAATTCAAAAGATGATGGAAAAAAAATCAAAAGAAAAAATATCAGGGCTATTAATTACAAAGACAACATCTCAGTCTCAAGGAGTCCCTGGGGCCAGAAAAATATTCTAAGGAAATATCATTATATTTTTGACCTTTTCTTTTTTTCTTCTTCCAAGTATCTGCTTTTGTCTGCTTGGTGACAGGATATTAGGGAAAATGGATACATCCTTCCCATGCTGTGAATACAAAATCTTTAGTTTGTGTTTTAGAACTGCCAAGAATCATGAAAATTAGAAATAATCAAAATGCCCCTCAAGATTTTTTCCTCTGCATAACAACTCTGGAAGGTATGATGAAGATTCTGGTTTACTTTCCTCCCATTATTTCTATGAAAATCACAAAGTTCCCTCCTGGGCCCTGAGCCTTTTTCTCCCTAGAAAGCTCTGATGATTGCTAGGGGACCCTTAAGTGACAGGACTAGCCCAGCTGTAAAGAACATGGAAGATGTAAAGCTGCTTTACCGTATTTCATCATCAAGCCTTTGCATCTATGCTAGTGAATTTCTTCTGAGAGTGTCAGAGACTTCCTCATTTACAAGGGCGCTGCCAATTCCACTACAAAGTTTACAAGAGCTCACCTTAAGCCATGCCATGGGTCCCAAACTAACTCTAACAGCATGAGCATATCTCCCCTCCTCCTGCCTCAGGTGGGAATCCCAGCCTCTGCCTTGGACCCAATGGTTCTGTGAACTGAACAGCTCTGTCCGCAATGCTAGGAGGCAAACCACCCTTTTACAGTTTAGTCCAGGCACACAGCTTTTGGTTTTGTTTTTGTAAGGTAAATGGGACCAGAGCATTTGTATGAGGGAGAAAGAAGGCTGTGAAGGGTGGACCTGATATTATGTGGGGCAGTGTGGGTAAAGGAAAGAACAAGGTCTGCCTCTGGACAAGTGGGCTAGGGGATCAGCTTCAGAGGTGAAGGTTGTGTTTGGGGAAATTAGCAGTTATTCTGAATGAAGAGTAATGCTAAGACACACATTTACACTGAGAAGTGTAAAATCAGGAAGTAGCATAAAATTTCTCATTTCTCTCTTTAATCAAAAGACTGCTTCATGACATTAAGGAGGCAATCAACCTACAAATGATGTCTCTGAAGGAGTAACTGCACATTGTTTGTGATGACAAGTGCATCTTCTGTGAAAGATTGAAACAATTGGCACACAAATGTCTCCGCTGTTCTTTGTAAAGGGGAGTTACAGAATTAAGGCAATGTATAGTATATCTGACATAAAAATTGGCAGTCATCTCAAAATATGTAACCTCTGACTGGCAAGGAGGTACATAACACTGCTTAGCAGGGATCTCTATTCCAATACTTCCTCCATCACTTTGCAATGCACAATTTGGCTTTCAATGTTGAGATACATATTGCTTCATCTAAAATTAAGTCTCCTGATTGTCTCAGTGGGTATCTCAGGCAATATTTGAAGCAATTATGTCACTTGAAACACAGCATAGGAAAACAATATTGTGCCACTTTATTTCTCTTCACAGCTGTCTAAACAATGTTAAGTGAATCAGAAGTGCCTTGCATTCAGAGCAACAATATAAATGCAAAATCTCTGCAGCACAGCAAGAGGCATTGAACAATTAGCAGGAGTCCTTCTGGCTAAGTAAATATATTTTGGACTTCTGAAGCAATCCAATGGGAATGCACACCAACGAGAATAAAAAAATCCCAACTTTTATCAATGTTAACATCTCATATAATACAGGTTATTCTATAATTATTTCAATAGCTATCTTACAGTAGAGGTGTGTTTCTAAAATTTAGGACTTCCGATGCCATCCTACTTGGCCTGTATGGAAAATCATTCATATCTTCTTTAGGTTTTTCACTTGACATTTATCATCTTTGTTGCTGCGGTGTCCTCTGTCATGCTCCAGGTATCTGCTTGCTTAAAGTAGGGTCTGGAAATCATACTTAGGACAAATTAAACACAAAGATAAGGAGATATTAAAACCTGACCTGACTCCACATGTGTTTCAGTTCAATATAGGTAAGTATGTAAGTATTTAAAGTGTGAGTACTGGCAATAGTAATTGCTAGTGACACAAATTGAGCTGTAGAACAGATTTCTTAGGAAAATGGTTTTTTCCCTTCTTTATACTTACATATTCTTGTAATACTGTTTCTGAGATTGGAGGAACCACAATCAGCAAAGTCTGAAAAAGTGAGATGTAGATAAAGAGAGAAATATCTAAAATGAAAATGGTAATATGAATAATCAGTGATGTCACACTGGACTCATACCAAATGTGAGAGGTGCCACCATCAAAGGTATGGCTGGAGCCGCAGCTCAGCATACTGCTAAATCTAAATTTAACAAAATGAGTGATTTTCAGAATGAAGTGTCAGTGAATCATGGTTTATCTATGAAAAAGGTAACCAAATGAAATTAAATTCAACCAAATTCAAAGGTATTTACTTGGTGCCTCATTCAGAGCATCTAAGTAGCATTTTTACTGTAAGATAATATTCTATGATCAAGATGTGGTTATGAATATGTTCACATTTTTTCCATCAATGTTTTTATTTTTTTCTTTAATTCTTGTCAATCAAGTAGGAAAAAAATTACCTATCTTGTTTATTTCCTACTGTGTCTATTGCTTTCTTTTTACTGGCGTTGGACTTCAGATGGACAAATTGAAGCTTTCAGAGCCATTCTAACATGCATAATGTGGTCTGATGAAAAATATAGGTATAGCTACCTGTATGTGGTGACTGGCACTGCTTAGCACTCCTTTGGATTCCAAGCTGCAATGCAGAAATGGTGCAAAATTTAGATACACAACATTTAGCAACACAATGAATAAAATGTAAGCATTCTTCTCTTTTATCTGTGCTTCATGAAGGAAGAAAAAGTCCAAATCTTATTACAGATCAAAGGGAACTTTCTCACAAATGGGTTGTTACTCTCAAAGCATTTTCAGAAGTCATCTGAGAAATGGGAGCAAAAGTTCTAATTTTGTTTCCCTATTGCAATGGGCAGGGCACTTCTGTGCTCTCTTTTCCCTGTTTATAAAATAAGGACAGAGCAATATTGAGTTTTTAGGTTTTATGATTCACTTAATGTTTGCATAGCACTTTAAATATCAGGAGTAACATAAAAATAATAACTACAGGATGTATTACAAGCAAACAAAAATATCTCTATTTGCATCATGTTACCTTGTATTAGTTCTATATTTTCTTGAAATATTACGTGATTTTTAGGAAATAAGAAATAGATTACTAGGTAGCATACTAAATAAAAATTTGGCATGAAATACTCTAGAACAATAATTTCCATCCCAGGAGAAACAAAGGGATTTAAAAGATGCTTTTACAATAAAAATAAACTATTAAAAAGTTGGCAGAAATTCTCTGGGCATAATTGCAGCTGTGCTTGTTTCAAAATGCCTATTAAATCTGATTCACCAGGACTGTACTACTAGCATGCCTCTGCCTATGGGAAAAGCCTAGGCAATAATTTAAACTACTTTAAATTGAAAATTTAGAGCTGTTGTAATTAATTGTGAATCATTAGAAACAGCTCAATTAAAAAAAACACAACACAACAAAGCAAGATTGTTTATAACATAACAGATAATTAGCCAACTGCTGCAGAATCCAAAGATTCCCCAGAATACATGTAGTACAAGAGAAAGAAAGTGAAAAAGGCATATTGCAGGCATAATCATGCTTGTATATCAAACCTCACATTTTCCATCATATCCTTCAGCATTGAATCTTCCCTGGGGTTTAGTGGAGCCCATCCCCACTGGTTTTTACAACCTCCAGGTAAATCTTTGTGAGTTTTACCTAAACTTGGGCCAAAGAAAATTTGGAGAGATAAAACACCCTGGCTGCCCTCTGATTTGGTTTGTGAGGAGGAGTTATGAGGATTCGGTTTGGGAGGTGGAGTGATGAGATACACCTATGCGTTTAAGCCTCTTCTCTGTGATCAAGTAGTTTTTAAGATTAAACATGAGGTTTTCTGCATGTTTTAGGATTGATGAGAAGGCTTAACAAGTGCCACATCATGCTCATGCACTCTTGAGCCTGCACAAGTACCCTCAGAGAGGGTTTGATGCCTGTCCCAGGCCCACAAGCATGGCTATGTGTCAACTAGAATAGGGCATACTGCAGAGTGTTGAAAGGTTACTTCTGCAAAGTAATGGCCATTATTTTTCTGTCTTCTTGGTATTATCCTGAAAACACATAACTTACTTATACTAGTGTTTTTTATGATCTTCTCCTAAAGAATATACATCTAGGACAAAATCTTCTGTTTATATTCCCATCAGCGAAAAAACCATTAGAGAGGCCTCAGGTATCTTCCATCATGTCACTGGAATTTGCAAAATCAAAATGGGAAGATATCAAAACATATTCTTGGAATTCTAGCAGAAGAATGTGACCCTGGAACTACTTAAGATCAGATCTGGCAAAAAAGGATTTCAGTCATGCTGTCCACACACCTTGAACTCACACAAGTTCATAGAGCCTGATGAAGCTGAACCTGTATATTTAGTAGAGATCTAATGACATGTGGGCGTTTTGGCCAGTTTTAAAGACATGTAGTCACTCAGCATAATCACATTATACTTGAATATTTTGAAAATGTGGGAATCCTTCTAGAACAAACTGATGACTTACATTCTGCATTGCATTTTCAGAAGTGGCTTGCTGCAGGAGTTTTGCAGGGAAACGGAAAGAACAGATTACCCATCTCCTTTCTCTGGGTTTTTAATTTTCTCCTGTTAGGTAAAAAGCAACTCCAGCATTGGTTGGGAAAAGCCTCTGTGCTGGAACAACAGAGCTTACGGCTTCTCTGTTCATAACATAGTTTCTGCAATTTAAAAGAGAGCAATAGATCAAAGAGGAGAGTACCCTCAAACTGTGGCAGCTGAAGTGAATGAACTCTGTCTGAATAATAATTTAGAGACACCGTAGCACTGACTTTAAATGTGCTTCAAAAAATGTTGTTCATAAGGAGGAGATGCAATTAAATTTAATTCCTCTCCAACAATAGTTTACAGCTACCTATTATAAGCTTATGGAAAATGTCAGTGGAGATACTGAACACATCTCTTGCCAATTTGAACTTCTCTTAAAAATTAAAATTTCTGTACATTTGCACAGTATTATTCTGTTTCTGTCTAGCAGCACTTTCTATTCTATTCTAGAGGAGCTGTGTTCTATTATTCATGGCTAATTTTAATTACTGTATCTGTAATTTCAGCCACATCCTAATTTACCACATTGATTATCCATTAAGATCCTGTGAACTGTAAACTGTTATTTCCATCTCTTCCTCAGCAATCATCTCAGTTATTCACTCAGTCTTCCCACTGCAGCCTTTTCTATTCAGAGATGAAGTTGGTTGATTATTTATTTTTGTAGTAATAGTGTCCAAAACAGTTAATGTTCCATTGATTGCACACTTTCCTCACTAGAACAGTGGTGGTTTCAAACTGCACTATGTAAGACTGAAAGTCTGTACAGTGAGAGAGAAACTCAGTCTCTACGCTCATTCTCCTGCATGCAAAAAAATATACTGGTTTTGATTGCATGGAAAGCCATGCCCAGAGTCGTGTTCTTTTCACAGTCATTTAAAGTCTGGGAAGAGTGGTCTGCTCATGGATATGTCAGTCCTCAGCAATCACAGTCACTCCTAAGGAAATTGTAGAAAAGCTGTCAAGTTTGGGGATTAAAACTGCTTGTTATTGATGGCTGAGAAGGAAGACCTTGCCTGTGAGAGACATGAGCTGCTGTGGGTTTATTCTGCATTCCTACCTGCCTGAAGTTTGCTGCTGGCCTCTCCTGCTCTCCAGCCATGTCTCTCCACTTCAGCTCCCAGCCTGGCACTCTCAAAGGAAGCAGATGACCCCAAGCAAAAGGGATATTAGGTTGTTGCAGCCCCCCATGAGTTAAGTAGGCTCCCCACAGGGCAGCATGGGCTGTAGTGACTTGCTCAGGAACAGACCTCTCCTGACTGCCCATGTTGCCAAAGCCTTGGTTCTAGGAGGTATTTCCTCCGTTACACCCTGGCCCTTAAAAAATCTGACTCCCTCTTTCCCTGAAGAATGTACACACATTTGTCAAGACAATTGCACCCTCTTCATTCATCCTTGGAAAACAGACTTGTCTTTCTTATACCTTCAATTTTCTACCATTCCTTTTCTGTAAAGTTGCAGCTGCCAAAATTACAGTGTTTCCTCACCCATTCCTCTAATCATGTAATCCTTATATCCTGCTTCAATTTCCTCTTATAGCAGAGTAGACTTCGAAGACTCCTTGGTTCCATTTTTCTTAGGCTCAGCTTTACTTTCTCTCTTGGTCTCCTTTCCCAAATCTGGGCTTATTTCAGACAACCCTAATTAAGGGTTTCCATTTACTATTTTATACATACATTATATCTTTCCATTTACTATCCACCTGATTCCATCTTTTCATGTGTTCATCCTCAGGAGCTTCCCACAGCTCATTGGCTCCTCAGTGCCTTTAAACTGTGGATAAATCTGTGAGGACACAGTCTGGCCTTGGCATGCTTCACCTGAAGAGTAGCATAGCTCTAGCACAGATTTTTCTATCCCATTTTGAGTAAGTCATGTCTTTTCAGGACTTTCATTCACCATTTGAAAAAATTAGGATAATTTTTTTTTTTTTGCCTTCCCTTGCCATCTACTTTTTACAATGGAGTCAGCCCAACAACTTTGGAGCTGGGGCAAGGACCTCTGATGAGCTTATGGAACTAACAGCAGTTTTATTTCCAATGCCCACAAGAGTGCAGAGGGTAGTGTTTCTCCCTGTTCCTACCTTTACTTAGAGGCAAGTGCAGAACTGCATTTGAGGAAAAGGGCAGCCTTTTCCCATGTAGGTGGGACCTGGGCCACGGACATGTGCTGAAACACCTCCTGGGCTGACCCTACACTACAGCAGGGGCTGGCTGTACCTCTGTGCTTCCCTGCTCTCCCCCTCAGCTCACCAGCACGTGTCTGTGAAAGGTCCTGCCAGGCTGAGTCCTTCTAGGTGCTGGTACTCCTCTGACACAGAAAATGAAAGTTGTCTGTATTTTTCTAATAGAACAAATAATTTTAGATTTCTATAGTAAGTGCGTTAATAGGTGAGTCAGTTTTTTCTGTCTAACAATCCTGCTTTTCCTTTTGAATGGACTTAGGAATTTTTATCCAATACATATACAAATTCTTATCCTGCATTCTTCTAGTGACAGCAAAATATAATGGTGTTATTTCTACTTGAGGAAATAGAAATTATGCCATTTAGCTACAGAGATCTGAAAAAAATCAAGCAAAGGAAATTATTGTGAAACACAAGAAGGCCAATTAAAACTTCTTCAATTTACCTGCTGTGAAAACATTCTCCTCCTGATATTATTGCTGGAGCTACAGAATCAGGAATCAAGATTTTTTTGATTTTTTTAATTGCCAACAACTCACTACCCTTTAGCGTTTATTATGAGTGAATAACTACATCAGGCATTTACCAGGTCCATTTGGGACACAGACAAGTATTGGAGGTTTGGATAGTGAAACTGATTTCAAATGTTTGCAGATGCACCATCTGTGGCTATCAAAACCCTCTGCAATGCCATATGTGAGACCAATTCAGACACTATAAAACCACACTGGGAGAGAAGGCATAAATTGTCAAAGGAAACATTCATCTGAAGACAAATGAAAGGCAAAATGGTACTGAATGGAAAGTATTACCATTTGATTTCCCTTGGAAAATGAAGGAAGAGCTATGCTTTTCTGGACTGGGTGATCACCAGTATCTCCAACTTTCTGGGTATCAACAGGAAGACAGTTATTTTAAAAAGCCTGAGTATATTTGTCTCAGCTCTGTAATGCCAACCCCCATCATGCAATTATATGATTATCAGGTGATTTTGTGTGTCTCCATGATGCATTTCACACCTGTGAAAGTTCTCCATAAGCATCCCAAAAGATTGAGCATGAGAATGCCAAGGAGCTTGCCTGACTGACATGAGAGAAGTGATGCCTGGGCATCCTCTTCACCTTGTTGCAAGAAATACCTAAATGGGGAAATGATTCTTTTCTGTAGATGAACAGGTCCTTTTGTTGTCCAGCTGTAGGCTGAGGTTTTTAGTAAATAGCCAATATGATCATCCTCATTCCAACTTGATCAGATGAAGTTTAAAGTTATTGTCATCCTGACACCATTAACTCCCTACTTCTCTACTAAGAAAGGACTGATGTCCCACTGTTACTTAAGAACTCCCAGAGGCACCCACTGGGCTGGGAGCCCTTGGCCCACTGGGCTTTTTGGAGACTCTCTGTAGGGCTCTGTCAGGTAAAATGTTTCTATTTTAGATTACTATATATAGTCTGCTAAACTGTGCAGAAATGTCAGATGCCAGCATGTGCACATGCCTCCTGATACAACCTCATATATAACATATTGAAAAAGTCCTTTAGTGAAAATGTCAGCACATCTGATGTGGAGGAATATTAGAGATGTCTTTTTCTTTCTTTCAGTAAAATTTGAAAAAGATTTTGAAAAAGTGGAAATTAGTGGTGTGGGGCAGTATCAATGAAAAACACATTTTAAAAGCATTTATAAAATGTTTGAATCAATGGGAAGTGAGGCCAAATTTCGATTTGAAAGGGAAAAATGCAATAAAAATTTTAAAATTAAGAGCTTTTTTCCAGAAAACCAATTGCTTTGCAACATCTGAATAATCTATGTCATGTCTTCAGAAAATGGGATGTCCGAATATACCAGTTGAGAGTTACACTGCAAACAAGATGTCAATGAGTCAGAGCACTCAAAAGGAGGTAATGAACTTGTTAACACAGATAAATCAAAAAGGAGTCTCTCATTCAAAGGCACGTTTGATAACTACAAAGTATGCGTTCCCTTACTTTACAGTTGAGAGCTGTTTAGAGCTCATCATCAAGAACATGGTGTGGGGTTAGTAAGGACCATTAAGTAACAGATATTTTGCCCTGAAAATACTACCCTAACATAAAATGAAGATCCTTTCTCTGTTTTGCAAGGTGTGAAATACATGAGCAGGAAGGCAGAGTGAGGGCTGTTAATGTGATAGCCTCTAAGGCCACCCTGCTGCCACATCCCTGAAGCTACAAGAGAGTCCTGAGATTTTGTGCTTATTTGAAGGGAGAGACAGCATCTTCCTAACAGTGGGAATAAGGATATGCTTAAGGCTAATCCACGTGTCAGTGCCAGGAGTGCTGACATGCTCCCCTGCTGCAGGAGTGGATGCCCACCAAGCCTTCCTTATCTCAGATAATACTCATAGTATTTGTGGGATGAAAAATATTTCCTCCTTGGACCTTTCCTTTGTGGAACAGCTCTTGTGATGTTTCTCAGAAAAAGAGGGAGTGCACATAACAGGAAGCTCTGAATAAATTTCTTAGCCCCAGATACTGTGGTAAAGAAGAATCCAGCTCAATAAAAACTTTTTAAATTATAAATTATTCTCAGAAATTACTGATTTTCTATAAATGCTTACAGCACTTTCCTTGTTTAATATATTCTATGAATATTTGGTCACAATATTATGTATTGCTTGTCATCAGAATACTTTAAATGAAAGCAATAATGGATATCTAAAAATGATATGAATCATATCTTAAAAATATGATTCTAGAGTCCAACAAAAATGTTCTTTGCCCTGATGCACTGCTTGTTCACACTGCGTAGAAAGCTTACCTAGAAATTAAAGAATGCAAGTGCTTTCTGAGTGAGGTGTTGACTAACAATGCAAGAACCTCAACCTTTCCAGGTCACCATCATCCCCAGTTTAGGGAACTGTCACAATAAATTCCTTAATTGGGTCAGGTCCACTGAGTGAGTGAGGAGATGAGATTTTGCTGTATTAACTCTTTTGGACAAGGGCTTACTCTACACCTACACTTTGCCTAAATTCGGCACAATTTAAGGAACTTTGAAAGGCTAGGGAGACAGAAAGCTTTCTCTTTTACAGCAGAACATGACTTACAAGAGTCCTGAAAGTCCTAGGCATCTCTAAAGTCATCCAGACTCATCCAAACTCATCCTTGGTACCTAAAGTACTTCCTACATGTTTTAGATGCTCCTTGGAAGCTTGAAGATCTATGCAATTTTCTTCTTCAGTGAAAGTCAAAGGTTATTCAGAGAGATGATTAAATTTAGTCCAGAAAAAATTATTTAGGAAATACATAAAATTTTCTGATGTGGTTATTTAAAAATTTGCTAAGAGCAGGCCCAATATATCTCTTTCCAGGTTTCCAAATGGCTAGAATATTTATCTTAGCTAGAAGAAACACATTTTGTGTTTTCCCTGCTTGAGGCATTTGAATCCAAAGCATGCACATGACCAGAGTCACAGTAAGAAGAGACACCTTCTGTAACATCCCTTGAAGGTGAGCTACTGCACAGCTAGGAAAGTCGGAGAAACAAAGTGTGGCTGTATTACCTAGTGAGGAAGCATTCATCCAAAGATCCATTCCTCCTGGATTTTTCTGTATATATTGTACTAGATAATCACTGGATTCAATGACAGTAGCAGTATAGGAAACATTTCTCATCATTATCTGACACTGCTTTTCTGAAGCCTTATTGTCTTTATCAGTACTTTCCACTGCAAGGTGAGTCATATGAAAAGAAATTACATATTTTAAGAGGTGTTAATATTTGCTTCCATCATGTCACATTGTTTTTTATCCTCTTCTTCCAGTGTATTTGAGCGTTCAGTCCCAGCATGTCAAAGGGAGCCCATAGGGATATGCATTATACCTGATAGCCCTGGTCAGGACATGCAAAGAAACTTTGCAATTTGCTGCAAAAATGAGGGAACTTAATGAATTTTTCATGTACAGCTAAATTTTATGCTAAACTGAGTGATGCTTAATTCAAAAGAAAAATACCCCAGGCTTCTAGTTTGGGGGAAGGCAGAACAAATGGTCACTTTAATATTTAGACATTCATTTAAAAAAGGGAAGATTTCAAAATCAGAACTGCAGGCCTCTGTAACATGTACATGTATATTAAGAATCATATCTGTAAGCAATGAAAATGTAACAATATTTCCAGTTGAGGTGTAGACATTTATGAACATCTGTCAAAGACATTAAATTGTCACTCTAAGTGAAATCCCCATCCTAGTTCTCCTCACTAACTGAAGTTGTGAGAAGCAAATTCTGTCTGTGTAGTTTATTGTGAAGACATGACCCTTAATTAAGCAGCTGCAGTAACAAGACACACTGGATTACACAAGTAGTCAGACGTGGTCTTTTAACAGACACACCATAGGAGGTAAAAGACTGAAAAGAAGGTCAGCCATGAGCATCCCGGTCCAATTAGCAGGATGAGAACTGAAATGTTATTATTAATCATGTTGTCATCTAAAGACTGAAAACAAATAATTGAACAAGGCACACTCACGGTGCTTACCTAGTCTCAGCAGCACTCTCAAAACATGCCAAGAGCTTCTTGGCATTTTATATTCAAACATGAGGATGACTCAGACACCAAGATACCACAAATAAGAACAGGGGAAATTCTGGGGATCATAAGAGATTTGGACCAGTGTCCAATGCCAAGAAACCTGACCATGAAATGTATGAATAAAAGTAGGTAAGGGACACTTGTCTAACTGTAGGTACAGTGAGGAAAGATTTAGAGGAATATTGAAAGTTAGAGATATATTGAGGTAATTCTAGCCAAAAGGTTGGGAGAAGTCAGAAAGGCTTTCACAAATAATACTCAGAGACATTTTAAGCACCTTAGAAGCTTACAGGTAAATAAGAAGATAAAACTGATGGCAACCTTGATGCTGATATTTAAAGACAGCAGTTTGATAAATTAAAGGCTCGGTCAAACCAGATATTGACAAAAGGAAGTCTAGATATCATCAGTGGAATAAATATTAAGAGAAAATGATCTGAATGTGTAGTGGATGATATTAGAAACAATAAACAGCATAATCAGATATTGAACAGCTGGTGCTCTCAGGCTGTTACAAAATTAGCAGGCTATGCAAATACAGGTGACAAAGTAGGTATATTTTAATTACCCTTTTGATATAGAAGCCAATGAATACCTGAAAATACATTAAAAAAATTTGAATAAAACAATTGCTAAATAATCTGAAGGATGAATAATGCTGTGATAAATGCCAACTGACCAGCAAGGGAAACACATGCTTTACTTAAGACTATTATCAACAACTTGATCCCTCCTTTTGAGAAGGGCTTGTGAGAAAAAGCCTCTATTTCAGCATTACTCCAAAATCAGATGACACAGAATAAAGGCGATTCTGTGCCTTTAGTCTGACATGTAAGTTGCAATATGAATGGATTAGTGTTCAGTTCAGATTGATGAAAGCAAGTCTGTGCTCATTCATGAGGAGCAAAGGTATTCATTCACTGTGTCAGTAGACAGCACATCATTCACTGAAACAGCAATCTGCGCAGAATATGCATCGATCCAGATTATGCATAAAAGAGAAGTAATGGCCAAGGAGATCAGCAGAGGCAGAGAATAATGAGAATTGCAGTCCAGGTGACTGGCAAACTTATTACACTGAAAGCAGCTCAAAGGTGCATGAAATGGATTAAGAACTGACTCAGAGATCTGTAAAAATGCTGCTGTACATAGGACTTAGGTATGCTACACAATGTGAACACTTCTGCTTAAAGGCATATATAGTCTACAATAAAGTTCCTAGGGGAACAAGCCCGAAAGTGTCCTGAAAAATTTACTGTCTGGTTGGGGTTACTTCTCTGTGGCTTTAGAGAGAAATATTCCCACAGGGCTCCATGCTTTGGTTTTTCCTGTTTTCCTGCTTCGTATTTTTACGATCTTAGGCAAGATTAGCTTCTCTGTCCATTGACATAATTTATAGATTGAATGTTTTAACCTACCTCAGTTGAAAACTTCACATATAACTCTAGCATGTCTATCATGATACCATGATGTCTTGTCATAGCTAGCAATGCTGCAAGACAATCTTGATTTTTCTTTCTTTTTCTTTTTTTCTTATTTTCTTGTAGGATCCCTACAGACATCACCACACACCTTACTTTTTTCTCACATCTACCAGTAAGAAATTGCCTTGGCCCTGGCTTCACTCTCCTGTTTAGCCTGTACCCAAAGTTTTTTTCCATAGCTCTTAGTCTCAGTTCGGTATATTTTTCTCTCTAGCTATGATGCCTTTAATGGCTACCTAGAAGCAGAGACTAGACAGGAATAAAGGAATAAAGGAGGTATTTATTTGAAACGCCTTCAGAGGTATACTTTGGGCTCCAGAGGGTCCTGCCTCAGTGGATCACAAAATGGATGACAGGTCACGAGTTCTTCACACTTTTATATCAGCATAAATTCACCAACCAGAACCCAGCCAATGATGGAATTTCCCCAAGCTTGCCCCCCTCTCCCCAAGATGAAGGTTTACAGTTCTTGGGCCCAGGACAGTCTGGGTGTTCTTGGAGATCAAGCTGGAGAGGCTTTGTTATGTCTGTGTGAGCATGAGAGAACAGCACTTAACAAGCTACAGGAAACTTCAGAGTTACACTAGCAGTACAGGATTTGAAAAATATAAAAGTTAAACCTAAAGCATCAGCTACACTGACAGAGGCAATCCCGGGCTGATCACAGCTGCTCCTCGTGACCACCATCCCAGCCTGATGCTTTGACCAAAACTTCCTTTTGCAGAAGAACACTGTTGTTGCTCTACATCTCTATTTCCTGATCCTCACACATCAGCAATCAACTCACAAAAAAGGCAGTGTGGTCTTGCTGGGTCTCCCTCTCATGGTACTCATAAACAGATCAGATCAACTTAGTATTCCTCCTTCTCATCTCTCCTGTAAGTTCTTCTTTGAGTTGATCATTTCAAGGAAAATAAAATGCTTGACAGGAGTGAAGATTTTTGACTCTTATTCTGTCAAATACTCTCACTATTCCCATGTACTTCCCCGTGTATACCCTTTGTGTAAAAATTACCATTGTGTAATTTTTGAGTTGCAGTCTCTTTTGAGGATGTGTGTTTGAGTAGCATTTCTCACAAGGAGTTCTTTCCACTGAACTTTTTTCTAAATTTCACAGGGAAAAACCCGCCCAGTGGGAACTGAACCAGCAGGACAGCAGGTAGCAGTCTGTATTTCTGGAGCAACCCCACACACCATGATAAAGAATAGCATGAAATTTGTCAGTCTGTCAGTCTAGGATTTTGTTCACCCCTCTTCAAAAAAGTGCACATCTATTGCACCTTGCCAACAGCTCCTGAAGAAATGTATGGCATCAGTGAGACACTCAGGACAGTAACAACCCTAAAACATGACTTGAACATTTCTTTTTACTGTGTGAGAAATAACTTTGATGGCTGCTGTCAAAGCTGTACACATATCCTCAGAAACCCATTTTTTACTTTCATTAATTGACCACCAGGGTTCTCCCTAATTAAATTTCCCCTCCTACAACTTTATGTAAAAGGTGTACATTAACTATTTTTTCAAGAGTGCCTGCACTGCACTAGGCTTGCATTTGCTCTGGGTTTTCTTGCTCAGCAGAAAGCAAATAGAAATGCTTTAAAACCAGGATGGAACTCTTTATCATTTGTGTATCTAAAGTTTACAGTCCAGTTTTGAAAGGGATAATTGTAAATCCAAAGGGGTAATTCTCACTGATGCTACTGAGAATGAACTTTCTCTGGCACATAATTTTAAAAGGTTGCCCTAGTGCATGTCTATTTTAAACACAGATATGCAAATAATTCATCCATTTTCCCCCTAATACCTGAACAAGAAAAGCTGATTTTCTGACATGCAAACCTACTGCAGCTGTCTGATCTTTTAATCTGTTACATATGCCTCGTCTGATGCTCTCCCTGTAGGAGGACACAAAACTGCTGTAGACATTGTTACACTTCTTGATCTGCAAATTCAAGACCTGTGCCCTTTTATACTCCAAAAGTGCACAGGGGATCTTGGTCAAAGCTGCTTAGTAACTAGGGGATTTAGAAAATATACTGTGCACAGTCCTCTGGCCACTGAGCTGTAGGATTTTGGAAGCAGCTCTCTCTTTCTCTGCTTATCATTTTAATCAATTAAAAGGGTTGTCCATCCTGTGCTAATCTCCCTTCAACTCTTACTAGATCAAAAGACTTCAGCTGATTATTGTTGCAGATTAACAGGATATCAGACAAATGTTAATTTAGATGTTACAAAGTCAGTGTCAGTATTCACTGAACGTCTCTTAGGTCTGCTGAGCAGAGATGAATATTATTTAGAAAGGAAAAGGAAGAAGGTTTGAGGTATGGCTATTATCTTCTTCAAATCCTAGAAATACATGAGAAACTGTCCCCCGCAGCTCTGCTCAAGGAAGAGAGATGGGAAAGAAGTGTTTACATTTTGTTTGCTCAGGCCCTGACAACACAAAAACCACAATCCAAACCAAATTTTCTTCTCTTTTCCTATCACACACAATCTAGGAGTCAAAAAATACTTCTGATACTATTAAGCGAAAAGTTAGATTACATTAGCAAGTCTGGATCGTCTTGTAGAATCCCTCATAGCCTAGTTAGAGAAGATCTTATTTGCATGAATTTCAAATCTTTATTTTAGGAAAAAAGCCCCCAGCACTGTTCCACAGAGAGTAGATATAAAAGATCAGTCTGTCATGCCAAACTACATGGTAGCTTGGGGGTGCAGCTGCTCATCTGAGCAGTGGTAGCTGACAGGTACACTGGAAAAGTTTAACCCAAATGGCACAATCTAATCTTGATGATATTTTATGAGCAATAATGTCAGCTTGCCATTAGCCCTGTTTCCATCCCCACTTGTCCAGCTTTAGCTCTGCCTGATTTTGGTGTTGGTGGGCACCACTGGGACATGAGCTCCCCATGTGAGTCTTGAGCTAAGAAACACTTGATTTTTCCAGCAGGACAATCTCTTAGAAGGCTATGGGAATGGTTTCATATTTGTGCAATGCTCGTGATAGGACCAACACTGATGTAGTGTCCACTTTCATCGACCCTACATTGTTGAGACCACAGTGAAAATTGAAAGTGTTTTAAAAAGAGTTGCAAAATTATTTCCCATGTGGCATCCATTCCTGAGAGAGAGATGGAGAGACTTACAATGTTTTTTCAGGAGAAATTAATTACTTGCTTTCTGTCTGCAGATATCTCTCTTGGAAATACATCTTTGATTGTAAACAGGTCTTCTGTTCAGAAGAATAAGGCACAGTGATATTCAGTTATCAAAAGTAAAATATAAATGAAGAAGTTTAGAAACAGAGTCATTTTTTTTCTACCTATGACAACAACTAATTCAGGGTTAAGTATATTTCTAAAAGTTTTGCCATAGTTCATTCAATAACTCATTATGAGTTTGATGCTGAGATGTGTACACTGTTATGGGATACAGATATTTGACAAGTATTAAGTATAGTATCAGTTTTTTTCACGGCAAAGGTGTGTCCTTTCTTTTTACCTGTTTTTCAAATGTAAGATCTAGAGGGTATAGGGCTGCTAGACAACTTCTACCATAATGTACTTATGTTTGCATTGAGAATTTCTAGCCCATGACTTGTGTACAAAATATAAATACAGTATGCTTTTGATAACGAAATACAATCATATTTGTCTCTTGCTCTGTGGATGTTACACAGCTGAAAGCAGAGTTCTCTTAGGACAGTGTTTCTTTCCTTCCAAAGCACTAAAACAACGTAGGCTACACAAGGACTCTGATTCTGCTCATTGTACACATGGTACATGGGTACCATGGCAGAAAGTAGTTCAGAGAACTTTATTACCAGAGACACTAGTATATAAATTAACTTGAGAATACTTTGAGTGAGTGCTTCTTTTTCACACCTCTTTTTGCAATATCCAAGTCATGTCCTTTTTGTTGAATTTAACATTTTAACAGTACTTTTGCACATCAGCAGAATAAGCAAGGTAATCAGACCAGTAATCCTTGCATCCAACAGCAGCCACTACTGTGGACTTTACTTTTCAGTACTCAAAACATCAAAGTAGGTATGTATGAAGAAATCTGAATCCTTAGGTCACATCTTGTCTACCTTATGCCAGGCTTTGGTGTAATTTATAGATAAGCACATGTATATATATATATATATTGTAGTGTATTTTATACATTCTATAATATATAACACATCATTCTATAAAGTCAATATGTAATATGATTATTACTGATCATTTTTATCTCTGTATATTCCCTATATATTTTAAGTGTGCCCTTCCTGCAACTTAATTGTCTTTGAGATCTTCTTGTTATGAGACAGAAAGGAAAGAATTTTCTACTCTTCTTCTTAGATATTTCTTATACACACAAAGCTGTAACATTAGGGCACAAGGTTTGAAATGGGAAAATGCAACTTCACCGTGATCAAATTCTTTCAATGTCACGTCAGTGCAAAAAGAGAAAACCGATACATATATCTGCCGACATGTTTTTATCTCTTTATCTAATGAGCTCTGGAAATTCTTTATGCTATATTGGCTTGCAGTGGAAGCATTCCCAACAAGCACACAGTTCTGAAACAAGCAATTGGAGTAATGGGCATGGTACTATCCTACTGTTTGGTGAACTTCTTATGTTCCTTTAATGATGGATTCTGAATGTCAGGGTCATCTGTCTTTCTAGAAACAAGTTCTAGTTTTCCCATGTGGTGACAGGACTTCAGTTTGTACAGAAGCAGGGCACATGTATTTGTGCCATTTCCAAGCACACCTTTGTAACTTAAAGAATGTTTTTCTCAGAGGTGTATGCACATTCGAGTGCAGATTGCTCAGTGAAGTGACGGACAGAAATACTTAGGTCTTTTTGGGAATAGGGATTGCAGCAGCAGATGTGATCCTGTGCTCCTCAGATCCTGCAACCCTGACAAAACTATCTCAGTTGCTGGGGCAGGGAAACTGTTCACTGGCCCTGCTGTGTCAGAATGGCATTTTGCAGCTTAAAATGACACCAAACTCTCACTGATCAGGCTGGGAGTGAAGATATCGTAGAGGAATATGTGAAGCTGTAAGAGGGCTGTCCTGGCAGGAGGATGTTGCCTTGCCCATCTGTGAAGGGCAGTGGTGCCCATGCAGTGCATTCCCTGCTCATCGTGCCTGTGGGGACATGCACATCCCTCCCTACTCTGCTTCATCTGAATTTCCAGCCCATGGGCATCAAGGAGGGTGATTTGGAGAGTTCAGTGCATGTCCAGGCTTACTTTTATATAGTCCTAAGGTGTGGCTGGGGGAAAATGAGGCAGGATGAGATCTTCCTGAGTCCTCCAGGTTAGGCATGCCTCAAAATGCAGGATATAAAAGTTTAGATCTCCTTTTCACTAGGCCCGGGTGGCTTCTAAGACTTTTTGGCTGAAGTTGTCAATGTTTGCTCTAATCCCATTTTTTCTATTGTGCTAAGGCCTTTAATACTTTAAGCATCCAGCTGTGATTTCCTCTTCCTCAATCCCTGGAAGAGACTGACCTAAACTGAGAAGCCTAACACTATGGTGAGAGAGATGAGCTTTAAGGCTTGTTAAGCTATGTCAAATCTTCAGAGCATTTAAGTCTGTATTAAAACCAAATCTCTTACCAAGTGAGCTGTCAAACCCATTAAGAATGATTCGATTTCATTTTTCATTTATAGCACAACAGATTCTCCAACCTGAAATGCACACCTACACACCTAGCTGCTAATAATGTTAACTTTTCTGCATGTTATAAGTCAAAATGCTAAAATTCAAAACTAAGCTAACGAAACATCTCCTTATTTAAATTCAATCACAAGGTGCTATTTGAAGTACTTTCTTAAGAGATATTGATCTAAGCTTTCTGTAAACTCACAAACATTTATTAATCAGAACCTGTTGATAAGAATACATCATCAGGTGAAACACTTAGTGCCCTTCCTCTTTAGTCCTTCCAAAAGAAACAGGTCCCAACAGACTACAGTCACAGCCTGCTCTGTACATTGAGGCCATCATTCTCATTAAAGTCCTGACAAACTTTTTCGGTTCAAATGATGAGCTGGAGCAGGCTTGGCACTGCCTCATTTCTGAGACCACATATCCATACATCCCTAGAGACAGATGCCTTGCAGCAGCACACTTGCAAATGTCTTCTTTTTCATTTTCCTCTTCCTCATTTTATCTCTTTTTCCGCACTACAGGAGCCTGGTTCCTTCAGTATGCCTATCAAGTGACTTGGGATGTAGCCAGGGAAATGCCACCAAAATCTTTAACTGAAACAGAAGTTTTTCTTCTTTTGTGTTTCTTTTTTGCTATCATTCCGTGTTGAATTTGTGTTACCTGGAGCAGAGGAGCGAGAGTGTCTTCATACGCATTTCAGAATTGTAGACATTCACCTGGAAGTGAGGACCGTGTTAACTTAAGGTTAAACATATTCAGGCTGCTACAATTCAACAGAAGCTTTAAAAGACACAATAGACATGTAACCCAGCATGATCTCCTTTGACCCAGATGAGGGACTGCAAATTCTAGTTCCTTCTTTTGATTCCTCTGGGGAAAGTTTTCTTAGTCTGACACCAAACAAAAAAAAATTCCAAAATCAACTTCTTTCAGAAGCCAAGATCCACAAACTGTCTGCCTCTGAATTCAAACAGCCTCCTTTTGTTTTTTAGTGATTTTTCCCTACACCTTTTATTACCTAAAATAGAAACAGCAGGAAACATCACAGTAACTATAATTATATACTACACTCATCAGCAATTATTGTTATTTGGAAAGTATAATAGAATTAGAGTTAACATCTGTAATGAATCATTCAATACAGTTTCATATTGTGAAAAGTCACAAAAATACACAAGCAGGAGTTACAAATATTACTTACACATGGTGGGTTTTCCTCTTCTGGTAAGTGATGCAGGAATTCAGGCTGGGGACCAGGAGAGGACCTAGCGGCTTAGAATAAAGTACTTTAATGCTGGCAGGGACAGTTGTGATAATCTGAGTGACCTTCTGTATCACAGGCCCAGATTTCCACACACTAACGCTAAGGCAGTATTTCCTCCCAGCCAACAAGGATTTGGAGGGAGAAAAGGTGGGGAGGTGCAATAGGAACAGCTGTGCTTCCCACAGCAGGAGCAGCAGACTCTGGACACCAAGGTGTGTGCTTGGCATGCTAGCACAGGCTGGCCCTGATACCAAGCTCACTTCTTTATTTCAGAATATCAGCCTTTCCATTCCAAACTCCTCTGCATCCTCTGCAGTTCTTCACAGCAGTAAAAAGTAGGGATTTGCAAAAGTTGCCAGTCTGCTCTTTGCCCCTGGCATCCTAGGCCATCCTCACATCCACATGAGGCCGGGAATGGTGCTGGGGCAGTGCATCATCAATTCCAAGTAGTAAAGTGAAGGGGTAGCTGTGGTTGCTTCAGTCTGCTGCGAGAACACGTCAAGATTTTTAGCAGCAAGTACCTAATCCATCATTAGGCTGCTTGGTAACTGACTGATTTTTAGCATGTTTAATGTTCTGGGAAGAGCCATCCAAACTTGTTATGACAGAGGACGGATTTGTGATACCTCAAGGCTAAGGTCATATATGGCAACCATGATAAACTGGCACAAATTCCTGTCCAGCACAGGCCAGAGGCTTTGTCAAAGTGCAGAGCAACTGAGGGTGGACACCCACGTGCATCTGTGAACCACTGAGTGGTGTTTGCCCCTGGCCAGTAGCTTCCTGGGGAGTCACGGCATCCATGAAGGACTTCCTATCCAAGTGCGATGCATCTGGACATAACAGTGAATCCTCTGTCAGCTGTTCCTGTGCTTAAATTACCTTCCCTAACAACATGCCCCCTGATTTCTGGTCTGAATTCTGCAATCCACCAAGTTTGTATTTTGTTCTGCTTTCTTATTTCAGTTGGTTTCCTGGCTCTGACACAGGCTTGCCTAAATAATCTTGGGTTACTCACTTAATCTCTTTTTACATTAATTCATTGTTGCAAGGGGGAGTTTACAACATTTCTCTTCTCTAACCTCTCTTTTATGTCAAGATCAAAGACTCCCTAGGGCATTGATCTTTTCTGCATCTTGACACACTTTCTCGAGTGAAAGAACTGTTATTTCAGCTATGGCTTGTATAGTTGTGCTACACTAGACCCTAACAAAAGTTGCTTTTTGCATTACATATGTCAGCATCTTTGCAGCTTTCATGTTATTTATATTGCAAATTAAGAAATAGAGTAGGTAGCTGCACAAAGTCTTGATTATTGCAATAACTTTTCTTTTCCCAGCGCACACCACAGCATTCATCCAGCTGCCTAAAGAAGCTTCACATCTTGAAAAATTAATTTTTAACCGTCTTCCTATCATCATGTCTGTGCAGGAGCTTGGATCTGGGTCTTGCAGAACACCATCCTTTCCAGGAGAGGCAATGGAACAACCTAAAGGGTTGCAACCTTCCAGTTAATCTCATCTGGGTGTTGGGTTCCTGCTTGCTGCTGTGATCTAAGGACTACAAAGCCCATCATTGTACCTCATAAGGTAGCCGGATCCTATCCCAAATATTGAAATAATTTTTAAGGAAGTCAGGTACATAAACAGACAGAGGATCTCTGTTGACTGTCTGTGACTTTAGCCATCTCTTAGTTCCTGAATGTCCCCACTAGATCTATTATTTTATTGCTTTTCTACCTGTATAGCCAGTAACACAAACTTCTAACAAAATCCCCTCAGGCTTTGTTGATCTATGAGATGTGTAAATCAAAGCACAGTTTTATTACAGAGACAGGATTAAAAAGAAAAAAAAAAGCAAATTACTAATAACAAACAACAGCATCATTAATAATGCCACCAAAGTATTACAGAGATCTTTATAGGACTTAATGGAGGTGAGGCTGTGAGGTTCTAAGGACTAAGTGGTATTTTATGTCTTTTTAGGCCATCCTACAGAGCTGGAAAACCAGATCAGCTTTCGGGGACACAAGCCATGATGTGTTTTATCCTACATCAACTGTGGGTCTGGTCACTTCAGGCTGAGTACTGCAGGAGACACTGTCCCGGTGGCTCACCCCTAGATGGCACTGCTTGGCAGCCTGGCTCCAGCTCCCATCCTCTTCCCTGGCTTCACAGCCAAGGTTTCGACTTCCCTCAAGGTTGGGTGGAGAATAGGACAGTGAGATGAAGAAATTAAGTTTCTGCCACTCTTGGCTAAAGTGGGAAATATTCCCTTGATTGATACTTCCAAATAAAAGAGGAAATAAGTTATCAATCAATGTGTTATAACGCATCAGGACAGTGTCTTTTTTCTTGCGCATGAATAAGATATTTGTTCTGACAGGGCTTCCTGCTGTTAAAATAAAGTTCTAGAGGCATCAAGATGGGAAGGTGCATTGTTATAAACTTTTGATGTATTTGATTCTACTGCAACTGTAGGGAACAATGGTTGATGTGACACATTTTCCCAAGTTACCCACATTTCCCTCATTAACATGGTACAGATTGCAGTTTGCTTTTGTGTGCTTTAAATTATTTATCAATATTTTAGGACATTTTACACAAGATCAGAAATTCCTTGTGAAACCTGATAGCAAAGTGATATCTGAATATTTAAGGTATTTGGATTTGTTTTAACTAGATGGATTTCTTGTGAGATGATTGCAGTTCTTCGAACCCACATGAGTAGGTGGATCAAGTTTTGAAGTCTAACAATAATCCTAAGCAATTTTACATTTTTAAATTTTTGTAATTGTTTCAGGTTTAATTTTTTTACTAGTGCATTTACTGAGTAAATGCAGCAAAAGGGCAAAATATCTTTTTTTTTAAGCGCTAACACCAGGTATTACCCAGCTACCAGTAATACTTGCTATAATTCTTTCCCAGCCTATCCCTAGGTTTCCTTTCTAGCCCACAGAATACATTTGTGAGAGTACATGCAGGCATATGTGATTGCATCCTTTGCACCTGGAAGAAGATGGTCAGTCATTCCTCCTCATGGTTACAAAGAGTAGCAGAAGGGCCACCATGCTTACACTCTTAAAAATAATAATAAAAATGCTCTGATTTTTCTCAGAGAATGCATCAGTCTGGGCTGACTGGCTGTTTTAGAGGTAATGCTGAGTCAACTCACTCTGCTAGCAATTTACCTTTCTCTATTACCTCAGCCTGCCACAGTCCACTCTCAAATACCGAGCCCACGCCAATAGTCCAGTTACAGAAATAGTCTTTGGGGGTTTCAAAGGACTTCTACTGTTATTTTGTTTCTACCAAAAGGGTAGTAGATTGCATGTAAATTGAAAGACTTCCACCTTTTCCAGCTCTTCTCACACAAGTTTTGATAATTAAATACATGCAAAAGGGCACCCAGGCAGGCTCCTGTGCCCAATGAACTACTGAAGAGTCCACAGAGGCCTATGTGTGTATAGCAACCAATGCAGTTATTAATGAATGAATAAAAATAGATTGTTAAAAGTGTTCTGTCATCAAATTGTGAAAATCCAAATCTGCATTTAAACCATTTGGGCAGCACTCTCTGATTTTAATTCAGTTCAGACAGCTCAGGCATAGCATGATAGGAAAGATCTAGGAAAAGGTTTGTGTAGATATCGATAAATGCATAGATTCTCACATCTTCCAAAATATAGTCCTTGTCTATTGACCTACTTGGTAATCTTTCACACTTGGCAATCTTTTTCAACCTTCATTATAGAAGTTTAGTGTGGTGCCAAATATAGACTTGTAACACTTGGATATGGGCTGGAGTTCTTCCATGATCTTCTTTGGCAATGAACAGCAAGTTAAAAGATTATAAGGCTTAGTAAATAAAGCATCAGTCTTTCACCTGCCAGCAAGACTTCTATCTTAGTTTAACCTTGATTTATGTGATGACTTTGGTTTTAGTATGTTTTTAAGCAGATATGAATTTGTGTAACCTGAAACTGTTGTACTATGTCCTGGATAAAGGGAAAAGCTTGGTTCTGGAGCCTGAAAATACAGGCCAAGATTTAAAACAACACACGCTCTTAAAGAATAGGTCTATACATACAGGGCAGGGTTCACACAGGCACTGAGATGTACTACAGATACACCTTCAAAGGAAACTATGTTATTTATGCATATCAAAGATGAATTTTAAGTAATCAGGATTTTTTTTTAAGCTCTGAACACCACTTTCTCAGAAATTCCTTGCCCAATGTTGCACTGAGATACTTGTGTACCTCCCTGTCATACCTCAGGGATGGCATCCACTAGTCAGTACCCCAGGTGCTGCCATCCCAGTCTTAGGATCATGTAACCTCGCAGTTAGGTGTAAGCACCTAGGAATTTGTTCATGAATCTTAGTGTGTTCAACTGCATCTGGATTGAATGATACAACTCAGAGATCATGATGTTTGCCCACAGTACTATTCATATGCTGAATTTCTCTTGAGTCTGTGACCTGGAAGAGAGGAGGTTGATGACTGCTATCAGGTGGGTTTCTAGCCTAAGGAATGAGCATCACACAACCAGCATTGTACCACAGTGAACTCACTTTTTGTTGTTTGATTGGTTTTGTTCAGTATGCATTAAAAGGTGTTAAAAAGAGTGGACTAGTTCTGAGATTTCCAATTAAAGGTATAAAAATGTGATAGTGACTGTAATTCTCATGTCTAGTAATAAGTGTAGTGTGTTACTGTAACTCTTCAGGTACTGTCTTTTTACTTGGCGGGTAAACACCCCCACAGCAGTACAGGAGAACAGCAACAGTACCATGATGGTGGGACAAGGAACTGCTTTTCTGTGACAAGGACAGAACTACACTTCTCATGCTAAACACCATGGACTAGCCTGCTCATGTGAGAAGCTGTTGTCAGCATTGTATGGGGCAGACAGTGAAGCTCCCCAGCTGTGGCAGTGGTACACACCCTGCCTGGTGCTACTGGAGATAAACCTTACTTTCTGAAATAACTGGCTCTTTTTGCCTTCAGCACACCAATTTCAATGAGTGCCATATCATCCCTGAAGGAGAATTAACCTGAATATTATTTTGGTCAGCCTCTCCCATTTTACCTTCAAAATTAAATCTACTTGCTGAATAAGAAAGAATGTGAAGTTGTTTAGTGCTGTTTAAAATCAGAGAGCTTTTTTTGTGTGTATGTGAATTTGCTGGAGCTTTGACAACATAATTTTGTAAGTTATGTACTTAATATTTTGGTGGCTCAAGGACATGATATATAAATTTCTGGCCATTTATATTTCACTAATTTGAGTGTTTTTAGAGCTTGTGTTTAATAACACCTTGTTAGCCACAGGCCTACTGTTTGAGAGAAAAAATTTAATTATTTGTTCTCTCTCCATTCCACAAGCATCTCCAGGCCTCCTAAAGTAATCCAAAGTATATCCAGAAGTGAAATGCAATAGGTCAATAAGTGAGCACTCAGATATATTTCAGCTTACAGGGCTGAGGCAGTGCCATCCGTTCAGCTGCTCCGTGCCAAGTTCCTCCTGCTGGGAGCCCACCCGCACAGCTTGCTGCCAGCTGTGGCACTTTCTTCCCCACAGGTGCTGCAAAGTCTAATCCAAGTGTTTCTGAGGCCTCTGCAATCAGCTTGACCTCTGGTCTGAAGCTTTAAATAAAGCTGGAATGCTTCCTTTTAAGAGGAGAAAGGAAACAGAGAAGAAAATAGAATTCAATGGAGTTTTTAAGAAATATAATGCAGTAAAAAGGAACTTCCAAAGTACAATGCTGTTAAGAGGCATTGGTAAGATGGAACTTGTGGATAACTTTGTGTCTAGTTATCCATCAGATTGCAGTAGGTCCAGAATAAAGAATCTGACAGAACTAGATTTTAATGGCTGATACTTAATAGCTCATTTCTATCTGGCATCTGAAGAATGCTTATGGGGATAATAGCTATTTAATAGAACTGCTGACAGTAGTCAAAAATAAAATAAAGGCAGGCAGAGAACCAGAGGCAGAGAAAATATTTCTCTGGATTTGGGCTGTGTTTTAAAGAACACAAAATTGCAGAAATATCTTTATAAGATATTTAAGAGTTTTCTCTTAGGACTGGTCCTGTGCTAATGCCAAATTCAGGCTGAGGAGGTATTTCAGAAAGTGGTGGTTGGCCCAGACCAAAGTCATGCTGACAACCAGGGCAAACATCAGTGGCCTCAGAGCACTTCTACTGCTGGTTAATTCATTAATATAGATACAGCTTTCGTGCCAGTTCCCTTCTCTCGTCAAAACAACATAAGGGAAACACCTGATGCTGGGTTTACCGTAATAGGATTAAAGAAAGCTCCTCTCAGAGATGGTGCAACAGAAAAAGCTTCTGTATGAGCTTCTACTTGCCTGATATTACTACCTTGATTTTCAGCCCTCTTCTAATATTAGGAAATTTTTAGGTATCATGAGGCAGCAATTTCAGCCAGGAACACAGTGAGAGATGCAGCCCTGTTTCAGCTTCTCCTACAGCTTCCTTTTGCTCCTCTATGAGGGGTAATAATTTGCATAAACTTTCTGTGGGACCCATGATGGTAGAAATGTCCTTACATCCTATAGCTTTCTTGGTCTCCAAAGACCCCTTCCATACCTTCACCACTTTCTCCTCCCCACATTTGCATCCCTATCTATCACAGAAAAAACTTGCTAATCTACTTACAGGCACAGAAGCTGCACAAATGAACACCAGCACAGGACATATAATGGAATAATATTTTCCTCCATCATAGAAATGTCCAGGACCAGCTTCGCATTGGGACATGCAAGAAACAGTCACAATGGCAATTTTTTTTTTGTAAACTTTTCAATAAATTAATTCAGAATCTTTCAGGTCATCCAAAATCATCCAGGTCTTCAAATCCAAAACTTTCGGTCACAGAAATCAGAATCCTACAAAAATATTGTTCCTGTTTTTAAAACTAACGCCTTGTGAGATATCAAGAGCACTAAACCAATTAGTGCATTTTCTTTTATAAATCATTTGAACCTTCACTGTTTAGCTTTAAAATCCTTGAAATTTTTATTTAAGACTTGCAAGGTCTGTGGTAAATCAGCCTCTAACAAGCAATCAAAAGAAAAGGAAGTTTGTATTTGTTAGTATTTCTCTGAACAGTTTTGTGGGAAATTTGTTGTTTATAAGTCACAGTTCAAGTTGTGTGAGCATCTGGGGACTCCCTCTTTCACGTCTCTGTTGAGTGGCCAGGGAAATAAACAGGGCTTGGGGACATGTGGAAGGGTCACAGCTCAAACCATTTATCGCTCAAGAAACTGCTGTGAGTCTGCCTTCAAGTCTTTGAGTCTGTCAGATGCCTGATACAGGCAGTACAGCAGCTCACCCCGGCCTTCGATGTGCTTGTCAGTGAGTATTTTCAGGTATTAATTCTTAAGACCTGTGGGATTAGAAGGATAGTTTTCACATTTTCTTGAAGGAAGATATAAGGGGATGGTGTAGGCAATATCCAGGGTTTCATTTCAAACTATTTTGCTTGTAAAGTTGCATTATCTTTTTGAGAGAGGTATGGCTCAATGTGGAATCTTTTGCCTTTAATAAAAAATTATCTGCCTATAAGCTCAACATAAGTGTTGTATGTATCATACATGTCAGATTTGAAATATATTTTGTACAACATGTTTATATACATGTACAAAATGCCTATAAATACTCACATGCCAGATGTGTTCAATAAACATGAAAGAGTACAGACCAACTCTTTAGAAAATTCCATTCATCTCTCATGAAAGAGGGACTTTTTTTTAAAATAAATATCTGAGATACTTTTTAATGCTCTCATGGCAAGAGACAGAGAATCAGTAATTTGCTGGTGACAATATTGTAAGTCTATTTGTTCATGACTATTTATCCACTTCTGCTAAACAGAGTTATACAGAGCTAAGCAACGAAAAGTTACACCACTGTTTTATGCTCCGGTCTTTCAGACGGCCAGAGTCAAATTCTAGTTCACATCATAAAAATAGTGCCAGCAAGCATTGCATAACCCTGTAATCTGCAGCCACAATACCAACCTGTGCTGGCACCTGTGCAATGGAGCTTTACCTGCTTCAGACATAAATCCGGAAACACACACTAGGTGGGGGATTTGCAGTGCCAGGTCACTGAGGGATCTCTTGCTTTTCCTGCCTTGGAAAGTCATCAGTCTAATGAGTAATTCCACCTGCTCTTCTCTTGACTGTTCCCAAAGGAAGATGTATGACAGCAGCTGCAGCAATTGTAGCAACTTTGTGGTCACCAAAATGCTGCTACAGAGAAGCATAAAACCCACAGATTCTTCTTTTTCAACAGATTTGTGTGTCCCAAGTAACTGTAGATTAATATGAATTTAAGTGAAATCTCATGTTTGTGAGAAAAGGCAGAGGGAACACAGTTCTCCAAAGAGTGGCTGGGGAATCAGAGCCACACTACACCTGCTGGTGTCTCAGATGTCCCATGGCATCAGCAGAGAGGTACAAGGTTTGATTCCCTCCCATCATTTGTCACCTCACCATAGGTACCCTGGGTGGGAGGCATGACACTCTGGAAGCCAGAAAGTGATGCTCTTATTTGTCCCTTCTCCAACTTCTCTGCACAGTGCAGACAGTTACACATCTTGAAGAATAAGGGCCACCAAGTCAGTAATGTGTATCGAGCGGGGTGTAGTACCTAGCAGGGAAATAGACATCTCTCAGGAATTGCTTCAGCAGGAGGGAAGCATGAACATTGGGCAGTGACTGAAACCAGGCTAGAGGTCAGTATGGTTTTATTCCTGAATATTTCTGGAAGACGAGCTCTATGTATATATGCAGATGTTTTATTATTGTAGTCATGTTAAAAATAAATGTGCTACTTTATGAAATAAAATAAAAGAAAATAATTTTTAATAGCTGAAAAAGAGCAGAATATAATGTTCTTTGTGAAAGCATTTGGCATGACCGTACTGCTTACATTCGCAAAGCCAAAGTATTTATAGAAGCCTAAGACGAAATAGAAAGTTAAGTCCAGGACTGATTCCTTGATCTGAACTTTGAAACTGAGGTCAGAAAATTGCAGTGTCAGTCATGGGGGATGTCTGAGCAGGTGATGAACAGCAGCTTTCACACAGCTCCTCTCTTCAGAGGTGAGTTGTTCTCAGTCCTCAAGATCCCACAGACTGGTGAGCTCTCCCATCACATTTTAACTGAAAATGTGATAAGGTACTCCCTCTCTGTAGGAAGCACCCAGCAATTAGGAGATCACACGGGTAGAGCACCTGTCTCTGGGGATCACTGTGCACTGTATGAAGGTTTCCTTGAGTGAGAGCCACAGTTAACAATGCGGCCCCTCTTCCTGCTAACAGCAAACGCCTCCAGATGGGGATAAAGGAATGAATGACCTGTGGCTTGGCAGAAGTTAACTACTCAATCACAGGATAAAAACTGAGGCCAGTGTAATGAGGGGAATAAAAATAAATCTTGGAAATAACTTCCATGTTGCAGTCTGTGGCTGAGACTTTCAGATCTGTCAAGAGTTTTAATCATCATACAGAATGTTGACATTTATGGATCTGAAAAAATTGTCCATGGTTGAGAAAATAAGTAAACTGATTACAGTCCAGGATTCATTTTGAGCTGGGGATGTTTATGAATATATAATGTGGGTATTCAGAAGGCCTGACATAATTCTTCTTCTTCTTTTAAAAAAACAGTGACTTTAGCAGAAATTTTAGAAAGCTAACAGATAAAAGTCTTGATAAGTCTTCTACAGAAACATTTTTTAAAAAGGAAGGGAAGTCTTAGTGGCATGTGTTCCTCAATCTTAATATTTAATGAGGAGTAGGAATGTTAAGCAGCAAATATTAACATGAAGGGATTAGGGCAGCACCTGTTCAAGTGCAATCGACTGAATATAGTCAAAATAGTGGTGCACTGTTAACCAAATGCTGCTATGTTTCTAGGAACAATCTGCACAAGTGTGTGTCACAATCTGTGCGTAAAAACATTCTTAGATAACTTTTCACTGTACACCTGGAATAGCAGCATGTGAAGTCATATGACATCCAGTCAGTGCTAGACCCAGAAATCCTGTATGGATTTTTACTACTTTTCATTACAGAAATCTTGCCACAGCCTTTTCTGATATATGTCCTCTACAGTTTGATTCACTGCACACACCTTAAAACATGAGAATACCTGATCTGAGTTCAGACATGGAGTGTCTACCTGGATTCTAAGTACTCGTTATTTACTGAGTATATGAAGAAGACAAGCAATTTTTCTTTTGTTACCTTCTCTGCTCACAGAAAGCAGCAGATTGGAGACTTCCTGAGCAAGACATGGCACCTGCATCTTTGGAGCTTTACTGGACACTCTTTTCTATTTTCATTTAATCTGTTATCAAACTTATTTGTACTTTTGTATCTAAGACATTTTTTGGCAATAAGTTTACTTGATGTGCAGATGACAAATCTTGATATTCTTGTTTTGAACCTGTTGCAGACTAATTACATTTACTGTGCTCTGGTTTAAGTTCATGTTGCTTGAAAGGCATGCCACACCTCTGATCATTCTCTTTGCTCATCTGCGACTATATCTTAGAGGTGAGATAAACAAAACCCAGAATGCAGGAATGTGATCAAGCTTACTTGTTACCGTAATGACATTTAAAAGCTAGATCTCTATGTCTTGCCTGATAGTACTTAACCTTGTGTTTCCATTTTAAATTATAGAGAGTACTGAGGTGACATTTTCATAAAACAACCCACAATAAATCTAAGATCCATCTTTTGACTGAGTAATTGTTAAGTAAAATGTTTTGTAAGTGCATTTCTCTGCAGCTGTCAACAGTTGTTCAGTTCAATATAATCTGACGCTCTTTGTGATCAGTTTTATTTTAAACCACTCTAAATAATTTTGTAAAGTCAGAAAACTTATATATACTTATGTCTTGACATCAGTTTATGTAACCTCTTTTCTGTCTCACGAATTAAAGAATACCCATCAATGGAAGTCCCAACACAGTACTTTTGAAATCTATAATTTCTTCCTGTCCTCTTTTGTGTCTTCTGGGTAGCTATTACTTTTGCTGGGGGCCTTCCCTTTTACCCATAGCAACCTACTTTCTCCAAAACCTTTTAGGATAGCTATATAATCAAAAGCCTTTCTGAAATCCAAGCCTGGTAAATAAACCACCTTAATATTGATAAGCAATAGTATAATGAGTTCTCCAGGTACTGAAATGGGCTCGAGACCCATTACATCTTCCTGCAAAAACAATTTTAATTCTGCCCTATTAAATCATATTAATTAATGTATACTGCTAGTAATGTTATTTTTTATAGTTTCTACTAATCTCCCCAGTTCAAAAGTACAACTTCTTAGTCCATAATTTTTAAGGTTCCCCAGGAGTTCTTATTAAAATCTGGCCTTGTATGCACTATCTTCCTTTCCTTTTGTACTGAGGCTAATTTAAGTGATAGGTTATCCACCTCAACTGAGAGCACGAACATTTCAAATCTGAATTATCTGAGACCCACTGGGCAAATGCTATCAGCTCTGGTAGAGCTCTATCGATCTTTTTAAAATTGTCTTGAAACATCTTTTGCTGACAGCTCTGTCTGAGATGGTTCCCCTACTCTTTCTCCTGTAAAGAAAGGCTGTGGGAATAAGACCAGACTCAGGCTTTGACAAATTGACTGCTGGTAGAAATATTGCACTTAGCTTTTCTGATGCTTGTTTATCGTCCTTGAGCAATCCTTTCACAATTCAGCTCTCTTTTGGTCCTACAAGTGCTCCAAAAGTCATGCCATTTCTGATACGGCTGGAAAAGGTTTGTTACTAGCATTCATATAGCAACTCAAACAATTGGCTGCTTGTTGAATTCATTCTGACCTGTCTTGAAGGGTTTTTTTTGCATTCAGCGTGCCAGAGTATGTGATTCTTCTAGTTTGGAGATTGTTTCCACATTCCTTACCCTGAAAAATATCTTTTCTCTGCTGTACAGCCACAGTCTCTCATGACCTCTTAAACTTTGTTTGGATAGAAGTATATATGTGAGCTTCTAATCTAATGATTTTATGTAATCTCCCTGCCACCTGTAATTGTTTTATTCTCCTACCAGGACTTTTTCATTTCCTTTGATGAAACTATATCATCTTCATGCAGTTCCCAGTTTTGAAGCTACAAGATACTGGAGTGTGGGGCTAGGAGATTTTTCCTGTCTTTTGGGAGCTTTCCTCAGTTCTACATGGCTTCTGGGTATAAGTATATTGAAATCAGCATTACAAGATAGTTGTTTAATAATGCTTTAGATTAGGACCTGTGAGATGATCCCAGGAGGATGACATCAAATCATGCTTCTCTGTTTATGAGTTTTCTAACCAGCTACTCAGAGCTGGTAGCTGTAGAGAGACAGTAACTTTTCTGTCTTGATTTAGAAAAGTCCCTTTCTGTCAGGATCAGTCTCCCTCTCATACATTGACACACATTTAACTTTTCTAAATCAAGGAAGAGCACTGCATTTAGACAAAGCAAGACCAGAAAAACAAAACCCCAAACAACAGCAACCAAGAAACCCACCACTACCAACACCTACAGAAAATCAATGACTAGCTTCTGGATTATGAAAACTGAAGTTAGAGAAACAATTGACTTGTCTCATATTCCAGCAAAAAATTAGCTGGCCTATCAGCACCGAGGAAAGAAAACAATAAACCCTCTTATCTTACTCATTTCCACTGAGACCTGTCTGGTTAGGGGTGACAAAGAGTCAGTAGAGTTTGTCTAACATCGTTGTTAGGAATTAGAAGTAGGAAGGTGCCTGCTAATGCAATCATTCTATTTTATGATATAAAGATGGAGACTTAAAGGAAGAATGTTCTTGTCAAAAAAACCAGCTCATATAATGCCTGCTGTGGTTGTAGTTGTTGTCTGCTCTTAAGTCAGAGGGAGCCTGTTACATCCCTTTACACAATCCTGCTGCCATGCAACCATTTTCAGAAGAAGAGTGGATATTGTAAGATTTTATCTAACAAAGGCAGTAGGTGTTTGACATAGTAAAAGTCTGGTTGTAATTTTCCACTGTACCCATAGCTAGTACTCACTGGATTTGAACGAGCTAGTTCTCTTTCACTGAAAACAGCTCAGAATATTTCATTTCAGTTTCTCCAGTCTGAAATCTATCTAATGGGAAGGATTTATTTTTTGTTTAGTCTCTTTTATAAGCATATAGTGCATGCAAATAAGAAAAGAAAAACTTAGACTGTTATATCAAATAGTGCGGATATAAAAAGTAAATATCACCAACATTTTTTTTTTTTAACTTTAGAATTCAGAATGAATTATTATTTTGTTAAAAAAGTACTTCTGTCTGCAAACCAGGTTCATGTGAGGGATGTCCTCAGTGAACCGTGGTGACATACATCATCAATGGCAGCAGAGGAGATACATAAGGGAAAGTTTTTGTCCAACCGGCACTACATAAAATCTTTTTCAGTGAAGGACATAATCACCTTCACGTGAGGAGAAGATCCATAACCTCCCTGTGAGCAAGCACTGCAGGGAATTCTCTGGGAAGTGGGATTAGTGCCTTTCTCTATGGCCTCTACTAATGGGTGCCCCCTTGACAAATTACTTACCTTCTCTTGTCACTGGCTTCCTCCACTAAAAAATAAAGATAACAACATTTCCATATTTCACAGAAATTTTTTGAAGTTTAGAGCAGTAAAAAGCTGAGATAGCTTGGTGCCTTTACAATAGGCTGCGGGAGTGCATAAGAGAGATGCTACAGCAAACAATATTTTCAGCCCTGTGAGTTACCGTCCTTGTGCTGACAATAAAACAACCAACCTCCTCAACAGCAGGAGAGACAGCACTATCAGGAAATCTGTTGTTTCCCTGCTGTAACAAGAAAATAAATCTCTCAAATCAGAGTATGTTCAGGCAGACTTTGAAACTGAAAAACCACATAGCAGCATCTTAGCTGAAAGACAGGGGGTTCCCTCTTGAGCATCGAGAAGCACTTTTTTACTTTTCAGGGTGACTGAGCACTGGCACAAGTTGTTCAGACAGCCTGTGAAGCCTCCATCCTTGGAGTTATTCAAACGTTGTCTGGACATGCTCCTGCACAAACACCTTTGGGTGGCCGTGCTTGAGCATGGGTGTTGGGACATATGACTCCTGATGCCCCTGCCAAGCTCAGCCATTTCCGAATTCTGTGCGATTTCTGTAGCAGACATGAGATCCAGAAAACTTAGCAGCAGATTTCCAGTGCATTAAGTTAATGCACTAAACTGATGAAAAAACTCTACATAGTTTTGCTTCAGGTAAAAATCATTTGGGGGGTTGTGGTGTGGTATTGTCAGGACAGTCCCAGGGGTTCTGATATCAGAAGTGGGATTTTAAAAGGTTGTTCTACATTTACTAAGAAAGAGACATGTGAACTTAACTGGGATATACAGATTCAGGAGGCTCTATGACTCCTCTGCAATCACTGTACTCTAAAAGCAGGTGAACATTTCATACCCTTAGGAACTGTACTACTGGTCTCATTATCTTTACAAATCTAATCACCATTCCCATCTATCTGAAGATAAATCTTTTCTAGGAAAAAAAATATAGTATTTTCTGTAATATAAATGATTTAGAATACTGAAAAAAGGCTTTGCTCATGTTTATTTTGCTTGAAAACTTTCTGCTATCATTGCAAGTTTCAGAATGCATTGTCCTGTAAGTGTAAATGACTGAAGACTTATATACCCATGTCAGAAGAAAAAAGAGAGTTCTTTCTGCTCCTGCATGTCACACTTCAATATAAATGTGGCCTCTTTGAAGGCAAAGAATAAAATTATGCAAACCCTAAATTTAGACTTTTCTTAGGGATTGTCAATAATATGATATGAACACTTAACAATAAGCTAGGCATATTATGTGTTGTCGCCCTGTTTTTCAGCCTTCTGATTCTGTTTGCATTTTTGTTATAGAGTTTCACACACATTTCAGATAAACAAAGTAGTGTTTTTGTAACTGTCTTTTCTTGTTTTTCATTCCATTCTTGTTAAAAGAATTTTTGATAAACTTTTACCTAAACCAGTGGAGTTGGAGAAGAAAGGACCTCACTGTCCAATCCACAGAGTTCCACAAAATTGTATATAAAACAGAAAATTAAAAACTTCCCTCTCTTTTTCCTTTTACCTCACTACATGTGTGCATGTGTTTCTTTTGTGCTTGCTAGCGACAATGTGTTGGTATAGAACAAGTAAGATTTTGGTTGTCTTGAGCAAATCCCACAGAAAAAAATAAATGAAAAATTCCGACAGTAAGACATCAACCTGACTAATTATTCTAGGTATAACTTACTGGAAAAAAATAGACTAATCAAGAAAGGAGTCCATGATTTACCAACAGAAAGGCTATTCCCTCCTTGTACGAGAAGTCCAAAAGGATACAGTCCTTTCTGGGAAGGCACTTGTCAGCTTGTCCTAGATTTTGGGGTAATTTCACAATATTTGGTTGAGGAAATAAAGTTTAAAAAAGATGATACCCATGTGGAGAGGAGGGGAATTTTTTGTATTTATTTGTTTTAGTACCTTTCATTGCCTTGTATGCCCATGAAGACATATTACTTTTTTTTTTTTTTGCAAAAAACCTACTTGGTGGTGCAGCGTGCACATTACATTACTGCAATGTGGCAAAACAGAGCTGAGGCTGACAGAGCCCCTGGTTGTTCACACTCACTGTACATCAGTTCCCTCCCTGGCTTTCTTTTGGAGAGAGTGAAGTGTGGGGACAGCTCAGGCATTGTGCACCCTGCAGATGTGCTTTGCTCCACAGTATATGTCCATCTCACTCCAGACCACACAAGGTACATAATGGAAGCCACAGCATGGTGCAAATCCCAGCTACTTATTTTAAAGACCTATGAGGTATCTGCATTGAACAGATTGCTTGGAACAATTACGTTGTTAAAAAATACAGAGCTGACTGCAGGCAGTTTGGGAAGCCATGGCAGGACATACAGTGCACCATGACTGCGTCACATCTGCTGTTGGATGATGAGCAAATGTGTCCTGTGCACTAAATCCCAGGAAAGAGCAACGGGGGCCTGCCCATGTGCAGGTAATATTTCCAAATATACCCATGAAGTTGTGCTGACCATCTTAAAAGAGAGGAATTTATTATTTCAAAGTGTGTAGGAAAGGATTTTTCCGAGTTGTGGGGAAGGTGTTTTGTGTCCTTCAACATGAGAAAAGCTGTGGCACTGAGTCCTGGCATGGAAAACCTCACCATGAGAACCTCACCTCCTCTCTTTGAGGAGAGGTCTGGTGTGAGAGCTCTGGTTCACCAAAATCGTCTCTTGGTTTATTGGCTTAAGACACTGAGCCCTACTGAAAGTCAATGTACTTGATCTCTTAAATTGATGATGTTCAACTGCCCTGCTCTGCAGAGAATAGATTGCTCAGTACAGTCTTCTGATGTTAGTTCTGCTTACTAACATACTTTGCAACCTCACACCATAATTAAATAGTCTATTTTTATTGTTAAAAGACACTTGAAAATAATCAGTGGCAGATCAGATGCAAGGACTTCCTGGACTGTAAAGGGACAGCAATATCCTACTTTGACTTTGTTTTTTTTAATCTTAACATTTGTACAGAACAGGTTGCTCTTACATTTGGTGACTGTCCAGGGGCCAGGCTTTCTATAAATATAACATACCTAATTCATAACCATGCAGCTAATATGTACTTGTTATCTAGGGGATTGAATTTATGCACCTAACTCTTTGTAACACTAATTGCTCTGTTGTAGGTTGCAAGTTAAGTCCTCTGTGCATAAGGGAGAAAAAAGCTGCAAATCAGTAGAACACAAGAATAAATTTATGCAGAGAAAAACTCTTTCTTGATCATATAGGGCTAAAATATAACCTCAAGGCTCAATTTGAAGATAATGTAATGTAGAACAATATGTCCCAGAGGAAGCACTGTGAGGCATTCTGCTTCTTGGAAATGCTTGGAAGCATTTCAACGCCTGAGAATCTCACTATACGAGAAGAGTATACCTGCATATAAAAGGTAGACAGCCCATGTCTTAGTACCTAGCATGTTAGGTGACCTGGTAAACACGATTAGAGAGCCAGTCTCCTCTCAGGCAGTATGGACATCTGGGGAATATCACTCATAGGGCATTATGGGACAGAACAGGGGTGGTGAGTATCTTTCCTTAACCTCAATTTCTTTGGTCAAAGGTTAACTTTTGCAAGATCCCTCAGAAACAGATAGAAAGTAGCCTCTCCATTGCATCATCACCCTTTCCATCCTCTCCTCTCCCCCTTTGCATCCCCATGTTAGGATTAGGAAGATTTCAGCTTAACGGGGTTCTCATGTATTCACTGATTTCTTAAAGAGGAGCAATAAAACAAGTGGCTCATCACACAGCAAAATCAGAATAATGGAGGTGACAGAAATTGAATATAACCCACATTTCGCTTGGACCCTTTTAGGACCTTTAGTCACCTTTGTTTCTTTCACATCACATCCACACACAGAGCTTTCCAGAGAGAGCAAAAGGGACAGTAAATAAAAAAAGGCAAACTCTTCCTTCCTCCCTTTCTTTTAACTTCATACTCTTCTACAGTAACTCAGAACTAAAGGCAAAATCCAAATTTTTAGTTTTGCTTTTAGCTTACATATATTATAGGTATTCTTAACCAATATATTTTTTGCTGGAAGTTAGAGAAGAAGATTTTGAGATTATTCAACATCCACTGCTCCATGTAAGGAGTTACTGCAAGTCAATTAAAAGAATCAGTTAAAAATAGTTTTCCCTTGATAAAGGAGATATTTCTCTCATTAGGAGACATTGCTACGTTCTATAACCTTACAGGGAAACAGCATTATCAGCTAAACTGTCCCGGTTTACTTTCTTTTGTCTAATTCTGTAACACCCACGTGTCTTACAGGGGAACCAGTTATCGTAGGTGTGGTGGAGTGTTTTACTAGTATTTGTCCTGGGACCTGATGTAGATGAAAATAAAGAAAATTTATCCAAATTCAGGGGAAATGAGCAAATTATCTGTTTAGAAAAAAAAAAGCTTATGCAGTTTTAGGACAAAAATCAAAACAGTTTAATTTTGCAGAAAGAGGGAGAGAGACCATGAAAAGCAGCAGAATTTGGAGAAAGTTACTTGTACAAACCAATATAGTTACATGGAAACTTGGAGAGCTATGGCCCTCGAGAGTGCTCCTGGAGCTACATCCCTAGAGAGGTGGCCTGAAGGCTTCTCAGAACAGGAGCCCTGCATTGAGAACATCTCCAAGATGCATGGATGAAACAGGGATATAGGCACAGGCCTGTGAGAGCCTTTGCATCGTCAGATCCACTTACCTGCTCCTGCAGACTACCAGGTTGTACCACTCTGTCCATCAGTTTATAAAATCCATTTTACAGCTAATCAAGCTGCTGGGTCCTGCTGCTGGGTCTGAGATTTCTGTCCAGAAGTCCTGCACAGAGTAATGGCCAGGTGAGGTACCTGCTGCTCTGCAGAGGTTTCCCCCTGTGCCCTTGTACAACTGCTGAGGGCTCTCTCCCATTGGGCTGTGGATGGAGAAGATGCTCCAGGTCACAGAGTTATAGTTTGGGCTCAGTTACCAGATTATCTGAAGCTTTAATGTATTTTTTGTTACAGTAAAATCTGCTTGTGAATTGATTTATTTTCCAGTAAAAATGCAGATAGTTTAGAGTGGGAGGTTTTTTCTGTGTTCAGATATATCTTTCTAAAACTGAAATCAAATATTTCTTTCATAACATTTCAGTTTAGCAGGTAATGTAGAAGCTCTCTCCATAGTAACCTTGCTGCCACTTCTGCAGCAGAGATAGAAGTTTAAAAGGCACAAATTGCAGGAAGACATGCAACACTAATAGGCTTTCTGATAGAGCTTTGAGTCCTGTGGGGGCTTGACATCTTTTTCTTACGATCTCAGAGCAAGCAAGTACATTGAAATGAGCACACTTGAGAAGCCCAGACCCCAGGGAAGCTGATTTTGATGCCATGCTGCAATCACCTGTACCTGCTCCATCTGCAGTGCCTCACTGGGCAACGCCTTGCTCCACCCAGATCCATCACAAAATTTCTATCCATAGGGTTCCAGTGGTTTCTCAGCCAAGCCCATCCTCCCTCTTAACTGGTGCATGGCACACAGAGTGTTCACTGCTGGTGGGAGAGAATGCAGCAGATGAGAAACCAACATTTGAGTTTTCCATTCACAGAGGATCTCAGCCCTGTGCCGAAAAAACCCCAAGACCATCCTGATAACACTTGACACCAAGTTTATTACTCCTCAGGCTACCCAGGCAGAGCTTGCATGTGGACAGATGCACCAAGATGGGCATGTATGAGGAGTCCTCCCCTTCCCTGCTGCAGCTCCTCCCAAGGTGCCCCCTTGTCCAGACTCTCTACAGATGATGGGGTCTGCTCCTGCACTAGGCACACTGGGTTACCTTTAGGAAATGCTGTGGGGAACTATGATCATCAACCAACAAAAAGGACTACGAGCCAACCATGGAATCTTAAGGTCTAGCAGAACATTGCCATATTCCAGGAAATCCTGTCAATTTATCTGCACACATTCTCACCCATGGCTGGCACAGGGTTTTCAGACGTGTCACATAAACAAGATGAATCTTTGACCCACACAGGTTTTCTGTCTTGGTCTGCATGCACGGAGACCTTGCTGTAGAGCAGAAGAAAAAGCATTCTATTTCTGCCCATCAAACAACCAAGAGCAAGCAACCACCTTTCCTCCTGTTACAGAATGTTACCATCGTTTCATGGAAGAAAACAAATACATATTTCATCTCCTGAAAAATATAATGAATTTACATTTCCCCAGTTCCTCCTTAGGCAGTTCTTGTTGGACACAGGAGCACACTTATTTATTTCCCGTCTGTGTTTACAAAGCCTTGCAAAGAGTCATATAAGATTTTTGACACCTAGAATTATGATTCAAGGGCCAGGATGTTTTTCCCTGCTCCAGCAACACACAGCACCTGTAAAATTATCTTCAATTACCCTGCTCCTGGGGATTTCTCTTATGTGAATCCAGGATTTGATAATTATTCTGGATAGTAAATCTTGCTGATCCCCAAAGAACTAGTTCTTGCAGCCTCACTTGGAAGGTGTGCCATATCATTTAATTATGTTTCTCATAGATTCTAGTGCTGAATATTGTAGCATCTTTGTATCAGAATGTAGGTTTTGGAGACTATCTGCAACTAACTGAATTCTCCTTCAAGCAGCAGATGTCTGTGTGTCAGTTCACTTAATAGTTCACCAAGAATCTTGTAACAAATTATTTCCAGGGCAATCCTTCTGGGTCAGCAGTTTGCAAACAAATTTTCAGATGCAATTAATATGTTTTATTTCCCCGCAGGCATGAGGATAATAAATGAAAGAATCCCTGTACTCAATATGTCTCTCCTTCAGAAATTCTTCATATTCCTTGGAATCTGGTCCGAGACACTTTCATTAAATTTTAGTATGGGCATTTGCTTTTTAAATGTTGTAAAGAACCATTTAGTTCATGCATTCATTAAGTTAGATGAAATTTGGTCTCAGAAAGGTGGGGATTATGCCTGACAGAAAATCCATGAGTAAATAAATTCTTGCAAAGAATACTAGTTCAGGTGCTGTTTCTGTAAATAAGGGAGCAAAGCCCAATTTTTTGAGGTTATTTGAATTATGAGTAAATTCAAGGAAATTAAGATCCCTGATGCAAAGAGCCATTTAAATAGAGACCTTTTGAAGAAATAGCTACCATGCCTGTTGCCTACTTCCCACTATGTTCTGGTAACAGCAAATTCACTAAAATGTCTTTAAATTTTAAAGACTAAGGTATTAAAATGAATAAAACACTACAGAATCCCAGGTGTCCAGCTAAGATTCCCAGCAGCAGAAAAACACCCAAACAGAGCTGTTTTTTTCATATCTTTGATGTGAGAGAAGGCATAATGAGTGCAACAGTATTAGTTTCTAAGGAGACGCATGCAGAAATTAGCTCCATTTTGCTTAATAAACTGTTAAACAAAAATGGTTTTGATGTTAGGCTTGGTGAGGATGAGATTTTAAATCTTTTTATTCATCTGCTCTCTGGGACATTCTTATTTGAACAAAATAAAACTCATCTCCCTAAATTAATGAGGCTCTTTATTTCAGGATCTTAGTTTGTAAAGTGTGTATTTGATCTAGTCAACATCTGTTAAATTAAAATGGCTATTCAACTACAATTAAATTTTTTTGAGCAATTTTTCATTTTGGTCAGTGTTATAGTCTGGTGCTGACAAGTAGATAAAGTGACTGATAAATTCATGCTATCTTCATATAAAATCTCGTTTTCTGGAGCTTGTTACAATTTTGGGTTTGGGAGTTCATTAACAACATTTTCCCAGTGAACCTTACCCTTTAAAAAAAAATATTTGTGGGTTTTGAAGTAATTTCCTCATGTAGAATTGAAATCTTTGGAAGTCTAAAAAAAATAAAGAAATCAAGTGGCGTTTCAGCAGCTTAAATACTTATTTCTCCAAACCTAACAAGTGAGGGAAATACTTCCTCACTCGGACTTGCTTTCAAGTATGGAAAACTGGAGCCATTTCCACAGTGAAGACACTTTCCTGCACAGCAGGTGCCCCCTCTTTCCTGCCAGTGGGGGTGATGGGTCTCCCCTTGGGACACAGGGCTGCCCATCATTCCCGTTCCCAATGGCAAGGAATGGCTCACTGTCAACAGACCTGCTTTTAGTCCAGTCCTTTAGCCACAGCGAGGGGATTTAAGAAGAAGACCTCAGATGTTTCAGCATCACACTGAGATAGTGGTGTTGGCACACTCTGCATCCTTCCAGAAATTTCTGCAGCATTTTGAAGTACCTTGAGTTCAAGTAACTATGCAGATATTGTTGAGGCCAGCTTTACCTTGGTTATAGAGTTGATATGGATATAGGGTTGAAAAGGATAGTTTCCCTAACTTGTTCCTTTCTAATGCCTGTTTAGTCATCAGGACATGTTGATTATTTGATAACATATTAAATATTCATTTCTGTGGGAAAATAGTTTCATTTAGGCTATATCCACACCTGCATCCCTGTCCACAGATGCATGCTAACTATATGTTTACCACTGAGCTGAGCCCTGAGGAGCGCAGAGGAAACTGTATTCTGGTTCCAGCATTAACTTCTGCATGGAGCTGCCCACAGAAATTTGCCCTGAATCCCTGGGGGTATTAAGCACACCAGAGAGCCTATAGTAGAGCTGTGACACAGCAAAAGGATTTCATAGACACCAAACCACATCTGGCATCACAGCTGGTACCTTGCTGATAGGGCCTGATGCTTTACTCAGCCTTCACCCCTTTCTGGAGCTGGAGGGAATATTAGAAACAGAGATCATTAACACATCAGCCAAAGTTTCAAACAGCAGATGTCTATAAAGCTTGTTCAGTTCCTTCTGAAATATGTCATCCGAAGTCTAATGCCACTGTCATTCTCATTTTTCTTCATAAATAAATATACAAACAAACAACCTTTAAGCCCATGGAATAACAAGTGATGTCTTTTCTTTTAATGACTGCATTTTTCCAAGTGAGTGGAAGAAAATTTTCTCTGTTCTAGTCTCTCTGGCTCATTAACTCCAGAAATCTGATAACAGTTTTAATGTAAAAGAATAATGTTAGGTTTTAAATGGGGACAAAATAAAACATGTACAGGAATAAATTAACCTGTTACATCCCCCAAATAATTACTTGCACTGACCTGAAATTTGCATAGCCAAGTGCCTCACAAACAAGTACAGAAACTCTTGGTTCAGCTCTGAGTATTGAAAATTAATGGAAAATTCTGTTCCTATGAATAGACCCTATATTAGGCGTCTTCTGATCTTGCTCTTTCTCATAGCGTCTCCAAATCCTGAGCAGTGCACAGTAGCTACAGCACGTACAACCGGGCAGAGTAAGACTCAGTAAAGTACAAAAGCACATCTGTTTCCTGGAGCATCAAATGCAAAAGCAAGAAGCATTAAGGCTTTTCTTAAATCGGAACAGTCACAGCTGTTATTTCCATTACAACTTCTAGTGACCGTCAGTCAAGAAATCTCATGTTCTAACATGTGCCTTGAGCTCCAGTTTGGGTGTAAATATGTGTTAGAAGAACAATCTCTTGGTGAAAGGTGGTAGTCCTTAAATGTGATGGAAGTTGAGAACTGACAAAATTTTATCTTCAGAATTATCTTTGAAGAAGCTTCAACCTTAAGGAGAATGGATTAAGGAGAGCTATGGAAGATTACAGGAAGTTTCTCAGACAGGAAGAACAAATCCACTCTGGGTATCATATAAGGAGCTTGATAGTTTGAATTGCAGAAGTCAAGAGTTGATGGGCAAAAACTGAAACACAGGATGTTCCTTCTGAGCATCAGAAAACACCTTTTCACTGTGAGGGTGACTGAGCACTGGCACAGGTTGCCCAGAGAGACTGTGGAGACTTCACCTCTGAGAATATTCGGAGGTTGTATGGACAAGTGGCTCTGGGTGGCCCTGCTTTAGCAGGGGGTTTGAACCACATGACCTCCAGGGGTCCCTTCCAACCTCAACCATTCAGTGGTTCTGAGAGATCAGAACAACTAGAAATGAGCTAATGTAATGATTACTAGGTAACACTACCTAATAGGTATGCATTTGCAATGCACATGAGGAACTGTTCCCACTGACCTTCAAGTGTAACCTCAGCCAGAGTATAACTACAGGCCAGCAGCAGAAACTCAAAACTGCAAAGTTACAAGTTATGTGGAGAAAGGGGACTTGAAGAGAAACTTGGAAAACAACTGGAAACAGACCTGTTGGATCCTCAGGAAAAACCCCGAGAAGTCATTAGCCACTTAAGATTTGATTTAAAACACAGTTCTTACTAAGGGCTGTGGAGACTATTTTATTTCCACTGTTCAAACTTGGTAAAACTGTCAGCTCTGCATGGAGAGCATAGTTGTCCAAATACCTTCAAAACATTCCTGTTATAACCTGTCATAATGAGCAAGAAAAAGAAGCTGTGAATGAAAATTTTTATTTGAGATAAGAGTAATTCTCTGAAAGTCTGAGCAAGGCTCAAACAAAGCAGGTAATCTCTTCATCTACTCTCCATCCTTGGCAAGGTCTAAGCATACTTCACAGGGCAACATGTTCCTCTGGGATATATGGGCAGCAGCAGAACATTTTCCACTCCTAGGGAAAGGAAAAAGGCTACTGCATTTATGTGTTTTCTTCAGGATAGTATTGAGGACTTCAGAAAGCATTTTGCTATAAATATTCCAGAAGGAAAAAAAGGCAGTTGGAGGGGTGGTTTTTGTTGGTATTTGTTCCCAAGTGGAAGTATATTAAATACTTCATCATACTGAAGGCACTGTTTGGCAGTGGAAGGAGGAATCATTCTGTAAATCTGGTCTGAAAAAGAGTTGGGAGAGGTATGTGTAGTGGAGGCCAACTCTGGAGCTGGGCCTCCAGAGGCACCAGGGAACAAGCCGAAATCACAGCCTAGGTTCATAAGAGCCTAAGGAACAGGGAGGAAGACAGAAGCTGTTGAATGTGCCAGCTGGAGTCTTAGGAAGGTAGGTAGAATACACATCTGTGTTTCTGAATGCTTATCATCATCACATGCTTTGTCCTGAAAGATTTCCAGTTGCTCCAAAATATACCAGAGAACGAGCAATCTCCAAGACACCCAAGTTCACAGGTCTGGAGTGAGCAACTTTGTGCCTGTCCTTTCTCAAAGGCTTAAGTAAGCAGGACTAGATTTAGAGATGAGATGCACCCCTTCCTGCTGATGCAGTTAGATCTTTAGCCTATATCTGAGGCACTCATCACCACAATGTAATCCCTTGTGCTATGTAAATCCTTGTATGGGGAAACATGACTCATTTTAGGAGTATCCTAGTCCACCAGGCTCATTCTCTGCATTCATTGTGGTGGGAATTCCAGGTTCATCCCCAGATAAAACGCCCTGCTCTGAAGCAGAACACTGATGTGATGACAAAGCATACGGTAATTGTGGAAAGGCAACATGATACCGTGACATGTGATGCCTCTATCCTCTATCTGCAAGAACAGGAACACCATCACTTGCAGAGGTGTCAGATTTTTCATCAGTTAGAAGTGCAAGGTCTGAAACATGCTGCTAGTTCTGTGTCAATACAGACCAGCTTTTGGAATTGAGACGTGCACATCCCTAGTATGGGCTATATCGGGTTTGCTGCTCGTCTAGTAGCTAAGCAGCGCTTCTCTCTGCTCCTTTCAGAAGTGTATCACCCACTTTTGGGGAATCTGAATTTAAAAGAAACAAGCCTGTGTCCTGTCCATCATGCAACTTCCCAACACAGGCTTGGTTTGAAGGAACAGCACTTCTGAAGATAACAACTGTGGATGATTCAGAGGTCAGTATATGCTAGTGACCATTCCCTATTGATAATAACCCCCTTTCAGCTTGGTTCAGGTGGACAGATTCTCCTTCAAGCACAATCAAATTCTTCTAGTTCCCCATACCACAGTGAATATTACAGCACCTCAGGGAAACCCCACTGGCAGAAAAAGTTATATAAAACTTGTAAAAACACTGACTAAGAAACCTGTCCTCCTTTCTTTTACAGGTCAAGTGGTGATGTCTTCCACTCATGAAAAGTGGTGCATGGGTAACTAACCACTTCCTCTACCTTTTCAGCAAAGAAGTCAGCTGGGTATTGGGCTTATAATCCTTGAATTCCTTAGTATGGCCATGGGCAGAGAGACTTACCCAGACAGGAGACGACAGTCTGTATCCTAAACATAGATTCTGCTCTTCACCCACCTTGCCATTGGTTCAGAAACCAGCCCAGTGTTTGGACTTGTCGTAGCAGGAAGACTCAAACCACAAGGATCAGGCACAGCTTCTTTGGCATCCACTCAAACTTTGTAAAAGAGGAAACCCTAGACCAAAAATCATGTCCAGCATGGTCTCTCTCCAAGCCTCCTAGGAGTATTGAAGGCTTCAGAGGATAGATAGAGCAGAAGTACTACCTTCAAATCTGGGTCTTTCTTCTTACCTAAAATATAAACCCAAGATTATTAGAAGTGGCTACTGACTCTGTGCATGTGTATTTGAGCTATTATCCTAAGGTGACTGAAGGAATTTTATTTTTTTAGAAAAAGAGGAGCAACAACAGAAGTTTGAGGTTGTGGGGTTTTTTTGTTTAGTACATGGAAACTATAATTAGAAAACTAAGCTTTAAAATTGCTGAAGACATTCCATAAAGGCAAACAAAAGAACAAAGAACAAACTTCTGTTTGAGAATATAAATTTTCTTAAGCATTTGGGTAAATAAAAAATGAGGAGACATCCTTTCAGCCAGGTTGGTGAAAGGAGCTAACTCATACAAACAGATATTTCTTCCTCATACTGGATTGTTTTTCTGCTAAAAGAAGCATACAGGGAAGGATAGGATGACAAAAACCTGCTTTATCACTTTACAAAGAAAAAAAACAACAACAAACCTCTTGCCGTGCTCTGGAAAGTGGGATGGATGAGTGGTGAGCGAAGGACAAAGGGAACTTCTGAAAGCCTCATTTTCCCAGTCAGCATGTGGCAGACCTTCCCAGAGGCTTCTCAGTTTACCATGGCAAAGGAAAGAATTGTTCAGCAGCTTCTGAATGCCTTGGCAAAGTAGGCAAGAGTAGTGACCAAAGGTGGAGGGAATTGCGAGTTATTTATGAGACAATTCTGTATGAATCTCTATATTACTAGCACATGATATCCCAAATTAGATATATCCTAGAGGTAGCCAGGCACTAAAAGGCGATCAATTTTGTACAACACACCTTGTTCGAGTTTTATGCCAGTAGGCAATCAGGAGCTCCCTGGAAAGATGCCTTCTTTCTTACAGAGAACTGGTATGAGGTACACTTTTCAAAAAGTGCTTCAGGTTTTCAGAAAATGGTGGTATTATCAAGCAGCATGCTGAAGAATCAAAGATGTTGTCTTTCACATGGGATATAGCTCAAAGCTGGAACTCTGCCACAGGGTGTTGGGGACACCAAAGTATCAGTGCATTTGTGCAACACAACAGATTGCTGGAAAATTTATATACTGTAATATAGATGCAGCTTTCTACTCCAGAGATCTCTAAATGCCTTTTTTTTTTTTTTTGCAATGGAGAAGTTATGATAAGGAAAGAGAATAAATTAAGGAGAAATATCCAGGAAGATATACAAAAAGAAGCATCAGCCAATCATGTCTGTTTTTTACACATAGCCTTCAAGCTTTGCCTGACTGGGCGGTGGTGGAGACACAGCTCTCCAAATAATGTTTTCATTTATTCTTCACTTTGTATATTTTCATTGTGACAAATATTATGATTAGATACTTGTGTGAATATAAGACATCACTTATCTTGATTGTTTCATAAGTGCTCAGCCACCAACTAGAGGTAAGAGCAAGGAGTCATAGACATCACTACTTAGGCAATGTTGTTAGTCACATGTGAAGACAACATTCCCACTATTAAAGGCCTCTATCTATAATGTAAGCAATTTTGCCCTTCATTTGAGCAGTCTCTTGAGGTTAACAAGGCTGCATAAAATTTAGAATAAGTGGGAGGGCTTTTTAAGTACTTGCTATCAGTCACGAGATTTCCTAAAAAATTCCAGGATTAGGTTTATCGAAGTTCCACAGCTACCTAGTTAGCCTTTGGTATGACTTGACTCAAGATGAGAAGATTCACTGAAGCATTCAAGGCCTTCATTCCCCCACAAAAAAAAAAGCCCCAAAGAAGGTGAAATTGCATACAGGCCAGTCAGCAGGTTTGGTGTTTGTGTTTGTACTTTCTTAATTGAAGCTAACAGCTCTGCCTGCAAGAAGTCAGCTGACAGAGATCCAGTTCTGCACAATTTACAGTTTGTGGACGTACAGATTAGGGCTGACTGCAGAGTATGCACAAGCATTATTTTTTGTGAAACCATTTGCCTGACAGCTGCCTTCTCAAGAGGAACAAGATACAAGCTCGTTCCGGTTTACAATTGATGGAGGAAACAAGAAATCCTTTCTGGTGTTTGGGTGGAAGCCAGGCATGAATGAATGAAAATGTAGATCTACATTTTTCTTACACTGACAAAGGATGTATTCCTCTTTCTCTGCTTTAGTGCAGGGAACAGCCTGTCGTCAGCTCTTTGAAAATCAAAACAGATTTTTGAAGGAAGCTTACCACTTATTGATTCAAGAAGTGCACTAAAGTCCTCCTATCAGCTGCACAAGACTTGAGGAATCTTCCCTCAAAAATCTTCTGAAAATTTAAGAAAATAACTTGGGAAACATATGAACCATTCCCCTAATGAATGATTGTTCAAATTACAGTGAAATAAAAGTTAGTGGGCAAATAAATAAAGACATTCCCACCATTTCAGAACTCCCATTTTGCTAATTATGAATGTTTCAACTTCTGCACTAAATTTAGGAGCTCTGCATGAAATCTTGGCTCTATTGAAATTAATGGGAGTTTCTGTCATTTCGAGGAGGTTCTAAATTTAGCTAAATGAATTTTCTCCTCTGTAGTTCAGTGCCTGCTCATGGTTTTGCTGACATTAGCCAAATCTACATGTCCTTGTTTAAACACTAACAGCCAGTGTTTTGTTATTTCACGTTAAATGCTTGTTTGAGCCAATATTTAATTACTGTTTCCCACACTCTACTTTGTTTGCATATATCTGAGAGAGGCCTTTATACTTTGACAACTCTGAATATATTCCTACAAAACTGAATCTATTCAGTGTTGAATACATAAGTCTCAGTCATAAAAGAGTTTACAGCCTCACAAAGCAGAGCAGTCTGTAAATTATAAAAGTGTGTAGTTTTGATTGTCTTATACTGAGATAATCTTTCTAGTGGTAGCCTGCATATCCTTTCAAATTCTCCTAATCAATTTTTCTGTAGGTTAGACCCCTCCATTCTTGTGAAATGGGAGATCTTCAGAGATGGAAGTTTGGCAATTGGCTTATTTTGCATTTCCTTCTGAATTAGGCTTGATGAAAATTGTAAGTTATGTCACAAGCTGCTATGTGTAAAAAAATCCTTCCCTGATCCTTAGAATTTCCACTGGTGAAGTTGGGGCTAAATTGGGTAACAGAAAGCAAAGACTTGGGAATGTCCCCAAGTAACCTGCACAAAAATAGACAAGAGACAGTGGTAATGACCAAAATGCAATATTTTATTATGCAGAGGTAAAGAACCAGACATGGTGGGAACAGCCTCTAGTGAATTATGTTCATCTCTATAATATATTATTTTTCTAACAGGAAAAAGCAATACAACCGTCAACATTTGCGCACCAGGACAGCTAGCATTGATGAAGCATATGTCCAGGACAACTTGTGAGAAAAGGAAAATGCAAGAGGGTTTTCCTGGTTTGTTTTGAAAGTTGCAGAGAAAAATGAAGTTTCTCTGCATTCTACAAAGAATAATTGTGAAGAATATCTCAAATAATCTCTAAATAAGATAGTAAAAGAATTTAAGTCCTTTAGGAGGTAAATCAATTAGTGCCACAAATGCATCTGTAATGCTGCTGAGATTTTCAATCTGGTAACTTTTTAATTTGACTTCAGATCTAGGATTTCCATTCTTTCCCTGCTTGTCACTGAAACAGCAGTGTGCCTTTTCAAAAGTATTCTTTCTCTCCAAAGCACTGCAGGGAGAAAAGGTAATACCAGCTTCTTTCCTTTGCAGACGGTACATTTAGGATGAGGCACTTACAACCCAATATTTAGTGATATGTCTGAATTTGTGTGTTAATGTCTGCCCCAGGAAAACATGGAAAACCAGTTGAAATTTTGCAAATCTGTCTTCCTGTGCAGCCAGAGGACACCAGCAGACTCCAGCATCCCAAGGGGTCCCATATTCCCAAACACAGGCTGTGCACTCGGGCAGGCTTCAAGGCAGCTCCAAGTGTGGATGTGTGGCTGGCAGAGCTCTGCTCCGGGCACTGCGGACAGAGCCATTTGCCTCAGTGGGAGTTGTATGGGCAGCTGCTCTTGAATTCATTGCCTGTGAGAATGACCTGCAGGCTGCTCCTGATGCCTAGAGAAGAGACAGACGCAGTCTCCAGACTTTAGGCTCTATTTCCACACAAGATAGGCTTATGGATAATAAAAGAGGAACAGACTTATTTATTGTATTGCATTTAAACAACGTGGTTCAGGAAATGCTCGAGTCTCAAATTTCAGAAAGCTGAAGAAGTCCTGGAGGACATGATAGTCCTGTCCCTTCTGTATACTTTTCCATCCCAGAAAAGGATGATGGGCCACATAGATCTGCAATATGGCTCAAATTCTGGTATTGTCTGCAGATTTCTTGTCCAAATACAAAGCAGAGGAGCACAGAGCCTGATGGTAATCATACCTGGGCTTTGGCAGCATTATCCTAGCTGGCATTTGGAGAGGAGTCAGAAATAATATAATCTGTATGTCTTTTACAGATGGGCAGCAAAGGTGAGGGTGGTGCCTAAAGCAGCTGCATATGAGAAGTTTGGTAAACAAAAAACGCAGAGGTGGAGTTAAGGAACTAAAATTAATCCAGGATTAATGCTTATTGATCCGAGCTTGCTGCTGTCCAGAGCTGTCATCCCTGGACCTTCTGCACCTTCCATTAAGTTGTGAAAACACAATGGTCTAACCTGAGTGTCCCACTGTCCTCTTTTGAAAGGCTTCATAAGAGTCAAAGTCTGTCAGCTTGGAGAATGAAATTCATTGTTCCTCCTTCTCCATAACTTGAAGCTGTCTAAAGGAGTAAACTGAATAAAGTCCTGTCAGTTTTCCAGCTAGCAGTTTTACCCAAAAATATTTTATCTGCCTTGATAGTCAAATTTCATCCTTCTCTTTCCCTGCTCACCCATCATACAAGGAGAAAATCTTGAAATCCTACCTTATCCTAAATATCTTTATCCCATATACATCATAGCAAAGAAATTGCAAGGGCTATAGTGAAGGCTAAAGGCATTTAAGTACTAGGCACCTCTCGATAAGAGAAGCTGTTAAGAACCCAAGAAGACATCGATCTTTTTATACATTGAGTCTCTTGCTAATTCATTTTATTGACTTACTGACTGGTGCAGTATACAATAGGGATTTTCCTGCTACAAGTTTTCTTTAGAACGGGCAGATTCCAGCAAAGCCAATTTTAGCTTAATTCTCTTCATACAGATTGAAAACATTGAAAATCTGTTGAGATGTTCAACTGAACTCCATGTTCAGTATCAGCTTGATTTCACAGTGGAGTTTGATGGTAGTAACACCAACCATCATCCAGATAAGAACCTTTAATGACATGAGGTGTAGGTTTGCATTCAAATCTTAGGTATAGGTTTGCATTCAATTCAAATTTAGCCTGTCACTAAAAAATACTCACTGTGGTGAATGTGTTAGACCAGATAATACAGAGCTAGTTGAACTTTTTAGGTGAAAAATTTATTCACTCAAATATATAGGGTTTTTTGAGGGTTCCCAAAGAATTTTTTTAAAAAATCATATATATTTTAAAAAAACCTAGATTTATAAAGGACGTTTAAAGCCTGTTTGTCAATGAACTCTCCAACATACAGACTCAGTATATCATTCTGAAGCCAACTTAAACCTCCGCAGTTAATTCAGAATTAACAGATAATTAAATTTATTTCAGTATGTCAGAAAATATAAAATGGACACTGAATATCTCATTTAAATTATTCTACTGTTTTACTATGAAAAAGAAATGGATTATTATGTATTATTAATGACATTTTATTCTTTGTTGTAAACATAAGAAATCCATTTGAAATTATTGCTGTTTATAAAATTGAAATCAACTCTCTAAGCCCAGTCTAGGAAAGCTATAAAAACTCCTGGTGAGAAACAGTTTCACCAGAGCAGATATAACCTTAGCTGCTGGAGTATGTTGTAAAAGACCTCACAAGATGCTGCACATCGTGAGGCAGCCAGGAGGGTGGGAACTCACTGCCCCACAGCAGTGTCACACAGCCACAAACATCCTGAAAGAGAATTTTAAACTTGTGTTTGGACTTTCCTGAATATTTTATCCAGTTGTGGACTTAGGCAGGGACCATTGTGAACACTGAAAAGACTGAGTTGTTAACAACCTGTGCCCCAAAATGTTCTGGGAAATATTCATAATCTTGAAAGGTTGGGATGTGACCAGACCCACATTCTTCCCCACTGCAGCTTTAACTGGACCAGGGAAACAAGTTTCCAGCATAGCACTGAGGTTGTTTATAGCATGCCAGTGTTAAATACAGAACCCCAAACCAAATTTACTGCATAAAAACAAGCATCGATGACGTGAAGTACAGTTGTTAAAGACTTGCCTTAAGTGGGGAGTGAAAATCTTCAGCTGGAGCTTATGGAAAGAAAAGAGATTTTTCTGCATATCCTGTTGAATTTCTTTAACAGGATGGAAGTTGAAGACACATTGGATTTCCATAAATTGCACAGCCTTCAGTCAAAGCATTGTGAATGCTCAATATACTCATTGATCAGCCCCAGGCTGTGCAGGTTGAAATAAAGCAAAAAACAGAGAGCAAAAACACCAAACTGAAAAATCAGTATTGCTATTGTGTCTGTTTATTGTTTGGAGCAAGAATTTGAAACGTTAATCATATTCCTTTTAGCTGTGAATGACTCACTTTTTGTCAAAGAACAGCAGTTTTGAGCCATTTTAATCAGCTGATGTCATCTTTATCTTGATAAATCAGGAAGTATGAAAAGAAATAAAAATCTCCAGAGTGACATTAGGCAAAGAGTGACACCCACACTCCCTAATCTGTCATACTCCACAATCATACACAAATGTGGGCAATAACAATGTTTGTGTATAGGGTGAAAAAAGATGGATTTTAGGATGCTTTAAGGGAAATGCTTTCATTCCTGACTTCTACTAATGTCACATATATTGAGATTGCAAACACAAAGCAATGGATTTGGACCCCGTGAAAATGTAATTAACAGTGAATTGGATTAATAATTTCTTACGAAAAGAGACCTTTTCCCCATGCAATTTAAGGCTGCCCAACACTCAGTGTAATATCACTCGGATATAGTTTCCTGGCCTGGCAGAGTTATTCAGAACCCACAGTTGACAAGCTTTGTGGAGATGGCCTAAAGGCTGAAGTTATTAACTTATACTGAAGGACAAGGTGACCTTCAGCAAACATCCTCTTCACTGAGGCGGATGCAGGGCACTACGTGTCCCCTGGCAAGGGGCATTTGAAGCCAAGTACAGCAGCAGCAAGGACCTGAATCAGAGTGTCTCAATTGCTGGCAAGAGGCAGACTCCATTTCAGGGTGATGTAGACTATGTGACATCCAGCTTGGTGACAGTCTGGGCTGTCAGACACAACACAGTTTCTTTATTTTGACCTTCCTGATCACTGTCATGACTGCCTAGGAAGCCCCATGACTGCATAGGGAGCCCTGTTGCTGGACAGCCATGGTAAGGTCTCAAATTCATGTTAAACACTTATATTACATAGCTGTAGAGGGCAGCCTGAATCCAGCTCCCATTTCTCTTCATTGCATAAAGAAACCAGGTCTGGCAGTGTTGACTATCAGGTGTGCTGTCCTTGAATACAAGATACCACACGGACACCTAAATCTTCAATACAGCTGAGCAAAAGCCCTAATTTTCCTCGTCTGGAACACCCTGGGCTAACCACGGATCAAATAAATAAGTGGATCACTGCTGCTAAGATAGTCTGGTATCCTGTTCTTTCTGACTTGGGTCTTTCTATTGAAGCTGTCAACAAAAGAACTAATTATAACGTCAGACATTTTTGTGCTGAGACGGTCTCTGTCAGGAAGGAAATAAGGGGAATTTAACACTGCTCTGTGGACAACATCTAGAAGATAGAAAGATGTGATTGCAGCCAGTCTGGATCAGATTTGATTTACTTATTTTAAAAGAATAGCATGTGAAGTCCTATTTACAAGACTTAGATTGCATGGAAACCAGGTCCATTTTACACCAGCAACCAGGTGTAAAACAACCAGGTTTGTTTGGAGCCTTGCAGAAGTGCAAACGAGGATGATAGGTTTGAAGGTCAAGGTAAAAGTAGAGGTCACATGTACAAAGAAATAGAAGAGGGTCATTGGATAAAATAAACAAAATTAAAATATCCAAAATCAAAACAAATCAGAATTCTCTTTAATTTTTCCTATTTTCAATTAGTTATTAATTAAAACTGAAAGGACCTTGAAGGAGAATTAAAAGCAAAAAAGGACTTTTCTTCCTAAATGAGAAGGAGAAGCAATCCTGATTATCCCCTGTTTTCCAAACTTCCAGGAAAACATTGGATTTAACATAATGTATGATATCTGCTCTTGTTTATAAGAGGGTTTCATGCTGTGCATATCAACATAATATCAGGGTCAACAAGGGCAGGAGCCAATTTGATTTGCAAACTCTCCTCCTGCTAAACTAGGACTTAAAGCAAGTGGGCTTTGTCCTCCAGGATCAAGCTTATTGTCTCCTATAAGCTTCAACTTACATTAAATCTTACCAGTTCAGTTGTGCAACAGTCTTGTGAGATCCCATATGGTCCTGGAAAACTATATACATAATCTCAGGATTCAGGCTGGAAGACTTGAAGTTATCTAAATGTGAAAGACATAGGAAATCCTTTGCTTTAGCTGTCACCCAAAGGTATTCACCATAATCTGGACTAATTTCTTCATCCTTTTTTTTTGCAAGAAAGCAGGTTAGAAAGTGAAACCCACAGATTTAGTATTCAAAAAGCTCCTTGAAGAAGTCGAATTATTTTAGTAAAGAACATGAGCTCAAGATAATTACCTCCTTGGCATTCCTGCTTTGGGGAAAAAAATACTAAAAATCACACACGGCACTTGGAGATCAGAATCAAAGAATTTCATAACCAAAAAAAAAAACCAAAAAAAAAGAAAAATTGGACTAATTTACTAGGAAAAGAAACAATATCGCTTTGGCCATTGATCAAGATTCCTTCTTCTGTTGCAGTACCTTGCATTTGTAATGCCTCTCCCCTACTCTTTTCACATCCCGTGACTCTGATGATGGTGCTAACCTAAACTTTGGATATCATGCTGTGCCTGCAGTCTCTGTAACTACTCTGTTAATACTGCAGCTGTTTTTTCCCCCTGAAAAGAGACATCAGGGTGGGGAGAAAAAATGCAAACACATCAGTTTCCTGTACATAAACCTTGAAAACTTTTTTAGCAGTGCAGCATGTAACTTTGTGTTAGAAGGTGAGATGTAAATCAGCCTTAGATGTGAAGACTAAAAGCAATCAGGGAGTTATCTCTTCCAACAGCTGTTGGACTCCCAAAGTCTTACATCAAGAAGGGGCACAAATAACTTGGTACTCAGCTTCCCTATCTCATTGTGCTGATTTACTTTCAGGATGTAACAATTATTTTACGCTGGGTGAATGTGTGCAGATTGTGGAAGCATTTCACTCACAAATCCCTTAATAAGACATTGCATTCCCCAGCGTATTGCCTTACCCTGCAGCCCATCCTGATTGCACATGCTTCAGCTCGTGAACAAAGCTGGAGCCAATAAAAGGGAGCTTAAGCTTCTATTTTTCTTATTGATACTGTGTTTAAAACAGTCATCCCTTTAAGTGTGAAATTTCTGCTGAAAAGAGGTTAATGAGTGGGTAAGGAACACAGATCTAGTTACTGGCTGGATGCATAATTTCATGTTCTCTGTTCTAGACATATTTCATTTTTTGATTCAACTCCTATTATATTATTCCAAAGTGGTCTTGGTCACTTTATGACTTATTTCTTAATAAAAATTTAGCGAGTCATGTATAATTTATGCTGTGTAAGATTCTACATAAGACTAAACATTCTAAGCAAGGGTCTAGCTGAGTTCCTTAATGCCTTGCGAGTGTTGTGCTGCCTAGGATCAAGGTCTGCCTGTGCTAACACCAGTGTGGAAAACTCCTGAGGAGTAGGGTAGCCTCCCATGCATTCCTCAGTCCCTGTGGGTCATTCAGATGACACAGCTGATGAGCTAATCACAAATCATAGCGTACTTGCTGTTTCAGCAAAGCCAGATGTCCCTGCACTTTCAACTCCCTTCTGGCTTCCTACTCACGCTCTCTGGTATCACCCTTTGTCTTTTTCCTGAAGGAATTCTTCCAACTATCTCTTATGTCTAGGATCATAGCATTTCTCATCCACAGGTACCCTCTGGACAGCTGAGTTTTATCACCCATTAAGTGCTCTGCAAAACCCTTCACAGTGACAAACTCAGCACTTCCACCACTCTTCCCAAAACCAAACCACTACTTCTTCAGAAATAGGAACACAATTTATTACGCCAGGAGCAGAGCACATCTTATTTAAAGTTTCAGCACTCATATTCTAATAGAGACTGAGGGATGTATTGCTCTATAGCCAGCTAGATTTACAGCAAAGTTATGCCATTTCTCCATCACCAAACAGACTGTGGCCATGGTGTTCAACTTAGCCTCCAGGACAAACTGTGTATGGGCAACAGTCCCCAGCTTGCACTCGCCTTCAGATTTCTTGTCAATTGTACGGAAGAGTGCAAGCTAGCCTGGGCTGCAATAGGGACAGTTTTAACAGTCTAGCACAGTATGTAATAAGATTTTACTGTCCAGTGACACTTGCTGACACCATTTGACAGCACAGACACTGCAGGGAGCTCTGTTAGCTACTGGCCAGCCAAGGAACCATTCTTTAGAGGTCCATGGAGAGCATGTGTGGCTTCAGTGTGTCTCTGTTCCAACTGTAAAACTGGAAATTCTTCCTTTCATGATTAAACTTTTCCTGTTTGCCTGTCTCTTTCCTTCAAGAGTCTTTGTATGGAGACACAATCTGGATTTAAACAACTAGACTTGAAAATCATTCAACTGTATATGTCCATTAGAACAGGAGGAATAATTGTCTTGTCCCTTCATCCCTGCTACTGAGGAATCCTTCTCCATGGTCTAACAAGGTGTTAATGAATGTATGAATGAAGAAAGAAAGCTGATACTTGCAAGGAAGCCAGCTGCACATTTACTCAGTAAAGGTGTGTGTTTCCCACTAATGTTCCCATTGAATTGGGCCATGTCAGACTTACAGAAAGAACATGAAAGAAGGTGTGCATTTAAGATCACAAGTTTTCTGCCTTGCAAGAAGTTTGATAAAAAGCTCCATGCACTACTCCCTCCCACCACCCCCTTGTGGGGGTCTCATGCATGTAAAAATCTGATTCTATTAACCTGTCACATATGACTGTTCTTCACACTATCCCACAACCAGGCAGCAGAAAATTCTGCAGAGCTGAAGACGCAAGACACTCAATCCTCTGATACACTTTTCATAATTTCAAGGAAATTTAACACTTATAGGGAAATGTTGCACTTGCACTTAACCTCTGAATATTGACATCAGAGTCAGCTCCCATATAGGTACACCCACCAGCTCCCACCAACCCTGATGCAGAAAGAGCCACCTCTGAGCTAGAAGTTTGGTTACAGTGCTGAGGTCCAGCTGAGGCTGTCAGATTTGGGGCCAGCTATGGTCATGGAATTTGTAATGTCAGTCTCCATTCACATGGAAAGGAATATCTCACAGAAGTTAGAATCAAGCATTATCTTGTGCCAGTTTTAAGTACTGCTAGCAAGAACGGGGTGTGAACTAGTTATTAAGGGACAAAGGGCTAGTTATACACATATCTATATGTTTAAAGGGGAAGAAAAACTTTGGTTGCTTCTACTTATCTGATGTCCACCTGCCTTCCTTGAATTTTTCACATGGTGGTGTTGAAGCAGGAATTTGCTGTCAGTCCTCATTAGAAGGCTGCACCAGCTAGTACATGGAAAGCATATAGTTTTCTGTAGGAGTATACTTGCTCCTGTTCCTCCTCTGCAACCAGATTGCTAATGAACTTACTGCTTATTCAGTTATAGGGCTCCTTACGGAAAGCTGGGAGGTGTTTATGGCTCCAAAGGCTCATAAATGAGAATGGTAAAATTATTCCTGCTGACTGCACAGCAGGACCCTGAGAATAGCTCTAATAATACTGTCCAGACACCTCATGCTTCCAAGTTAAAGAGCAAACTACCTAATTGCGGCAATATGCCAAGATAAGGCATAATACCCCTTAAAAAGGATTTTTCAGCAACTTGTGTCCTCAGCAAAAAAGTAATTTACATGCACCCATAATTCTACTGTATTGCTGTTTTTTTAAAGCAGATCGCTGCTATTTTAACAGTTTTTGTTCTGCTTGATGATATCTCTACTTCCCAATTCTACTTTGTGGGAGGGGTGTGGAAAGGTCTTGAGCTCTTTAAATTACTAACTGTTCTGAAATAGGGTGCCTAATGAATCAAGATTCAGGCATGAATTTCTGAATGTCACTTCCCTGACTGAAGCTTTTGCATATCCACAGAGTTAACTGCAGTTTTGCTTTAAAACTTAAGAGCTCAGTTTTCATGTTAAGCAGCGTTCTGGACTTAGACTGTCTATGTGTTCTTAAAGGAAGACAAATACAGTAGTAGAACACAAATGAAAACTACTCCCACTGTACGCTTGTAGAGCCAGAAGACCATTAATTAAAAATCGTGCAGAACTGATTAATGTTTCACACCACTGCAGCTGCTGCAATGCAAAAAATATTATCATATTTTCAAACCTTTCTGGAGCTAAACAAGATCAATTACATTATGAGGCAGCTAAATGTGTTTAAAGCTCTGAAGAACCTTACACTTACTTGTAACACCTCAAGATTGGTACTAAACAGGATTCAATTGGCTGCCCAGAAGTCTTTGAATCATAGATTCATAGAACACTTTGGGTTGGACAAGGCTGGCCAACCTGGTCTTGAATGTTTCCAGTGATTGGACATCTACCACCTGTCTGGACAATCTCTTTCAACGGCTCACCACTTTCATTATAAAAGAATTCTTCTTGATCTGGTTTAAATATACCTTCTTTTAGATAAAGCCCATTACCCCTTGTCCTGTATGAAAAGGTCCTACTAAAAAGTTTGTCCCCGTTTTTCTTATAGGCCTCCTTTAAATATTTAACTGCCACAACAAGGTTTCCCTAGAGCCTTGCCTTCTCCAGGCTGAACAGTCCCGATGCTCTTACAGGAAAGGTGCTTCATCCCTCTGATCATCTTCATGGCCCTCCTCTGATCCCACTCCACCAGGTCTATGTCTTTCCTTTGCTGAGGACCCAAGCTGGACACAGTAATCCAAATGGACACAAGGCCAGAGTAGAGAATCCTCTCCCTCAACCTGCAGCCCATCCTTATTTTGATGCGGCCCAGGACACTAATGGATTTCTGGGCTGTGAGAGCATGTTGACAACTCATGTCCAGCACTTCCTCCTCCAGTATGCCCAAGTCCTTCTCCACAGGTCTTCTTGCAATCCCTTCATCCCCCAATTAACCTGTATTATACCAAAGGTGGCCCTGACCCGGGGCGGCACCTTGCAATTGGCCTTGTTAAACTTCATGAGTTTCCCACAAGGCCTCTTCTTAAGCTTGTCCAGATCCTTCTGGATGGTATCCTGTCTTTCAGGTGTGTTGACCGCAGCACTCAGCTTGGTGTCACCTGCAAACTCGCTGAGGGTGCACGCGATCTCACTGTCTGTCAGTGACGGAGACACTAAACCACGCCGTTCCCAATAAAGACCTCTGAGGGATGTCACTCGTCACTGATGTCCATCTGGACATTAAGTCATTGATCACTACCAGATGGTGACCATCTAACCAGCCCCTAATCCAACAAACAGTCCAATTTGCAAATCCATCTCTCTTCAATATAAAGAGGAGGATGTTATGGAGACCACATCAAATGCCGTACAAAAGTCCAGATAGATGACAACTGTAGCTCTTCCCTTGTCCACTGAGGTAATCACTCCATCATTGAAGGCCACTAGGTTGTTCAGGCAGGATTTGTCCTTAATGAAGCTGTGTTTTGGCCAGCATTTTCTTCAAAATCAGTTCTTTGTAATTAAGAAAATCCCATTGCTATGAGGAAGGTGAAAAAAAAAATTGTTCTGTCCATCTGTTAGTTGTCTTCAAAGTGCAGTCCTTTAACCTGTTTCTCATGGAAGAGGTGACTCTGTACAGCATTTTACCTCTCTGTAGTCTACTAATTAACCAGATGTTTGCTAGAAGCATAGAGTGAGTCTGTTGGGGAGGGAGTGAACAGAGCTGCTCATTTTTTGTTCTGTATATGTGTGTGTGTGTGTGTGTGTATATATATATACACAGTACTTTTGCAACTGTCATTGGGATCTTCTACTTTGATGTTGCATTAATGTTAACAAGACTATGCTGACACTGAGTTCAGTGTCTTGAGAGGATATATATTTGCATGACTACTTCCATTGAAGTAGTGTGACTTACGAACTACTTTTGTACATGTATGACATACATATGACTTATGTACATGTATGCATCATGTGGAGCACTGTGGTTTTCCCATCCTTGGAAGTGTTCAAGGCCAGGTTGGGTGGCGCATTGAGCAACCTGGTCTAGTGGAAGGTGTCCCTGACCATGGCAGGGAAGTTGGAACTAGATGATCTTTAAGTCCCTTCCAACCAATTTTTTTATGATTCAATAAATATATATATGATTTTAAGAGTTAGTGCTGTTGCACATGGCATTTGGAATAGAGCTCAGGGTCTTCCTACTCAGAATTCATCAAGCTGATGGAATAGGTCTTCATCCAGAGTAAGGAGGTTACACACATGAAACCTTCTGAAAAGACACATTTATACAATGTTAGCCACCGAAAGAGGAAATTTGAAAAAAAGATTTTGCATTGCTTTAAGTATTTTAAGATAGAAACTATCTTTTAAGTTAGAAACTATCGACCCTGTTTTCCCAAAAAACTGGGGCAAACCCAAATTCTGCATTCCAAGTCATACAACAGTACCTCAAGGCCTTCCCTCAGCATGGCTTTTTCATGTATCAAACTGTCCCGTTCATCAAAAATATACCTCAAAATTATTGCTTTCAGACATTTTTTTAATAGATTCAGGATGTATAAAAGATTTGGTTTTTATCTCATGTCACAGAAGGATGTTTGGATATGGTAAATTAACTTCTGCTTCTCTGTTGCCCCTCTGCTGGGATTAAAATACAAGATGCATGCTGCTGGTGCTTGACTGCTGTTGTTGACCATTCATTTGTTTTCCTTCTTCACTTCAAGTTACTTGTAAAGGATGAACCAAATCCAGCTGTAACTGAACTACTTGCAACTAAAAGACAAAATCTGTGAGAGAGTGACTGACTCAATGGCTGACATACAGGATGTGGTATGTCCTGAAACATTCTTACCTGTGTTTCGGATGTCATCCTTTGAGGTGATCCTCTAAATCCAGCAAAGAACAACACAAAAATAACACAGGGCTGAAAAGGATCTCCCAGACTCTGAGTCTTTCCCTTTTTTATTTCAGGCAGGATGCTACATGAACTCTTTACTGTTCTGCTGAGACCTGCACCTGCTCTGTAGTACCATGGTTGGATGTCAGGCACCATCTCACAGAGCCACCATTCCTCCCTTGCAATACAGTAAATGCCAAGTTTAAAGTTCATAGGGATGGGAAGATAATTACCCAGAAAACTAAAAAAATTACAAAGGCATCTTGCTGCTTTTGCTACTCAAGGAGTTTGCCAGGCTAATAAAGAAACCTAGTGCATTAATTTCTCCTCAAAATAAAAGTATCAAACTAGAGGAAGAAATAAGTGTATTAATGAGGCCAGCAACAGCTCAATACCCAGAGCAGAAAAAATGCAAGGGAGACAGTAGCACTATTGAAGAGGAGGATTACATTTCCACCACCTGAATAAGATGGTGAATTCAATGGGTGCCTGCTCGTTGGAGAACTGTAGTGGACCTCTGTGCGGGATCTGCTGTCACCTGGGATGGCCTTGCCCTGTGAGAATCTAAAAGAGCTCTTCCACCTGACTTCTGCTAAGTGTCTTAAAGTAGATGTGCAGTCAAAACACATGTGGGCTCCAACCAGTGTTGCTGGACAATGGAAAATTTGCTCTCTGTTCAAATTTGTTTGAAGATCTTCTCAGCCAGATGTGTTAAAAGTCTGAGGTTTCTGATAATTAACATCATGCATAGAAAAACACCTGGAAATGTTTGCAGACACACATAGTCAAAGTGGGATCTTTCACACAGTTCCCAGCAAGCCAGGGTCTGCTCAGGGCTGGGGACTTCAGGAGCTGCCCACAGACAGGGCAGGGCAGGGCCAGGCAGCCCTCAACCATTGCAGTGCCCCAGCCAGAGAGCAGAGCAGCTGGGGCAGCTCCAGACCCAGATATCAGGCACCTCCTGGCCATGGGCACAGGCTAACATGTCCTCCAGCAACATTTAGGAAGTAACCACAAGAACAAAGGGGTTTGTGGGCTCTGCCTTCACCTTCCCTTTTCCTCTATTCCTTTCCAAATGGCTGGGCCAATCCCTGACTGCTCCTCAGGCTGGCAAACCCTCTGTGAGGAAACGCTGCAGGAAACCCTTTGGATGAGAGAAGGTGGGATGGAAAGCATCACTCAGTCGATTCTGCTATCAAGTCCTGCTTCCTCAGCCTCTTCATTCAGCTGAATCACTACAGAGCAGCAGCTCTCAGCTGGATTGAAAAAGCTCCCTGAAAAGCCAAGACAGGCAAAGAGACTTCACAAAGCTGCTCTTCGAAGAGCTGAGATGAGGAGAGGGTGGGGTCGACATCTAAAGTGGAGTGATAAGAGATACTCACTGGTGAAGAGGAATGATCCTAAATGGCTTATTTACAACATCATTTCCTCTTGAGTTGCAGATGCTATCAATATTTCTGCATGTGTGATATGCTTCTCGATTTCCCTCCAATTATTTCCATATTATGCACCTTAATAAATAGATTTCCTACAATTAGAGAGAGCTGGCAGGAGGATGATCTGCCTGCACAGGGCACTGCTCTGTGATTTGGGACTGAACCCTGCTCAGTCACTTGTGAAGAGCAGTCCTAGGTATACTGAACCTGGCCCTTTTTGCTGCTATTAGTTACCTGGCAGAGAGCTTACAATTGTCCTGGTAGGTTTGCCCTGACTAAGTTTGGTTCTGGACACCCCTATGATGTCTGGTAATCGAGTATTCAAAAGAGCATCAAAGACACTAATTAATTCTACTATGAAACTGCGCCAGTCTTTTTTCTCTGCTCTTAGACCAGCTGTAGTAAAACTAAGATTTGTTACAGAGATAATAGGAATTTTAGCAAGCAATCTTACTGAATCCTTTAAGGAAAGAGAAAGTGGCAGAACACGATTGAATGGCCCAATTAACCCCAGCATAATATCTTCAACTGGCAATATAAAAAGGAAATGCTAGAAGTTCCTCATCTAATATCATTCAATCCTCTGCCATGATTACTTATATTTTAGAGATGACCAGAGCTGAGATGTAGTTTAGATACTAATTTATGGAGCTTTTTTCTGGCAAAATAACAGTGGCAGAAAAAAAAATGCAATTTGAAACTAGCCCTCGGTCTAGGAGAAATTCAACTTTTGGATATAAATAGCAGCAACACCTGCCTAACCTAAATGCTCATTTTACTTTAAACTAGTTTAATTTAAGCAATAGAAGTTACACTTACTTTTAATGGGCAGCAGCTGTTCATTAAATTTATAATGACATTTGGGTACCCTGGTGATAGACATTCAGAAATATCATATACATAGAGACAGAAATTCATTAGTAGCACTATCGAGATGGCTTGGAAGTGAAATTAACTTGAAAAGAGACACTTGTTTCACCTCCATCTGCAGTTTGAAAACCTAGACTGTTATCTAAGGCATATAAATACCTCACAGAGTGGTTTTAGCCAAAGTCCATCCTATTAAAAAATCTGAAGAATTTTTGTTGCGAAGACATACACATGTTTTGGATTTTTCTAAAAAATTATCATGGTACTACTACACTGAAATATGCATTGGTTTCACTTTCATTTATATACAGAGATATACAAATCTAATATGGAGATTTATATATTACCACCAAGGCTGTGGTGAGAGCCTTAGAGTTTATGCATGTGATGGTATTTGCATGTCAGGGAACTGCTCATTTCTAATGGGCTCTGGCTCTGTCCTTGTGATCCCAGGTGGATTATTTTTAACAGCTTCAGTAGACAAAGGGGTTGACCCACACATTAGGAACTAACACAGAAAGAAATTACAAAACTCTAGTAACCAAACAGCTTTAGTCTTTCATGAAGGCTGTCTCTTGGTCCACTGATTATGCATTAAAATCCATCTCCAAACTCTTATCTTGGGTCTCTTCTTCAAGTCAACTCCATTTCCCCTCTCTAAAAGTAGTACTGCTAGGATCTCCCTGTGCCAGCTTACCTATTCATATAAGGTACATGTTTTCCAGTCTGGAGAACTCAGCAGGGGATTAGTACTAAAAATGTTATTCCTACTTGCATTAATAAGGCAGCCAAGGTCAAATAAGGCTATTGGTATGGACTCCATGGCACTTCAAGTAGTCTGCAGTGACACCTTTGCAACCTTTTGTACTTCAGTGGGATCACCAAATGTTATTATTTGCATTCCATCAAGTGAGTCTCTTGATTATACATAAGAATGGACTAGAACATGACTGGATTAGAAAAAAACTTGTGAAGTGACACACAATGCCAAACAGCAGCTTTGTTAGTTTAGTTCAGCAAGAATTGATGATACAACCTTCATCCATATTATTTAGTTGTGTGGATCAACAGGAGAAGATTTACAGAGGGAAGGAGTCTGAGAACCCAACATCCACACAGCACCTGCCACAGGGTTTTGTTTCACCTTTTTCTCCAGAGCAGCTCTAGTCCAGTCCCACAGACTGAAGACCTGTTTGTGGTTGCAATGCATTAGCCACACTTCTGAAGAGCATTTTCCCCTTTAGTTTCATGTAAAAGAAATCCAGTTCATGTTTCAAAAAATCTTCCATGACAGGAATCACGAGCAGGGACATTTTTTTCAAAACACTCTTCTGATCCAAAATAATGTACAAAAGCAAATATAAAAGCAAATATNAGCTTTTTTTTTTTTTACTTATAGAAGAGACAGTTCACGCTGAAGCTGCTCTGAGGACTGCATTTGAATAGCTCTGATAATTTAGAAGCATTATACCCTCACATAGTTCTCTCTGCGCATCGCTCACTTTTTTTCTGTTAAGTAAGTCCTCCTGTGGCAGGAAACTCATTAGCAAATTCTTTGCTGAAAGTAATGCTTATATAGGTTGAAGACAAGCACATTATCAGAAGAATGTTTTGATTGATTTGCTGTTCATTAACGATACACCTCTGTGGCTGTAGAGTAAGTTCTCTTTTGAAGACAACTTTAAAAATTATACACAGCTGCATTTTTTTAAGAATCTGGTGTTCTGAGAACATTTAATCACTTCTAACAAATGTTTGGTATTTGTTTACTTCAGGTCCCCATTTAAACTCTGTAGCACACGGTTGCAGAAGTACTGGTAATCTGAGGTCCCAGAGGGCTTCTTCCAAGAAAGCTACAATTGTAGATCCATAAAAAAGTCTTCCTGGTGTTAAAAGGTGACCAAGTTTGTATGCCCTGTCACCCATTAATCAGAGGTAGAGAACAGATATCAGCTTTAAACAGAAAACTTATGGTAATTACTTTTTCCAGCAGGTCAACTTGGATGCTTACTACGATGTACCTTAATCTGCTTAAAGCACTTGCTTTACTTCCAGTGTCATTGCAAATCCAAAACTTTGACCCTATTTTCTTAAATTATATGCATCTTTTGGTGACCTTTGTCAGAATATCTAGCTCGTGTGACTACTAAACTGGAGATACCTTTCTTTTTATCATATTAACAATTAGTCTTTATTGTGAGGAAAAAAAATTGAGTGTCTGAATTTTTTTCCCTGGGAAAAAAAGGAGTTAAATGAGGGTTTTGTTTCTGTACTGCATCTGTGCACTTCTCCATTTTAAGGGGTATTGTGGTGATGAAGACATCATCAGTGTTTTGACAACATCTACTAGCTACAGGTGCTATATCACTCTCAGTAAAAAATAGCTGCCCTAGTAACAACACTGTGCCAAGCTGGTACTAGGTAGTTATATTTGGCCAACATAACCTGCTACTAGATAGGGTGTTATTCACTGCAGTGTTACCTTGTGTGGTGATAGAAAGGCCTCTTTCATTCACTTATTGTTTCTAGGGGTAAAATTAAACAGTCCTCACCCACTGTGTGTATTTCTAGGTTTCTAAAGAGCTTTATGATACTTAGGATGAGAACAGTTCTATAAATATAAGTAGGCATACTTTCATTTTCTCCACAGTTTATTTGCCCAATTTTTTCAGTAGGCTCTCCCAGAATTTTATTTTTCTATCACTTGGTTTCAGCTAAGTCCGGTCTGCTCAAAAACCTGCTCATAAGTTTCACTCAACTGCTGAGCAAAGATTGACTGGAGTGACTTACCAGTTAATATTTGATTAAAAGAAAACGGCTCTTCCTCACAGAAATTTTCTCATTTTGCCAGCCTGTAACATCAGGTAAGTGGGAGTTGCAGGGGTCTGCTGTTACTGCTTCCATTCTGTTTCTGCTAAAGCAAAGAAGGCAAGAGTACTGACCAACAAAAACACGTCAGAAACACAGCATGATATTAACAGCACTTGATCATTAAGGAGAATAAAGGGCCATATTTCAGGCTAACAGCACAACATCTGCCAAAAATCTGCGCAGAGCAGTTATAAACACAAATGAGTACTTTGTGAGCACACTTCAACCAAATAACTTGAGTGAGCAGGTAGTTTTCCAAATACCTTCCTAGTTTTAATCCCAAGGCAGAATGCTGTGCACAAATCAAGCAGCTGAATAGCATTACCCTATGGAAATGTGTCCCTAGAGTCCAATGTTCCCTCTTCTTTCTCTAGTAGCCCCAAAATGACTCCTGTTAAAACCAGAACTTGTTGCAAAGATAAAAAGAGCTTGAGGATTTTTGTCCTTACCTTTTCACTAAATAAGAGGGAAGAAATTCAAAAGCATGATGCACAGAGAAAGTCAATAGGAACATCATGGAGCTCTGTGGAAAATTCTTTCCTGCCCTGGTGTTAAATCAAGTTAAATATTTGTTTCATTTCTCTCTCTATAGACAGAAAAGATTTGAATGCCTCCAGTTTTGAACTATCATTATTAATACCAAGAAAGGGCTAGATACACGAGGGATCTTGGAGAGCTGTCCTCTAGCACTCCGATGTATGGCCCTGGGAGGGAGCCTGCCTGGCTTACACAGGCTGGAAATAGGGTAGCATTTCTAAAGAGATAGGCAAAACTGGTAACCCAGGGGAAAGCCACCTAAGTCAGCAAAGCAGAAAAGTGCCAAAGAGGCATTTTAAAATCCTCCCTTTTTTCAGCTGTTAGCTCAAAATCTCCTCCCATACAGGTAAGCTCTGGGAAACAGACGTGGTCTTACAGGAGTCAATGTCGTACCAGACAATCTTCTCACTGTGGAAGTTACACTGGGTGCTAGTTAATGCTGAACTGGTGCCACAATGCTTGTGAATCTTCCTCCAAGTTTGTTTCTTTTCTAAACTGATCATGACGCAACACTTTCATTCAAACCTTTGATGGGGATCTGTTTCCCCTGTTGGTGTCTGCAGCTGAGATGCAGAGATCTGCATTTAGCTTCTGCTTTTGTCCTAACAGGATTGAACTCTGAGCATGAGAGGGCCCTGTCTCCATCCCCATGCTTCTTTGTGGGTTGCAAAAAGGGCATCTCCTCCCTGCCATAAAAGCCAATTGTTTTTGCATGGAAGAGGGGAAAAAACATTTTCTCTGTCTAGTGGCTGAGGAAGTTTATATGAGAAATAAGACACCTAAGAGTTACTATGGGGCTTATACCAGGTGATTTTCAGTAAAAGATTACCACAGACGACCCGAGGAGTTGATTTTTATAACTGCTCAGGAACTAAAATGGGTTGCAGAAAACGTTTCACCTTTAGTATTGACTATAAATGAACCCATTTTGCCTCAACAGGGCCATGCTAGTGCAGCACTTCACACTGGCTGCCACAGCTAACCCAGCCTCTGTGGTCCCAGCTGGAGCCACAGGAACGGTTCAGGTTTCTCTGCATGGCACTGAACCGTGGGGCACTGAACTGTCTGTAACTTCTGCATAAAGGAGACTTGCTCAGAAAAGTTTTGTTTGCCACCTGAGCCATCTCACTGACTAATAACGTCCTGCCAGCTGACATCCCCTGTCCTTGCCATGAAATGCAGGTATGCCTCAGCAGGAGTGGGACCTAAATTCCGAGTATTTTTCTTCTGAGCAAATATTACAGGAATAGTCATGAGTCTTTTTGACTCTGCAACCTGCAGTTAGATGAGTTCATTACCTTAAATACATATACTAATTTCCAGAAGAATGCAGTGCAATTTTCCAGAGAATGATTAGGAACTGTACAGTTTTGGAAACAGACCTTGTACTTTCAAATAGGGTTTCTTACAGCCTTCCATATTACAGAGCTAGCTTAGCATGTCATGGAAAAACAAGAGGGACTTTAACAAAAAAGCTTTGTCAGCCCCCCCAGTTTTCCCACTACATTTCTTTATTCCATTCAGAAGAGACTGACCTTTTTTCTTTCGTATTGGTCTTCTACACTTACCATATTGTACAATTGAAAATCTGACATCCTTAGCTTCTCAAGTATTCATTTTCACCATACCACTCTAAGAAAAAAAATTCATGAATGGGAAATTGAAGCACCAGAGATCGAAAGAGCTTCCAGAGCCATTCAGAGAGTCGGTTCAGGGAGCACTGAGTCCAGACCTCCTCAGTCTAACAGCAGGATTTCAGCTACTTAATCATCCTTCCTTTCAATTGCACCATTTACCTGTCCAGAGATCACTTTCACATGATAAGTCTTTTTAATTTAAAAAATACTTGTATTTTCAGTGTATGTTAATTCATAACAAGAAAATCAGAATTGTTTTACTGAATTATATTCATTCTCTATCAGTTATTTATGAATGCCAGAGCTGTCCCTCTTTATTCAATAAAACAGATATGTATTAATTTAAATTAACTCAAGTAAGGACCATTGATTCCTCTGACCCTTTTAATTCATTAGCCAGGCTGATTAGTTTTTTAGATAAAGTTGAAGGGAAAAAATATACCCAAGGTGAATTTTGAAACAACTGTGTCAAACTGAAACTGATCCTGGAGTGATCCTTATCTGCAAACTACAGGATATTTGTTCCACTGAACGTCAGAAGGATAAAATCTGTCTAAAGTCTCACGTTAGCAATGGACAGCCACTTAAGAGCACTGCACCTGAGAACAGGCTTTACTTTATTGACCATAAAAGTAAACAATGTGTCTTATCATGCTCCTACTTAGGCAGAAAAATACTCTGAGATGGCAAATTTCTAACTTTTCCACGCTGTAAGTATACAATTTTTAATGGGCCAGTACTTTATTGAAAGAGAATCCTCAGCACAGACCTTGTAAAACCCAGCCATTGCACCAGTAAATATTCTGGCCATGTATTCTGACCTTTGCCTCCAGAACAGGGAGCTGGACGAAGGCAGGGACGAAGATTCTTACAAACCAAGTGGAAATTTCCAAAGTGCTCAGTCTGGTAGGGGCCTCCCAGGCCCATTACTCACTGCCCCTGAACGCTGGCTGTACGATGTAATAATGGGGCATTTTAAAGCATTTCACCTCAGAATAGGTATGTATCCTTTTACAACATAAAGAACAGAAGGGTGGGGCAGCCACAGAACTGAGATTTTCAAATAAACCTGAAAAGTTTGTTAGGGATTTTTATAACACAAGGCAAGTCAGGCAGTGACTTCCGAAAAAGGGAAGATTTCACACCCCAGTCTTTAACCATGAACTTGAGCAAAGTGTTCACTAGGGTCTGGGAGCTGGGATTACACCCTGCTACTTTGGCCTTGAGCATTTGAACCCATGGTGCCTTACACTTTTCAGGGCAGGAAAGCTCTTGCTTTTAGGTTATCACATATTCTTGTGGGTAGGAGGGAGGAAAAAATCCCACCTGCAATTTTTCCCGTTAGAGCTGTTCATTTTATATAGGATGATTAAATATTAATTGGCCAGAAGATAAGCATTACTCTCTAGATGTTCCTTGGGGCAAGAGAACTTCCCTGTTTCTATCCTGCCTCGTGTTAATGCCTGCACAGAGACAGGAATGCAGGTGTCTCTCCTCCTTTAGCTCAGGAGAGTGCCTAGCAGCTGGGATGGTGCTCCTTCTCTTTGGACAAAGGAACATGCAGGTACACAATTCGGTGTCCAACAGCTGCAAGGGGAGGATGTGAGAGAACCCCAGCCTGAGGTACCCCGCCATGTGCTGAGTGACGGGCAGAAAGGAGAGGGCAACACTGCTCTTTACTGTTTGGAGATGCAGGAAGAGAAAAGGGAGAGGGACAAATCCTGGAGCAAGATAGGTACCTCGCCAGGGTCCACAAGAATTGGAGTCCACTGAAATACAGAGCAACTGTAGTTGGGGGTATGATTCTCCTGAGCTAAACCCACCCCTACCAAAGAAAGAGGGATTTAAAGGACACAAATCAATAAAGGTGACATTTAGGGCTGCATGAGCATGTGTTATGAGCCTGGTACAAGCAGCACTAGGGCATTCAGCAGAAGACCTGACAACCTCTGAAGAAAGAGATTTGAGGCGCAGGACCCATGTTCCCCAGCTTAATGGTTGCCTTATGGTCTACACATCAGTAAAAGGATGGCTTGTAGTCCTTGGTTATTTAGCTCTGAATGACCCATGATAACGGGAAAATATTCCTTGAAAAATGTACCTGTGCTCTTTATATACTTTTTTCAAATGTGAGTCATAGACTCAAGTGCCTTCCAGATTCTTAGGCTATGCAGAAGAAATGAAACACAAGAGATTGCAGTGGATAAAGAGAATTTGTCACTTCTATGCCATACTTGGCTGTCACCCCACAAGCCCTGGTAACAGGGTTATGAGCAAGCAGAACCAGCATGGAAAGTGTTCTGTGTCCATCATCAGATGAAGATCACCAGTAAGAAGTTCACTTATACAATCCAAATTTAATTGAAAACTATATTAAACAAACTGGAACTTTTTATGTCTACCATGTAAATAATGAACTCTGTCACATATCTTAGAAGACTGATTAATCCTTTCTTGCATTTCATATTACCCAAGTGAACTACATATGAAATAGCATCATGGATGGCTTTTAGATACACTTGGATACTTTTAGAACTGCTGGGACAAATCTGCACACCACTATTTTCAATACAAATGCATTTCAGGCTTCACTCAAATCCCTCTGGAGAAAATGGGATTCTTTCCTTCTGGGTCAGACTCTTGCTCTGTAGGTAACATTTATACCAATACCTCGTAAAACAAAGTATTTCTAAGCTTTGCCTACATACAAATGAAGAAAAGTGGGATACACCAACTTTGGAGGCATATATACACAGGTGCAAAAATCTTGAGCACTGATCCTATAGGTCTTGAATCTGTAAATGTCAAAAAAATACAAATAACAGCAACTAACATAGATGTGATTCCCACTTATCTCTATTTCTGCACTCCCTTCCTTTATTAGATTATTATCTCTATTCCACAGGAGTTGGTTTTCCCTCCCAGAACCACTATTTTTTTAAGCACAAGTGGGAGTAAGAAATTGTCCAACTCATTTGCAAGCAGGTTAGTCACTAATCCAACAGCAAATGTGGACTACCATGCAATAAAAAAATTTAGGTTTCAATGTATTAACACAAATATATAGCTATAGAGACCTGTGGCACTGCTCATCACTTTGATGAGGAGGCACTTACGTGGCTTTTATGCCCTCTGACCTGGGTGTTCATCCTCTTCCTAGCCTCCCCTCCATGTCCTGGCCTGGTCATTACAGCTGCTGAAGGATATTTTTAATTACTGAGAGTCATTTGCTCACCCACCCCAGCTGCCTTGGTGCACAGAGGTGCCATGGCAGTTGTCAAACTGATTTTTCTTGGTACCAAGGGCCTCCCCAAGGTGGGGATCATCTGGAGGCAGTTAAGCTGATGTTAGGGCTGCTTTGTGTGGACGATACAAAGCTGAGCTGGGGGAGGGTTTGGACAACAGTATTTGGGACTCCTTCCAATGGTGTGGGATTTCTTGGGCATGGTGACCTGGTACTGGTAACAAGGTGCCTTACTGAGCCAAGGCTGCAGGAGCTGGTAAAACAAGAGCATTTCCTGCTAAAGCTTAAAGGACCGCTTTCCTTACTGCCTCCTAAATAAAATCCTGAAGGAAAAAAAAATTAAAAGGAGCAACTAATTTTCTTGTTTTCTAACACCACAGAAACTGACAGATTTGAAGGTGTTTGTTAGGTTGTTTTTTTTTTCCACAATCTAAAAAAATAAAAAAAGACTCCAGAATATTCTGAATTAGACACAAATTCACAAATGTTTGCTTAGAAAAGAATTCAGGTCCAAAGAGAGATAGGAAAAAAAACAAACCAGAAAAGCTGAAGTGGAGATTGAAGCCAAGGTACAACTCTCCCAGACTAGCACTCCCTGACAGCTAAAAACATTTGCCTGAGCAGTGATTTGAGTAATTTTTTTATAAATGTCACACGCTTAAAGGCATTAGAAAGACTTCAACATCATCAAGAACAACTAAAACAGTTGCACCAAATTCCCTTTGATGTTTCCAGATACTTTTATTTGCCAGTTTAAAAGACAAGTCATCAGCCTATAGCTGCTTTGTCTCTGCTTCAAAGAAAGTGACTGTATAAAAAGCATATATACTCTTAAGAGGAGGAATGACAAATTTTACCTGGTAAGGATAACACCTTCTAACAAAAATAGAAACCTATATTTAGGTTGTGTTACTTCATGCCTGGTTAATCTGGAGAGCATGTCCGGGAGAGCAACTGGTGTTAACCAGTCTGATAGTGTGATGCCTGCAGCAATATAAACTTGTTAATCTTAAGTTTAAAATAGATCTTCACAAGCAATTCAAGTTAACTATATCTGATCCAACTAGTTTTGTCTTAGACTAGTCACTTCATTTCATCTCCTCTCTTTTGGTGCTTGGAAAATTTGATGTAATGTCTTGATCATTACATAGCCTGTACAGAATTTTAGAAATAGGAAATTTGTGGACTTTTCAAACTTATAGCTTGAGCTCAGTGGAGTTAAATGAAACATCAGACATCTAAATATGAAGACCATTCAGGCACAGTTATGCATGTTTCAGAGGCCCTTGCAGTTGTTATAAAAAATTAGCTCTGGTCCTGATTAAAAAAAAAAAAAAAATTCCACTTAAGAAGTTTAGGAAGAAATTCACTTTCTTCCATCTTGAGCTACAGTACACACCACAAAAGGTCCTAAAACTGATGAGGATGATAATCTTCTCCACCTTCAGCAAAAAGCCTTCAGGAAATGTTGGTGAGTATCTCCTGCTTCCACTGCCTTAATAGGATTTGTGTGCATTTGAGTTTTGGAAAGTGATACAGTGTGTTCATTGGTGCCTAGATATAGGTTTGGAGGCAGATATAAATGTCTAAACTTGCCTTTATCAGGCAATCTGACTAAACAATACGCATTATTCTCTTGCCAAACTTTCCTTCTCTTAGGAGAAAAAAATCCGCTTGAAAAACAGAGATGCGAAGTGTTACATTTGTACCTGGTTTCTTGCATTTGTTAACAACTCTGGTTCAAAGAACAGACAATCACATTGGGCATTGACTTAGCTCAGTGCAAGGGTCTGCCTGAACTCAGGCTGCTCCACGGGGATCACCTCTGGTGGGATTTCCTGGGCCACGTCTTCAACATGCAAGTTCCAGACATTTTCTGGGTGCCAACAGTTTAGGAGCACTCTGTTGCTGTTTGCTTGTGCTTTACTGTATTTTAATGATATGGAGAGAGAGGAGATAATGAATTGCAATTACCGGTGTTCTCCTCATGAAGAAGTGACCATGAAGAAAGCTTCCGCCGACTTTGTCGCCTAAAGAATCCAGCCTGCCCACTATACCTCCTGTGAAATCAAAGCCTCCTCCCACTTTCTTGAATTGTATCTGCTTTGTACATTTGTTTTGGGAACAAATGACCTTGAAGCCATATGTGTAGCAAAAGAGAAGAATATGAGTCTTGTGTAAGAAACTGGAGAAGTATTATGGCTTTTATATCAACATGCAAAGCATCAACAAGTCAAAAAGCCAGACATACACATGTGCATTGTGAGCTAAAAAAAGTCCTGCTCTGGCATCCAGGGAAGAGATGCAACTTGCAGTATTTAAAAAAATATCTTCAGGTTACTTGAAACATTAATTATAAAGATTAAAGATTAATCCCACTCTATGAACTTGGCTTGTCAATGGTGAAAGAGATTGTTTTCAGTCTTTAGAAACAGTGGTGGAAAGGATCACTGAAGATAGCAAACTTTTTTCAAAGATAAAGGCTCTAAGTGTTTCAGAGTCTGAAGAGCAGCCATGCAAAACACCCTTAATTCCTCCACTTTTTTGTACCCTAGCGAATATCACAGAGAAGAGGAAAACTGTCAGCCCAAAAAGCATAAAAAATATTCTGAAATAAAGGGATTAATAAAGTTTTGAATGGAAAATCAGAATAAGCCTGCTCTCAAGTATGTGAGGTACCCACGGTACAAGATTTTGGTCAGTCAAGCATATGCTCCATGAGGCAAATGCAGGACTTGAATGGAGCTCAGTAGCAGAAAAAATATTTACTTTCTGGTGTGTCTGTCCTTCAGTCATCAGAATGACTTCAAGAAAAGCTACTGAAGCTGTCTGCACCAGAACAGGAGTAGTTCATCTTTGTACATATGGCTGGATAGTCACCCCCCATACAGATGGAGGGAGAAGAATAATCCCTTCTCGGGTCCTCCTTCAGATCTAACTCAGGCTCTGTCAGGCTGCACTGATGCTGGTGTTAAAGCTTACAAGTTCCACTGTTTCTGAGTTGGTTTATTCTTGTGGCTTTTTGGAATATTTACCTCTGTCCATTCTGGCCACAGATTCACATACTGTTTCAGGCTGCAGAAGATCTAATTTTGAGAGTATAGCTTTTATCAGTCACTTTTGCCTTTTCCATGCTTTTCCATGGCACGGAGCAAAGTATTTCCCTACCTTCTTCCAGGCTGTGGGATGAGTAAGGATGTGGTGAGAAGCAGAGGGACAGACATTTCAAAATAGTCATTCTGAAACTGACTGATGCAGCCAAGTGAGGCGTTGTGGTGTGGGAAATGAAAAAGGTGAGAAGGCTTTCAGATGAGTGAGAAAAACAGGTTTTGGAAATAAAGCAAAGATTTTAGGTTCAGCTGCAGCTGCAAAAGCCAGAAAGCAGAAGAAGATACAGTATCTAGACAGCAAGGACATTAAAACAAGGGTTAGTGTTTCTAAGTGTGGCTCAGAGAAGTCTTGAAGCTGCAGAAAATAGGCTTAGCAAGATAGTTATGTTTTAAGCTTAATTATGGAATATTGTACATTGTTATTATAAGGCATACAAGCGAGCATTGTTTGTAACAGGTGTACGTGTGCTTTTCACTGATTAATTAAAGTAGTTGTCTGTAAACTTTAGAAGCATGCTATTGGCTAAAAAACTTTTAAGAATGTTCTGTGACAAAGAGACTTTGAGCTGTTGGTCCATGTACCATCATACCATGTGTACCATCTCTTGTGTAACTGAGGCTGATGCCTGAATGAAATAATAAAAAGCTCCTGGAACGTCTGCCTGGGCACCCGTCCCATTCACAAAATACGCCAACACTGTGGGACACCTCTGGCTATTATTCTCATTCCCAACAAGTCTGAGATAGGTTCACTGTACACAAACTGGCATCCGAGATACAGCCCAAGCACCTGAATATGTGGAATTCCTATGCTGCAGGTGAAGAGCCATAGTACAGCTAATGGTGGATCACAAAGAAAACCTGTGTAAAAATCCTGCTGCTGGGACTGTGGAAGACAAGAGGCCTTCTAGAAGTGTCTCTATGCTTCTTGCACAAACTGATGTGAGACTAGAAACCTGGAGCTGAGGTCAATCCTGTGTTGCAATTGGCGAGACCAAGACAAAAACACCTGGGCAAGTAAGTTTGTGCCCTGAAAGTACAGAGACCAATAGAAGAACGAATGAGACATTTTTCCTGTATGGTTGAGTGCAAAATGTCATTGTTTTGCTTAGTTCAGAGCTATTTAAATATAGGATGAACTTTTCCTGATTTACGTTGCTTCCAGTTGGTCAAACTGGCAGCCCTGCTGGTGGCCACAGTTAGTCCTTAGCTGAGAAGAGAAAACAAGCTCCTCAGAATCTTTGCATGGAAGGTACTAAATACTCACATTCACTGAAGATAAATAATGCAGCAGGTTGGTCTGCACAGCCCCTACACTTCTGCTAGCTCCCACAGCAGCAGTGCTGCATGAGGCACAGTGAGAATGGCCATGCAATCCAGGTCAATCTCAATCAAAAAGTAACAAAGAACTCTGTGAGTTTGGAAAGAGGACTGTGAGGCTAAAGCTGTAAACTGATAACAGCTTGGACACACTGCACTGTTGTGTTGTGAAAGCCTAACGTTTAGCTTCTGTTTGCTTTAACTTGCTAACATTTTCCATTCTCTGGCTGTTGTAAATGTCATTTCTTTCCACAATCATGAGGCGAGGCCCTGATCTTTGCTCAGAAAAGGGTCCAGCTTTTATATCAAACCTTCTAATCATAATTTTACTGCAAACCTTGGACAATTTTGATAAGTGGTTATGTTATGAATTGTTAGAATGAAAGCTTCTAATCTTGAAATTGAGTGCAGGCATGTAGAATGGATCAAATTTTGAAATAAAACAAAATAAATGCTTTTTAATGTATCATTTACAAGGTTCCAAGAAGCCGCTGTGCTTATCAGATGCTGCAATCATTTCCAGGAGCTACTTAGAGTAAGTTGTCAATTCCCTTCAGAAGTAATATGCCTAAGAGAATTAAAAAAGAGATTCCTTATTAAATTTCTCTTTTCTAATTTTAAACTCATGTACAAAGTAAATTATTTAAATTTCTAAAGAACTTTATTTTTCTTTTAATAGATTAGGGGAATGGAAAACAGTGTTCTGAAGTCTGCTTTTACACTGAAATATTCTATATTCTTGATAAAATCACAGACATATTTTAATCTGTGGATAAGAAAGATGATAAGATGGTGGAAATATGAAACTTAGGAAAAAGTTAAAAATAAAAGAATGAAACAATCTATGTAAAAAGAGCTCATAAAATTTGGGAGATAAACAGCATATAAAGGAATTATTCTCCCTTTGATATACAGGATTACCAGCCACCAATCTTCAGTGAGAGCTGTGCATAAGAATTGACTCTACAGCTGAACTACAGTTATGGTATCTGTGTGGAAAAAGTAAACAGAGTTACTTGCCTGCTTCTGTAGACTTCTAGTTGCAGTAATAATTGATCACACAGATTTTTGTCCATACCAAGAACTCACAATGCTGTGCAGCAGCATGCAGTGATTGCAATTTTTATTACAATGGTACTTACGTCATTTTTGCTGAGCTAGTTTTGAGTTCAGCACAGTTGGAAGATGAACCTGTTCACCTTATAATACTGTTTGCTTTATTTATTGTTTTTTCCATATTACCCTTTGAGACTCTCACCGTGTAATTTTATGGCTTTGAAGTTGTGTGGGTTGACCTATAACTGTAATAAAAGAATTTGGAATGAGATAACACAAGTTTTTCCATTACTTACAAAAGGTTGAAGCTACTTATTAAACAACTTCATATTCTGTAACTTTGCTAAAATGAATACTTTTTCAAGCAACTGTTATGTTACAGGACACAAATTGGATAGGATAGGCCTGTGCTGTGAACCCAAACAAGAAAAACTATGGTTTAAGTTTTTAATTTAACCTATGAAGAACACTGCATTTCCTCGTTACAGATTAACAGTATGTGATCATCCTACATAACAACTCTGGGACACAGGTTGTGTTTCTCATGATTCATGCTCTTCTTAAAAGAGCATTGAGTTCAGTTAAGATGATGCAAAGAAAACAGAGAGGAAGATCGGTCTCTCAATCTGTCCACAGGTGATTGACCCACCAAACTATTCAACATGGATCCCATCACATCTAACGTACCCCTAAATTCCACACCTTCAGTCACACACCCGGCTTTTCCTCCAAGCAGAACAGTGCCCTATGGATGAGCCTGGACTGCAGGGCAGTTGTGCCCCAGGGTGCACCCCACAGTCCTGCTCCCCCACTCACCAGGACGGCAGGACCTGTGGGCGCACTATTTTTCCTTTCAGCTGTCAGCTCAAGTTTCTTTGCAAAAAAAAGAAGTCAGTGCTCAGGAAGTGAGGACTGTGGGAACAGGGATGACTGACACACATCCAGATCTCCTCCCACTGCAGAGCTAATGCTTGGCCAAAGCATGCATACTGCCCTGTAAACTAGACAGTCTGAGTTCTCCAGGATGTAAAGTAAAAGTGTCCTAAATACTCAAAAGGAGCTCTAAAATCCTCCAAAGAGGCAGCAAAACCTTACATTTCCAGCTGTCATCCAGTAAAACTTCTCACAAGGCGAGTCTCCAAAAGCTTTAGTAACTACCACCACTATTAGTAGCACTAACATCCCAGATAATTCCTTGCTAGACAATTAGACTGCTGAATTTGCTTGGAATTGCATGCAAATATACATTATTCAAACAGTGGAACAGGAGGAAAATCCAAACAAAAAGAAAATAAAAATCCAGTCTGTCATATAGCAACATAAGCCATGAAAAATCCCACTAAAAGTCACTGAAAATCAAGGATGAACACTGATGTTAGTGAACACTGATGTTAGTAAACACTGGATCAGGCTCTCAAAGAGAGCACTGGGTCCAGTGATCTGCAGCCCATCCCCAGTCAGTCTGTGCCATGGAGAGAGCTCAAGGCAACAGCTAAAGGTCTCCCTGTGGCAGGAGTAGCTTTGGCTGTGGCAGTAACTGCACATCACCTCACATGCCACCCGTGTAAAGGTATTATGGGATTGTGGCAGGCGGGCAAGAGGAGCTGCTTTTTACTGGTATGAGTTAGGCCATCCCTAAGGCTCTTTTAAATCTTCTAGTTAGGCACGTACTTGCCAGAAAAATGCAAGAGAATACACAGTTAGGCCTATCTTGGGAAAGCTGAGGCTGAATACAAGAATGTGGAATGATTTCACTTGTTTTCTTCTTGGCTATGGATGGTTTGTAGTATTGACAGATCATCGAACAGATCCCATCCACACTAGGTGCTATTTCTGGTGGTACTGATACACTGACAACCCAGTACATCCTTTCCCACATATGTAGCGTGAACATGCTGTTGTACTCCTTCAAACAAAAAAGCTGTTTCCTCAAGTCTGGAGCCACAGGCTATCATGCTCCCAGCCCTTGGGAATGGCTGAGTTGGAGTCAGGCCAGTGCCACCTGTGAGGTCTGTGCTGGGCATCCATTTAGGTTTTGAAGGAAGGGAGCTGCAAAGTGAAGAATGAAATGTTCTGATGGCTCTGAGGATCTTACAGGATGGGAAGACATGACAAAGCATGGTTGCATAGACTTTGGGCCTTCTAATGCTAATAAAGCCATTGTTGAGCATTGCCTTGTCATTATGCTGCTTCTTGGAAAGCTACAGATGAGACTGCAAAGATATAAAGCAGATTAGAAAGGGACGAATTAGGCACTAGCTTCACCTGCCAGAAGGTTAAGGCTTGGATTAGGCTGCAATCTGAATTCACAAGTGACTCATCAATTTGCAGTTTCTATTAAAATATATTTTAAGTCCTCAAAATTATTTTGGACAATTCTGTCTTGTGCCTGAAAAATATATTTCTGTATAGTGCTGTCTGTAAAAAACAGTAAAGGCTCATCTACTTCACTATTTACATAATGTATTTCCTGTGCCAATAGTGGTTTACCATAATAACTATATAATCCAAGGGCAATTTAAGACAGAGAGTGCATTTCAATGCTGCATTTTCTGTTTCATCTTAAAAAAATACAAATACTGATTGAAATGTAGATAAAGAAAAATTAAGCAATAAATTATTCTGTAGTATTAGCCAAATATTCTGAAGACATGTTCCTCCACCCACAGACATCCAGACTTGGTGGCAGTTGCACACATCTGCAAGCTGCATTATAGAGCCCAACACTACTTCTGCAAATTCTGCCACATCCCAAATCAGGCACCAACAGTTTTTCAGCTTCTCTGTCTGGTTTATGCATCAGGAGTAAGCTTGGGGGTCTTATCTGAGTACCTGGATCAAAGATTTTAAAATAAACATCTTCCAAGGTTTTGGGTTCCTAGGATCACTTTATAAAGCACTAGCCCTTATCTGTCATCTGGTTTGTACATCTTTCACCATTAAGACTGACAATAGGAGGATATACTATTTTATGCTATGCTATAATATGCTATTCTCTGTATAGGTACAGGTGTTTGCCCTTTTCCAGTATTAACATAATCTTCATATTTTTCTCTTATGAAAGACTTCCAGTTATGATATTTTTCAGATATGTATTTTAGAGTGTAGAAGAGTAAAAGGGACCTTCTCAGTATCATGAAAAGGTTATAATTAAAATATCAGGAATCACTTGTTTAAAAATGCTTCTTACTCTTATGATTCCCTATAGAAAAGCAGAACCATAGTGAGCAACTACAGCCAGACCAGAATTTCCTTCCACATCTTTCAGGAATGACCGAGCTGCTAAGAGTCACTAAGGATCTAATAGGAGAGAAGAAATTTATAAGGCAAATCCAGCCACACCTCAGGATCACACAAAAATGTGTCCTTTTAGAAGAGAAGCAACAAAACAGTCTCTGCCTTTGATATAACTTCTGATGATGGACTGAGAATAGCTAGGAAAACAATCTCCGTGGTCCTTGTGGAAGTTTTGTGTCATTCGTGTAGGACGTTCATTTGAAAGTTCTTACTTTTGCGTCCCTTTTGATATCTGCTCAACAAAATCAAGTTTGTGGTGCTTAAATTTTTGTGTTTTCTGACTGAGAATTACTTGCCCTGTTATTTATTTGGGGGATATTCTAAGTTATAATTGGCATATTTGATTTCTACATGTCTTGAGAAACCCTTGGGTTTACCATTAGGGGCTTTCCTGAGAGTGAAGAGAGAAGTCTGGTAGTCAGAATAGAGAAATCTCAGAAAAGCCATAAATATATTAAAAAAAAAAAAAAAGAAAACAAAAGCATTTGAACAACAAATGTTTTCAAAGAAAACATTTAGATACTGGGTCAAACTCCCAGCTGGCTTCAGCATAGCTTTTCTGATTTCTGCCAGATATGGATCTGGTTCATGTGGCTCTAGTAAAAAAGAATGACAAGGCTTGGGCTTCTCAGTACAGTAATTCATTAATCAATGTGCATATATGCCTATCACCATACATATAATTTCTGAAAATAGGAAGAATTTTTTCCTTGCGTAAAGCCCTCTAGAATCACTGGGAAAATTTGCATGGACTTCATTGGGTTATGGATCACATCCTGTATATATCTACATTTTAAAACCTTTTCCAGTGCTTCCTCTTTCAATGGAAATTAATAGCTTCTTGAATTGAAAAGACCAGTTTCCAATTTAGTTTTGCATAAGCAGAGTCCAGTGGGATTAAATATGAATGCTGGCTTGGTTATTCATTAATCATAAAAATATGGTGTGCAGTTAGTTATGTAAGTGATTATTTTTGCACGGAAATGTCTGCTACTTTTATGCCTATGCAGAAGGATCTTGTCAAGTGCAGCAGAGAATTTAGAAACCCATTCACCTTGATATACTGTTTTATAAAGAACACACAAACATGCATAAATGCTCTGTAGCCAATACCGATTTTGTGGATCTTAGCATTATGAGAGGTCAACATGTCCAAGCATCTGCTTTCAATTTTACAGTTATGGGGAGAAGCAGCAAAAGTTCATGTGAGACTTCTTTTAAATCCTCCTGGCCACATATGACCTATGTAAAATATTTTATTCTGAGAACTTTTGAAAATGTAAACATTGGAGCTCCTGCTCGTTTAAAAGTCTGAATAGCCAGATGAACAAGGTTGAGCTGGCCCCAAACAATGCTAAATTCTTCACTCTCATTCAACTACAGTCTTTTGGGTCAGGGAAAAGGAACAAGAACAGGATGTGATGTGCCATTGGAAAATGGTAAGCAGCAACGAGCAAACCAACATCAGATGCAAGTCAGATGTCTTGAAAGGAGTTCAGTACTTGGTTTCTTTTCCTGCAGGCTTGCTGGAAGCTGAAATTCTGCACTGGACAGGGTAATTCAATATGCTTGGCGAAGAAGAAGTTGCCTCACTGGCACAGACATCTTCTATCTAAAAAGGAAGGAAATGCTAGTTCCACCTTTGTCTCCTTCCAGTGTCCTTGCGTCACTGGCACCCCATTGTCTTTTCCTAGTACAAAGAATAATCCCAGGCTTGATTCACTGTGCTTCCATTTGTCAAGGCCAGAGCTCTGCCATGTCCTTACTCCTTGTAAAAATAAGCCTCATGAATTTTCTCTTTTCTGGTCATTATTGCTACTTTATGGAAATGTGTTAGTTCAGATTTTTATTTTCAAGACGACACATAGGCAGATCATAAAAGTTTCATGATATGGCTCCCACTGAAGTCTCCTTCTCTGAGAAAGCCATTCCTGAAAAGTGGTTCCTAGATAGGAAATCGGCTCAGTCACAGTTTTTTATTTCTTTTCTACATGGTGAAACACAGAGCCTGATTATAAGGAAACATTAAAATTTCTTCAGTCCTTTTGCAAGTACAATGGTATGTGACAGCAAAACTATTCTAAACATTTTTCACCAATACAAATATTTTGAACTGAAGAGATTAATAGTCAGTTTCTTGTGTATTGTAGCTGCTGCTTTGCTCAGTAGCTAACAAAACACCTGGTGCAGGCCAATCTGGTGCATTTCTTGAAGAACTCACAGCCAAACAGCAGTGCCAGAAGAAGAGAGGGCTGCACACAACAGGTGGAGAAACAGGAGAATGGAAAGATGGAAGGAATCGAGTATAAGGTCTCATGATTACTTAATCACTATGTCCACATCTTGTTCCATAATGCATACAAGATTTCAGCCACCCAATCTACTGAAATCCTTCTCACAACATGCCAGCTTTTAACGAAACTTCCCTCTCTCATCGTGATAGGTTATCCATCCCCATTGGCATTTTCCTGTCTTCTGCATTATCCTTTTATTTTTTTATGCTCATGCTATATGTGAGTCTTAACATACTGTTGTTAGTCATGCTGATCACTTAAAACATGGAGATTCCTGGGTTTCCCAGCTCTTTGCATCTCTTATCCTTACTGCACTCCCTATTGGATTTGTCAGTGTCCCGTCAGTCAGTCATCTTGACCATCAAATCATTGTAAGTCAATGTAGTATCTGAAGGATACTGCTGGATGGAGAAAGGCAGTTTCAGTGCTTCAGAGTACCCAGGTAGCCCTAATCTCTAAAACGAGTCATCCTGAAAGGGACTTAGCATTAGCAGTACAGCACCATGTTTGCCCACTGCTGGAGGAAGATTTTTATAAGCTGTTCTGTCCCCTCCCTCCAACTCACTTCTTATAGGAGAGCAAAGTGGGACCCCCAAAGCGGGTCTACCAAAAAAACCCTCTTAGTCAGAGCAGACTGTGGTAGTGTCCCTCATGCCTCTGCACTGTTTCTACGCTGCCCCAATATCCCACTATATTTCAGAAGGAATAGCAAGTTAAAGGGTTGCAGCTCTTCAGAGATCAGCTCTGTGCAAAGCTGTCCGCAGGTCTGGATTGGGGATGGAACAGTGAAGAACGGGTTCCTTGCACCCCACATGGTGCCGTAAGTGTTTTGGTTTGGTTTTTGTTTTACCGAGACATCCTGGGGTGCTACAAGCCACTCTCTAAAATTCAGGGCCCTCTTCCACATGGAAGCCCCACGGCTAAACTGGGAGGCTGCGCTCACCCTCTGTCCCCACGTCTCATGGGCACGCTCTCCACTGCAAGTGGTGCGCAGGAACTCTTGGGTGGGTGGTTCAGCTCTGCTCTCTCTGCTCGGGGCTCCCGGCTCGGCACCCACACACCTCTCCCACGTCGAGAGGTGTCGGCT